>SJYO01013451.1:181685-681489 GCA_006410555.1 Capra ibex | reverse complement strand
AAAAAAAAAAAAAAAAAAAAAACGATTAGACTACCCATTTTTAGTATAGGATAACAATAAATAAACCGACGTAACTCGGTTAACGCCTTAGAATCAAGGGTTGAGCTATCACTTTCGTTTACGACGAGGGTGACTATAAAATTAAATATGAAAGGATTCATGATCACTTCAACTCGAAGTCAAGTCAACGAGTCAACACAGGCTGAGAAACGTTGGGGCACCTGACACCGTGCGGTCCGGAGGGACAGGTAGTGGTTGAGGACCTCAAATGGGTTTGAGTAGTACAAGTAACTCAACCACTACGGTAGGTTGGTAGAGTAGGAGACAGTAACGGAAGAGGAGGTCGGAGTTAGAAACGGTCGTAGTCCTAGAAAAGGTTACTCAGTCAAGAAACGTAGTCCACCGGTTTCATAACCTCAAAGTCGAAGTTGTAGTCAGGAAGGTCACTTATAAGTCCTGACTAAAGGAACTCTTACCTGACCAACAGAGAGGAACGTCAGGTTCCCTGAGAGTTCTTAGAATAGGTTGTGGTGCCAAGTTTTCGTAGTTAAGAAACCACGAGTCGAAAGATATATCAGGTTGACAGTGTAGGTATGTACTGATGACCTTTTTGGTATCAAAACTGTACAAACAACCGGTAGTTATAAATAAGACACTTAAGACATAGACACAAGGGAGGGGGTTAGAACGTAACTTGACAAAAAGAAAAGTCAAAAATCCTCGAAAAAAATATAACCCGACATTTAGGAAACAACAAACATAACGTCTATGTTGTCGGGGGGGGGGAGTGTTAACACAGATATTAAACACAGAAAAAGGTATTTTAAATTTCTAAAAATACATCAGTTTATACAGATCCCGAAGGGTCCACCGAGTTACCATTTCTTAGGCGGACGGTCACGTCCTCTACGTCCAAGTTAGGAACTAGACCCTTCTAGGCGATCCCTTCCTTTACCGTCAGGTGCGACCACAAGAACGGACCTCTTAGGGTACCTGTCTCCTAGGACCACACGATGATAGGTACCTCAACGTTTTCTCAGCCTGTGGTGAATCACTGATTTGTTGTTGTTTTATACAGATTTAGAAATATCGTAAATCCAAAGGAGAAGGTAGGTACTAGACGTCTTTTGATATCTGGATAGAAGACATACACACGTATATATACAAACATATATATAGATGTAAAGATTTATATAAAGATTTATTTTTCATTGAACTTGTATCATCACATGATTTTCTGATTAAGAGATACTGGTTCGTTCCATATAAGGTCTTCATGTTCCCCGTAGTGTACTTCTTAAAACAACCGACCTCCTTCAAGGACGGGTCCCATATAGGATCGGGACGGTACATGAGTGAGACTGAGACCGGTCTAACAAATTGGAGGGACTCGAAGTCAAAGGAGTAGACATTTTAATCGTCCTGTTCTTGCGGTAGTGTGTCTCAACTATAGTCCTGACCTACCTTATTATGTACGTTTCACCAATTTCGTCCCGAACCATGTATCAGTCACGAGTCAATTACAGTACCTGGTGTTAAGTGATACGTTTTTCTTTTGAATACAACTGACATAGTCGTCTACGAACTTTTCGTATAATATTTTCAGATGTCGATTAGGAACATGTTTAGAATTCACCAGTATCTTCCTCACGTCTTTATAAATGGTCTTGGGTCGTCGGTCGTTCAATTCACCGGTCAAGTAATTCGAGGTCCACACTGTCCCTCCGGACGCACGTCGTGAGAGGGGGTGCAGACACTTAGGGGTCTACTACGACACCTGGACTGTCCGAGCACCCGTCTCCCCGGCGTCCTCGTCACAGTCGGTCGGACTCGACCGGGACACAAAGAGAAGGAGAGACAGACGTCGTACACTAGTGGACAGGGATTCCGGACGGAAAGGGTAACGTGGCACCCACACCGAAGACCAGAGTGAGACGTCCTCGGTCCTTATTTAAGGACTCTAAGCTCACCCCTTCTCCTAACATTTTCATTATTCGGCGGAGTGTCACCGGTCCCCTCGTCGACATTACCTCCTCGGGACCCTCGGTTCACAGTGCCGATCCTGCGACTTCCGGTCGTGGCTACCCACTCGGGCGGCTCACGGAAGAGAGACGTGTCTTAATCGGGTCAGCATTAAGAATTTGAAGGGGCAGGAGAAGACGTGAGTTATTTATTTACCTGGTCACACGATTTTTATTCTCTCCCTCCCTTCCGGAGGACTTGGGACCTCCCGAAGCCAGTCTAATCGGTTGGAAGGACTAACCGAGTCTTTCGGAACCACGCTCCCCACTCAGAGTCGTAACCAGACTAGAATTGGACCGTAAACAACTTGTGAACACAAAAAAAGGAACAGAAAGAATACTGTGAAAAGAAGTCTAAGAAATGGTAGACTCGGTGGTCGCTTCGGGTGAAGATCAAATCCTTCTAAAATAATCTACTGAATTTTAAGTACATTTGTCACCCACTACCCATAATGCATTCAAGACTTTACATTAATATTTTTGGAACTTTAGTCAGAGGGTCTAACTTTGGTAATACAAGATGTCCCTCCGAGAATAAACCCCGAAGGACGGTTCCCGTTTCCATAAGGTCCTATAAACTAGTAAGAGAACGAGAAAATTTTTCTCTTGTGAATTTGTGTATATAGTCAGTCAGTCAAGTCAGTGAGTCAGTACAGGCTGAGAAACGCTGGGGTACCTGACGTCGTACGGTCCGGCGGGACAGGTAGTGGTTGAGGGTCTCGAATGAGTTTGAGTACAGGTAGTTCAACCACTACGGTAGGTTGGTAAAGTAGGAGATAACAGGGGAAGAGGAGGACGGAAGTTAGAAAGGGTCGTAGTCCCAGAAAGGGTTACTGAGTCAAGAAGGGTAGTCCACCGGTTTCATAACCTCAAAGTCGAAGTCGTGGTCAGGAAGGTTACTTATAAGTCCTGACTAAAGGAAATCCTACCTGACCAACCTAGAGGGACGTCAGGTTCCCTGAGAGTTCTCAGAAGAGGTTGTGGTGTCAAGTTTTCTTTTTTTCATATACATAGATATTTATTATATAAGTCAAGAACAAATACTCGAAATAGTTTTTCCTTAGTTCATTAGACTTTTAAAGTAAAAATGAGGACTTCTCATAAGACAACACATAGCATAATCCCAAGAGGTCTCTTTGTCTTAGTTATCATAGAGACATACATGTCTTTCTATAAGTACAACTCCTTAACCGAAGGCACTAATACCTCTGACCACTCGGGTGTAGACGTAGCGTCCGCCCGTCCGAGCCCGGTCCTCTCGACTATCACGTCAAGAACAAGGGACGTTTCCGACCGTCAGGTTCCCTGGGCCCCCCTCCACTACCACGTCTACTTCTGTCTCACGACCGTCCACCTCTTAAGGGAGAATGAACCCCCTCCCAACCGAAAAACCAAGATAGGTCCGGAAGTTCACTAACCTAACCATGAGTGGTCGTAATACCTCCCGTTTAGATGAAATGATTAATTTTACAATTAGAATTGACTTTTGTGGGAACGTCTTTGTGGGTCTTATTACAAACTACTTTATAGGTACGCAAAGTACTGTACGTTTGTATTGGTAGTGTACGTATCTGGTGCTAAATAGTAGGAGGAGAGTCGTCCATAACCCAACGAAGAAAAAAAAAAAAACTGGGCATCCTCATGAGACCAATACTTAGAAAAAACATTTCCAGAGAAACACGTGAGTCAAAGAGATTCCAAATATATCCTCGTCTGAACAACGAAGACCCCACTCACACGAGTCGTATGTCTTTACGGCCAAAGGAGAGGCTGGACCGGGTCCTCAAGGGCAACGGGTGTAGGATCGGGTCAACCCGATTAACAGTGTGAAGTATTAGTATGGGTGTGTCTCCTACAGTTTACAATAGAGTAAGACCGACCTTGAATGGATGAATGATCCCCCTACTCGTACAAAGGTGCACCTATAATCGTTAAACCCGAAGGGACCACCGAGTCTACCACTTCTCAGACGGACGTCACTTCCTCTGGACCCAAGCCCTTCTAAGGGACTTCTTCCTTTACCGTTTGGTGAGGTCATAAGAACGGACCTCTTAGGGTACCTACTTCCTCGGACCGTCCGATGTCGGGTACCCCAGTGTTTCTCAACCTGTACTGACTCGCTGAAGTGAAAGATAATCGTCAAGTACCCAAGATAACCACTGTATTAATCCAGAGAACGGTAAAAAGAGAACTTAACAGACATCAAAAGAATAACTAAACATACCAAGAAATATGTAAGATGTTGGGTTGGGTCCCTAGTTTGGGTCTAGAGGGAGTAACGTCTGTCTAAGAAATGGCTTGATTAGATAGTCCCTTCGCGATATGTAAGATGTTTATGGTTAGTCAAATAACCAAGATACTCTATGTCCTTAGCAGAGGATCAAACCCGTGCAGAAAAATGAAAGGAATACAACAGAAAACAATTTGTAAATTTAAAGGTTACATCAACTGTGATAAAAAAAAAAAATTGTACTAACCATAAAAATTCCTGAAACTTTTTCTTTGGGAAAAGACGAACCTTCAATATTTCTATAAGACATAAAAGAAAATTGTCAAAGTTCTAAAACGAAAAGTATAAATTGGGAATCAGAAAGACCTCAACTAAACATTGACTAAAACCCCATACCACACTCCATTTTTAGATCAAAAGAAAAGAAGACTCACCTGCAAGCTGACTCAGTCGTAGTGATGACTTGACAGGAAGATGTAGGACCCCGAGACGGAGACAGTGGATCCCTTAGTTCTTTAAACACACTGACACGGAAAAACATTTAATTTTGAAAAAAAGACAAACCATTTTATACGTATTGTATTTTAAGTGGTAAAACTCATAAAATTATATATTAAAACACCGTAATTCATGTAGGTGTAACAACACGTCGGTCGTGGTAGTAGGTAGGTAGGTAGGTAGGTAGATAGAGGTCTTAAAAAAGTAGAAAAGTCTGACTTAGAGACAGGGGTGATTTACTCTTGAGAGGGGAGGAAAGAGGGGGGGTTGGATACCCAGATAAAGATCAGGTATGGACCAATTATGTCGTGTTCTTATCCGTTGGAAGGGAAGGAGAGAAGACGAAAATTTATCTTAATAAAATCGAAATAGAAGGACTACTCATTTAGTGTTCTTTCTCCCGAAACTACCTTTCCTAGAGACATAGGGAACTCTCGTGAATTGAAACACCACCCGCACACCACCCTCGAATTATTTACAATTATTGACTTGTAACCGTGACCCGAACTCTTTCACACATTCAGGTAGAGTGAGTCCAAACCTGGACACTCTCTCAGTCTCACACTGGTTATGGCGTGGAAACATTGTCCGGGCCACCTACACCACACTGGATCGAGTATGTGTCACGAACGGTCACCTGAACGATTAGGAGGGACTGGCGGCACGGTCCGAAACCGTGTCGGAGGTGTCTCCCGTCCCAGACGTCTCGGCCGTACGAACGAGACCTCCGGTGGAACGCAGCCACAGCCCACCTCTCTTCTCTCCGCCCTCCACGACTGGAAGAAAGGACGTCAACTCGTCTGACCGCGGCTCACTTTACTCGAGCACTACGGTACCGACCGTCCACCACTCAACCCCAAACAGGAGCCGACGTTCACCTCCGAACCGTAAGTGTGGACTCGACGTACACGGGTTCCCGGTCCGACGGTAAAGAGAGTACCTAAAAAGAGGGGAAGAAAACTATCCACGACACAGGGATCCACGATTCACGACAGGAGCCACGGTTCCTTTGTCCCGAAACTCCGTCCAACCCCTTCCCACCCCCCTGTCCGTGTCGGGAGTCTAACCTACCTCATGTTGTCGGACGAAGGCGTCGTCGAGCTTCTCCCCTCGTGGGTGGAGTGACCCTTCCCCCGACACGGACTGTGACCACACCCCGGACAGTCTGGACGACCTCGGGTCCGTACACCGGGTTCTCGAACGGGAGCTCGGGACATCTTGACTGTCTACACATTTCAACTTCCATATAAACCTTTCAAAGATCAAATTCTTTTGCAATTTTTTTCTTTACCCCTTTCGCAGACGTCTGAAAAAGAATTACACCGTAATTTCCCACCTCGGAGTCACCTCCCGCCACTCCCGTCGCCGCGAGACACGTCGGGGGTCGACACGTGAAGTCTCGTGACCCCTTCAAGACGGGTCCTATAACATTCTGCGGGAGTCCCTGCCCCATTTGTCTTCCTTACTTCAACGAGTCCTACTTGACTAACGGAGTAGCTACCCTTTGTCCGTCCAGGCTAGGCAAAAGTTTGCCAACAATGACTCTTGTTCGTGTTGGTAAAATCTAACAGTAGAAAAAATTTCGAATAAAATTTTTGTAGTCACGACCACAAGAGAAAGTCACTGAAACAACGTAAAACCTGTCCTCAGACAGTGCATCTAACAAGAAACCCGACTGTATGTTCGCGTGCTGTACAAACGAGGACATACTTCCGTCTGCAGGCCGACGAGATGGTGTCCACGAACGAAACCGTAACGGGCGTCGGTGTTTTCAGCAGAATTTAGACCGAGTCTTACGTGCTTTGGGGGTGCATGACAAGTATCAAACTTTTAGGTCCAGACACGAAAACAAAGACCTTGACGCAGGTCAAAGTTTACATCCTGGTACGACAACATTTCTTCGTGTCTGTTTCGACAAATTTTCGTACTTACTCGAGAGTGTCCGAACCAACAAGGTTCGTACCAGAGGACCGGTCTTACTGGTTTCCATCTTACGACGAGACGACGCGGGTGTGGGGGAGTAACTCCCGCCGTGAAAGTCCAGAGGACCGTGAGTCAAGACTTCCGTCAAGTCGGGAAGAGTTCTTTGTATATTTGACGACAAAAAATTTTCCCTTATAATATATCATCACACATTATGGAAGAGGAAGAGAACGAAAGTCGAATCACCATTGGACGTCGGGGAGACTCTAACGACGTACTTACTTCTCTCCGCGACAACCCCCGCCCGACCGTCCCTCTCCTGAACCCCTGGACGCCCTTCGAATTCCTCTGACCCAGCTACGGACCGGTCGTACCGGGACCCACCTCACCCCTCTCGCCCGTCCCGTCGGAGCGGCACTCCTCCAGAGAAGACCGAAAGTCGTCAAGTACTAGCGTCCGTTCCGAGGCACAGGTCGTCGTACGACGATGGCTGGCGGACCACACCTCCCCAGGAGCGAAACCCAGACTGACCACTAAAAGTGTAACAATCTGACCGACTACTCAAACCCCCTTCTTGTACGACTCCACTTCACGACAGAAGAAGCGCAGGACAGTCCCATCCCACTATAGTCGTACCGTACAGTAACGTCTCCAAGTGGAGCGTCCGAATCAGAGAATAAGGAACTAAAATATGTACAAAATACACCGAGACCCGAAGGGACCACCGAGTCTGCCATTTCTTAGACGGACGTTCGTCCTCTGGGTCCAAACTAGGGACCCAACCCTACTGGGGGGTCTCTTCCTTTACCGTTGGGTGAAGTCATAAGAACAGACCTCTTAAGGTACCTGTCTTCTCGGACCGTCCGATGTCAGGTACCCCAGAGTCTCTCAGACTGCGCCGACTCGTTGATTGTGATAGTGAAATACACCAAGACGGAGGGGTGACCCAGCGATCAAGAAAGTCCGATCCTGCGGACGAGACGAACGAAACACGGGGAAGGGACGTGCCCCTACGCACGACACCGGGATGGTCCAGCACACTTCTGTATAAACTCAACGTACAAAGACACTCGGACATTGTGAAAAGTATTAGTGTCTACTTGATCTTCCAACTGGTACACGACTATTAACAACTTTGATCCCCAACAACAAGATTAGAGAGAAAGAATATACAAATTGTAAAACGTATTTTTTATTTCTCTTTTTGTAAAGGTCAGATGACTATATTACTTAGGGTCTAACAAACTTATCACATCCACAACACTACAACCAACAACGGTCTCAACAGGTCCAAACAATGAGCAGAATTTACAAACCAAGAAGGAGTCCCCTCGGGTTGGACCGTGAGACACTACTGGATCTCTCCATCCTATCCCCCTCCCCTCCCTCCGAGGACTCCCTCCACTACATACACATTAATACCGGTTAAACACAACAACATACCGTCTTTGGTTGTAACGTTTCGTTAAAAGGAGGCTAATGTCAAACAACGAGATGCTACTACACAACCAAAGACGATATGTTGTTGTGTTCACGTCTCACTGGTGACAGTCTGACTCGTCGAGCAAAAGAGGGACACCGAGGACGGTCCAACGGACGTCGTACAGGAACTCGGTACGACCTGACCTGTGAGAGTCCATGAGTCGGGGCAACCGGAGAACCGTTCCAGGGGAGTGAAATAGAAGGAAGTAGTCTGGAAGACTTGGTCAGACAGGTATAGGTATGGAGCAAGGAACGCCAGTAACACTTAAACAAAGGTAAACCCAACGACACCGTAACTAAGTGACTGAAAGGTTCAGCGACTAAATGACCAACGGACGACAGACTTGAAGGACCCCCAGCTGGACACGATGACGGCGGGTTCATGCGTGGAGGAAACGAAGTCGGGATGGGAACCTCTCCGGGGGAACTGGGAGGGGACTGAATCTAGGAGACCTCGAAGGTCTAGTCCTCCACCAGTAGTCCTCCACCAGAGGTACCGATGGTAACGATTCGTGTATCCATACGGAATAGAGGAGTTAGAAGGGTTCGGGACTCCTCCAATGACTCCGACAGAAGTGCAATGTCCATCTCCTTGTCCTTCGAATGTTTGAACGGTTCCAGACGTAGACGAGTGGAGACGGGGAGAGACAACGGTCTGGGGTGAGTCACGACGAAAAGGGTGCGTCTTCGGATCCCTCCCGGGAGATCCCCTGGTCGGAGATTACAATGGACCAAACACAGAAGTGTGTACGGTCTCATACTGACCCGTGTACCACAATTTTCTGAGATCATATCATCGAAGCTAAAATTTACCACCTTCATCTTATTTTTGTACTTTAAACATTTTGTTCTGTGTAAAAACTCAAACATCAACCATAATATAAATTTTAGTATAAAGTCTGACTCTTACCTTCGAAAATCTCCAATCTCTGGTACAGATAATTTAACTTAAATGTATTGTGAGTTATTACGGATGTTCGAAATCTAAGTAAGGAAATAATTTGTGAATTACAGAATAATAATACACGGTTTAACTTCATATCATAACCTTTAGAACTTGTCCGTAAGTCTACAAAGAACAAAAACCGGGTACCTCGAGAACCAGAAAAGGTAGAAAGGACACTAGACTAGGGATTGTGTCCAGGTGTTACCCCTTCCTGTTTCTTCCGTTACTATCGTAAGACCTCACGAATCCTAGTGTTGAAGTAAATAAATGTATAAATATGGGGGGAACAAAGTGTTTCCTAAATCATTCCAGTCCTAACCGACTCCGTCAACCGACATCTACCACCCGTAGAACAAAGAAAGGGCTCAAAGGAGACCCGAGCGATAGACCAATATTATGTTACCAAACTACCGACGTCGTGGGAAACAAATGACTATACTGTCCGACATAAAATCGAGTGTATGGGGACTACTTTCTACGACCGGCCACTCCAACCCTCGACAGGAGGTCACGGGACACGTGAGGGGACCCCTTCTCCTTCGGTCTCGGTCACCATTCGGAACGAATGGACTGAGCCGACGCCCCCGCCGCCCCCCCCCCCGTAGGGGGAGGACCCCTCAGAAGGTCGCGGAGGAGGGTTGGAGGGGACGAAGTGCGGAATCCACACCTCCGGGTTGCCGCACCCAGTGAACGGTGTGATACACCAAGGGACCCTCGAACCGACAGGTGGTACGACAGGAGATTCGTCGAATTCCTTTTCACACTACTTAATACATCGAACACTGAAGGTCTCAGATCGTATCTCCCATAGGTATATTTATTCGTTCACCATTTTAGTGTGGTTATTCGGAGGTTATTTTGTAATAGTGTCACAGAGATTGAGGTAAGGACTTTTATGGGGGTTTGAGCGGTATTTGAATAGAGGGGAGAGAACTTAAGTCTGGTAGAAGAAACCCATCAACGGGTCTCTTCCGAGTTCCACAAGGACCCTGACCCCCTGTCACCCCCTCCGGCGCACTGTCGAATCGGTGGCTCTACCACACAATCTCCAGGTCCACAACGAAGAGTGCTGTAAAATACTTTACGTATTCCTTTCTATAAACATACAAAAAGGGATAGTGTAACCACGAAACTTCAAAAAGAATTAACCCGACAAACGAAATCAGACCAAAGTATAAAAGAAAGAAAAAAGGGAAAGAAAGAAAAGGAAAAAATTTTGGAAACCAATTCACGGTCTCTTCGTTTCTTCGAATATATTTTCCAAAATTAAAAAAAAAAAGTGAAGCGGTTTCCATCTTGACCATGAATCAAGTCGAACAGGACCGTGGAAGAAACTATCTCTTACAATCTTTAAACCGAACTAAATAAGGAAAAATACATGTATCTACTCTTCTCATTTCCACTTTACCGAGATAAATGTAGAACCAAGTACTTGTTATACTTTCCGACTGATCATCCTAAACTTGTATCGGTGATGGGAGAGGGGTTGGTTTAGTTTGGTTTGGTTTTTTCTGTTGTTTTTTCTAACCTGACAAAAATGCATTGGATAAATACTCGTACCATGTCAAGATCTTGAATTCTAAATGAATAGTAAACTTTTTTTCTCTTTTGACTTATGGACATTAATGGCGTAATCTAAAATGAACAAATGACTGACAGTTTGTCGGCAACTGTGAACAGTGTTCACGACGGCAAGGACTCAACGACTGACCACACTAGTGTAAAAATGACGTCACTACTGTCTCTCTTGGTTCGATTGGACCAATCTTTCACCTGGTAAACCCGGGGAGTCTCAGTAAACACACACAATCTCCTAGTCAATACGATTCCTAGCTCTGGATTACTTTATGTGACTCACAACGGTAATGTGTCTCGAATGAAATCGGAGACGTGGACTCCTGGAACGGCACGTTAGGGACCGCTTACGGTCAGCGGTAACGTATCGACTACGCCTACGACCCTCGTCCTCCTTGAACGCGAGAGGTTCAAGGTGTCGCCCGAGGTAGGGAGGAGAGAAAGAAGGAGGAGAGGACAGCACAGAAGAGGGAAGGAATAAGAAGGGAGACGGAAAAGAGAAATGCCTCTATGATAAAATGTATGTTGACGTACGGGAGTAAATCTCCGACACTGTCTACCCATGTGGACACGTTGGTGACAGGAATAGTCCTGTATCCTGTAAAGGTAGTGAAGTCCCTCAGGGGACACGTCCGTCGTGGGGTCGGGGGCCGTGTGTGACTGGACAGTGGGATCCACTCAAACGGACCAAATGTCAAAGTATACGCTGTGTGTCATACATGGAAAGCGTAGACCAAAGACCGAGTGACACCATAAAAACACCAAGTAAGTGTAACGTAGACAGCTACCGAGAACGGAAAATTTACGGTTCCTCAAAATGTGACGCACAACTACCACGACGCGTGGCAGTCCAGGACTACAGGACATACCTCTTCACGCCGTCTCTTTAGTCCCGAGGCCTCCCCATGTGTGTGTCCGACAGACATTAGGGGGGAGCAGGGTTGAAAGGGGTCGTGACCTCCTTCCGACTCTCCTTCTCGGTCTTCTGTTTACCTCAAGACACATCCCCTCCTCCGACCCCCCTCCCGCTCACAGTGGAAAAGTGTGAGTCTCGGAACTCAGAACGATCAGGCATTCACGACCCGAAGAGTCTTACGAAAAGACCAATGGAAGCCGAACACCGTCGGTCACACTAGAACCATGAACAGAAAGATCTCTATCCCCCTATCCGTAAGGATCATCAAATTCCGGAACACTGGTCGTTCTGACGAGATCCAGAAGACGTACTGAAGGCGGTAGGGACGACCGTGAGCCGGTTCCGGTTCAAGTCTCTGTATACTCGACCCTTCGGGTAGACCAGAGTGGTGTCGGAGTCGGACCCTCAACAGATCGACGACACCACGAGACAGGACCGAGTCGACAATCGAGATTGGGTCAACCCTCCTTACTTCGTGTCTGAACATAAACGTGACGAGATAGTTGTTGGGTTAATGACACGGACATTGGAATTGTCAGTGGAACACTCTCCGTCACCCATGAATCCGGAGTCCCCTTTCGTGGTACGCCTCCCCTTCCCCCCGCCGACCTCCCCTCTCCCCACTACCGACTTCCCATACTCCAAAGAGAAACTCCACTACTTTGACAGGATTCGGTGCCCCCTACCATCGGTATGGACACTTATATGACTTTGGGTGACTCAACATACGCAATTTACCGACTTACCATACCATAGGCTTAATACAGAGCCTATGGTAAAAAGTTTCACACCATAATCTCGGTCCTGTCTGGTCGACTACTTACCCCCGTTTCACTGTAGTGTCTTTAAAAGAAGAAAACCGTATACTACACTGGACAACGATTTATAGGATCAAAAGAAGTGTCGAGATCAAGGTACCCCACCCCATCCCCACACACATACTCACACCAGCCTTCCCCCTACCTGAAGTTTAAAAGTCCATTTGGACTCAAACTTAGGGGTAGACCGACAACAATCGACCCACCGGGACCCGTTCAACTAATTGAAGAGACACCACCAAAGGAGAGGTATTTTTCCCTGATCTCCATGGATACCTCTTCCGTTACCGTTGAGTGAGGTCACAAGAACGGACCTCTTGGGGTCCCTGCCCCCTCGGACCTCCCGACGACAGACACCCCACCGTGTCTGAGCCTGTGCTGACTTCGCTGAATCGTCGTCGCCGTCTCCATGTATACGATACCTCAGAAACATTTCTCGAACCGTCCGCGACGGTAAAAGTCGTACTGTCAGTATGTCGTTTCCATAGCCCACCTTCTCCATTGCACCAGTCTACAGGACTACAGACACTCGACACGAGTCAATTACTGACAAGTGAACTTAGGGGGACGACTACGGCAACAAGTGTTACCGTCTCCAGTCGATTAAACGAGTTGAGAGACGAAAACTTAAAAAAAGACGAAATTAGGTGTACCAAACTCATCCAACTACTATTCGAGAACCTATTGGGTGAGTACAAGGGACGAAGTACTTGGGAAGGGTGACCCAGTGACGAGGGAAGTGTGACTAGGGAGTCGGGAACTCCGTGCGACCAAGGTCGTAAATAGTCGAGGACGGTAAAATCAATAAATATGAAGAAAGGACGGGTATGTGACACTCGTTACGTCCCGTCCCTGGAGCCGAAAAGTCAATACCCCGGGGCTCCGGGATTCGTGACACGGACCGTGATTATAAACAACTTACTTACGGGTCACCAAAATTCAGACCACTGTTTGGTCTAACCTTGACCTTTATGGACAAATCCGTGGTACACGAGCTCCAATCGTCACCCAAAAGGACCTCGTCATAAAGACAGGGTCGTGGTCAAGTTTCTCGACGGTCACCCGGCCCTCTCGAAGGGAGGACGGTCCTTCGGCGACCACGCCCAACCGGCCTGGACACCCCTCCCTCTCTCACGGGACCGGTGTGACTTCTCGACCAGAGTAGTGGAGTATCAGGACGACAATATACACAAGAATGAGCCAAGGATATTTTAAACGTAATTCGTCGTCGACATCGGTCCTGGGTCAAGACTAGGAAACCCCTTCGACTCTACCTCTCCGTCACACACGTCACCCATCGTTTACCTGAGACCTCCGACTGGGGACTCCAAGTACGGACAGGACGGTACACAGTCGAGGTCCCGTGTCCCATACATCGTATTCGAGAGACACGGAGTCAATAGAGTGGACCTTTTACCCCCTCCAGTTTACTCCGTCTTCCTCTTTTCCCACTGTCTCCTACTCTACCAACCTACCGTAGTGACTAAGTTACCTGTACTTTGAAGCCCTTTGAGGCCCTCTACCACTTCCTGTCCCTTCGGACCGTACGACGTCAGGTACCCCAGTGTCTCTCAGCCTGTGCTGACCCGTTGACTTGTTGTTGTTGTTGTAAACGGGAGTATCCCAACGAGAGTACTAATTGGTATGTATTTCATTCGTGATATATTTACAAATAACTCGTCGGTCACAAACAACCTAAATGTTTTTATTTCTCCTACTCCGAAAATTTAAAACGATACTAACGGGGAGATCGGTTCTCACGATGTACCCCGAGACCCTGTTTCTTCTCTTAAGACAGTACGATGAACTATCGTTCCGTTCCATGTGTTAACCGAACGAAACGACTTTAAGTCCACAAATGACGAAGAATCGTCTTCTTTTATAGGGGTCTTTTCCCGAAACCACTGGTCCCAAAATACGACGGATTCGAATAGACGTGTACGAGACTTTCTTGACGGTAATCAAAATCTTTCGGATAGAATCACACCAGTTCATACGACTTTAGTAAAGATCTTTGTAGAAAGTAGAACGAGTCGGAACAGGTCGGAAGTACAGGCAGTGACCTCTTTTAATAGAAACCCCGTAATTTGGGAGTCAAGCACTACGACGGACTGGGGGTCGTTTGGGGTGTTACTTCACCGGTCGGAGGGACGTCTGGTCTCCTACGACGAGACCACACGTATGGAAACATTCCCACGTTAACCGAATTGAGTCGACCGACGTCTCGTGTCACTTTAGACACGACCCGACTGAAGACTCTTTACCTCATAAAGGACGGTATAGTCATTTGCTCTACCGTGTATTGACAGTTGAAAATCCGATACTTAAAAAATTCAGTCACGAAGAGAAAACAACAACAACACACCCCTCCCACTCCCCTTCCACCATATCAAAAGACTCATCACACTTAATAATAGCATACAGTTTATTAACTCCGATAACAACTATGACAGAAACGAAATAACCACAAAAAGGTAATTCCTGAAAGATTTGTACTCTAAACCCCTTCCCTAAAAATTGGTTAAGACAAGACACAATATTCCAGTCTGATCTACAGACAAAAATTGAATTGTTAAAACTTACTTTTACCCATCATTACATATAGGCGAATCGTATTAAAAGGGAACATATAAGAAACCAGTTAATGTATAAAAGACTCTTTTATAAAATCCCTGTGACTCGGGAACTTCTCCACCGTTCTTATGTGTCTTGATATGTTTTTTCTAGAAGTGCTGGTTCTATTAGTGCTACCACACTAGTGAGAGGATCTCGGTCTGTAGGACCTTACACTTCAGTTCACCCGGAATCTTTCGTAGTGATGCTTGTTTCGATCACCTCCATTACCTTAAGGTCAACTCGATAAAGTTTAGACTTTCTACTACGACACTTTCACGACGTGAGTTATACGGTCGTTTAAACCTTTTGAGTCGTCACCGGTGTCCTAACCTTTGCCAGTCAAAAGTAACGTTAGGGTTTCTTTCCGTTACGGTTTCTTACGAGTTTGATGGCGTGTTAACGTGAGTAGAGGGTACGATCATTTCATTACGAGTTTTAAGAGGTTCGGTCCGAAATCGTTATGTACTTGACACTTGAAGGTCTACAAGTTCGACCAAAAGCTTTTCCGTCTCCTTGGTCTCTAGTTTAACGGTTGTAGAAGACCTAGTACCTTTTTCATTCTCTCAAGGTCTTTTTGTAGATAAAGACGAAAGAAATGATACGGTTTCGGAAACTACCACACCTAGTGTTATTTGACCTTTTAAGACTTTCTCTACCCTTATGGTCTGGTGGACTGGACGGAGAACTCTTTGGATATACGTCCAGTCCTTCGTTGTCAATCTTGACCTGTACCTTGTTGTCTGACCAAGGTTTATCCTTTTCCTCATACAGTTCCGACATATAACAGTGGGACGAATAAATTGAAGATACGTCTCATGTAGTACTCTTTGCGACCCGACCTTCTTTGCGTTCGACCTTAGTTCTAACGTCCCTCTTTATAGTTATTAGACTTTATAAGTCTACTATGGTGGGAATACCGTCTTTCACTTCTCCTTGATTTTTCGGAGAACTACTTTCACTTTCACCTCTCACTTTTTCAACCGAATTTCGAGTTGTAAGTCTTTTGTTTCTAGTACCGTAGACCTTTTACCCTTTATCTACCCCTTTGTCACCTTTGTCACAGACTGAAATAAAACCCCCCGAGATTTTAGTGACGTCTACCACTAATGTCGGCACTTTAATTTTCTGCGAATGAGGAACTTTCCTTTCAATACTGGTTGGATCTATCATATAACTTTTCGTCTCTGTAATGAAACGGTTGTTTCCAGGCAGATCAGTTCCGACACCAAAAAGGTCACCAGTACATACCTACACTCTCAACCTGAAACTTCTTTTGACTCACGGCTTCTTAACTACGAAAACTTAACACCACAACCTTTTCTGAGAACTCTCAGGGAACCTGACGTTCCTCTAGGTTGGTCAGGTAAGACTTCCTCTAGTCGGGACCCTAAAGAAACCTTCCTTACTACGATTTCGACTTTGAGGTCATGAAACCGGTGGANCAACTGAGTAACCTTTTCTGAGACTACGACCCTCCCTAACCCCCGTCCTCCTCTTCCCCTGCTGTCTCCTACTCTACCGACCTACCGTAGTGACTGAGCTACCTGTACTCAGACTCAGTTGAGGCCCTCAACCACTACCTGCCCCTCCGGACCACACGACGCTAAGTACCCCAGCGTTTCTCAGCCTGTGCTGACTCGTTGACTTGACTCGGGAACTTCCCAAACAAAAACAGAGAAAAAAAAAATGAAACTTAGAAGAGAAAGGACGTCGCAACTATAAAAACTACAACAACGTATTCAAAAATTTTTGTGAAAAATAAGTCCATATTTATATATACATGTGTATTTTCACGTGTTTAATATTCACACATATACTTACCTAAAAGTGTTCAGTAGTGTGGGTATTGTCGAGTTTTTAGTCTCACAACGAGTCTCGCAAGGACCACTGGAGAAGGAAAGGGGAGACGGAACAGTGAGTCGTATCAGCACGGTGGAGAAATAGATTGTTCTTAATATGTCCTACAAGAACACCCGTGTATGTAAAAATTTACTCTGTCCTGGAGAAGGAAGAGTTGAGTTCAATATAAAAAGAAAAGAAGGAAGTGAAAGTCAAGAAACATTTTGAGAGTCTTCATTCCACGAAACGCTAACTACAACTGCAGATCCCTTAATGTGAACGCACAGACTCACGGGACCAAGGACCCTCCGACGACTCCAGCCCGGGGACGGACACACGTCGGACTCGGACGCGGTCCCGAGGGACGTACCGGGAGACAGTGTGACGGAACGGAATTGTGCACCTCCGTGTCTCTCTTCGCCGCAAGATGTACATCCCCTTTACCTTCTAATACGGTACGCGTATTTAGGGACAGTCCAATTGAGTACCGAGGACTCTATGTCTCACCCAGAAAAACGGGAGCATTCACCTTCCCAGGACTTATGTCCTTCTCTAAGGTTCTACTAGTGTATGTCACATTCAATCAAGCATGCGTTCAACTTAACTCCACCGCATCCCCCACTATACTGAAAACAAGAGTCAGAGAGACTAAAAGGCACTTATGGCTCTAAAGACAAACAGATGAAAGACCTTCCTTTTTTTTTTTTTTCCTTCGAGACGACACTACCACGATCGTCCGAGCGTCGTCGCCAGACCCTTGGACCACGGACATCCCACTTACGTCGTCGTTTCCCCTTACCGGAATAGCGCCGACGTTCCTCAGCCGTCGGTTGTCCTTTACTACTTTACACGACCCTCTTAAGACGACCCTCGGCTCCAGTCTGTATGGTCGTCCCAGCCCTCCTCCGTCCATGCCTTCGCCTAGACGTTTCAATCCGTCAACTTCGACGACGGAAGCTGTCCTTTGACACTCACACGATAAATCTTGGACGAAAAGGAAATTCTCTCTGGAAAACTTTCATTTTAAAAGTAACTAGAAAAAAAAAAAAAGACTCACTAACTACATGGTCTTGAGAATGCAAAATTCGTGTGGAACAAATCTCGGAGAATTACCTTTACGAATGCGTCAAGTTATAGTCGACTTCCCACACCTCACAAGATAGGTTTTGTAAAACTCTTTTACAGTCTCATTTACAAACTAAAAGAACTACTTATGTAAAACTGGCTTTGATTTCCTTCCAGATACGAAATATTAAAGATGAGACCAGAATCTTGTATACACCTACGAAGTAAAGTTTTATCTAATTTATTATTAATTTCTCATTTAATTTTTGAAAACGTACAAAATCTTTCGAACGTATGGAGATCGACATACAGAAAGAATGACTCATTGACTTACTTAATGAACTCAATCGATAATTATTTCCCAACCAAAAAAGGGGGGATGACAGTCCGTAATACAAATAGTGTACGACGGTAAAGGAAAGAATTGTCGGTTTAGATTAGACGTTTGTACATTGACCCTGCACACTCTCTTTTACTTGTTTGATCGAAAAGGTCAACTGACATTAACGACAAAGTACTGGGAGAAAAGGTCTTAGGGTCATAGTCGAACGTCGAACGAGGTTCCGGGGAGGAGGTAGAAAGAGGAGTAGTCAAGAATAAAAAGAAGAGTCGACCTGGGATACGGGAACAGGGGTAGGTAACGATAGTGACCTGTGAAACAAAAGTAAAAATAACCTATCATTTTACATTTTGAAAATACCAAAGTTATGGACTCGTCGAAATGTATGTATAAACAAGGAATAGAACCTTCAGTATAAGACCTTAATTTTGAATAACTGGGGGAGAGAGAAAGGAAACAAATACGTCATGACATTAAGATCAATCTTCTAAAAAAAAAAATTAAGGACTATGGATTCACTAAGTAGTGATTCACTTACATAAATAACCCAATGGATAACGACACTTGTAATCTTTCCACAGGAGATAAGAGGTTTCTCACGGTACAATCATGTCAGACACGGCGTGTCTCCTCGTACAGAAGAACAATCCAGTAAGGATCACACTCCATACATAAAGATTGTGAAAATCATAACACATAAAGGGTAAAAGATCTTAGGAGGGAGTGGGTTGTATACAAAGAGAGTCTGGAATTAGTCCAAAGTGGGAACGAGAATCTTATAGAGGAGTTTTGGGAAGACAGAAGTATTATACTATAGAATGGATTAAGATCCACTTAAACTTACGACAAAAATACTTTTATTATTTGTTCATAGAATCGAAGTTTTACTTCGTACAGAATCTCCGGACTATAAATACGATCATCATTTTTACTCGAGGGGAGGGCATGTAACAATCAGAAGACAAAACGAGTGGGTATATTAAGATAATAAATCCTCCACCGTATTAAATTTTCACCCTTGTACTAGAAATCTCAACATTACTTCAGTAATGTCAGTCCGGGGAAATAAAAAAATTTCTTCCTTAATTCTGGTTCTCCACTTTACGGGACGACTGAACAAGGTCCAGTGAACCGAACAACCACCGACTCACTCAGACCTGGGGTCCAGAGGGCTAAAGACCCGGTAACCGGAAAGGAAATAGACGAAAGAGGTATATAATAGAGTTCTATTTAACCGGTTGCGACCGAAAAAAGGAGACTACTCAGATAAAAGTTCATGAGTCGAAAATGAGTTGTTAAAGGGACTCATGGTAAACCGTATCCACGCGTTCCGTAATGGAGTTCGTGGCACACCTGTAATAAGAGAGATTCTCTAAAAGGAATTTTTGTTTCTCAAGAGATAAAATATTTCAAAAGAAGGAGAGGGGATTTGATCCACAATAAGTCAACTATGACAATATTCTTTTGGAGTAATATACTAATAGACGATCTACTCTTTAGGTTTGAATTATTTTAGTATTAATTAAATTTCTTTAACTGCTTCATGTACTGAAAAGAAACTTTTCTCCTAGGAAGTCCTACACTTTCCTCTTGGGACTTGAGATCCCCTCGAAATACCGGGGATCCTTCCTTATGACTGTCGAGACAGAACGACGGAGAGTCGGACCTCATTGACCCAAAACCTTATCTATGTGAAATTTTGTTATGTAATTTGGCATTCATTTCCCCCCATTACTAACTTAAATATTTTTACTTTAAATGGGTGTTGGAAGGTCTTTGTAAATTTTTATCAGAGAGGATTTATAACTTAAACCTAGGGGACTTTAAGTTCATACCCTTAATCTACGTTTATCTCCGTACGATTCTTGTCACACACTGACAAGAGTCGGGAACTACACCGAGGGTGAGACGGGTCTCAGTGGAATTCTACGGAACCTCTCCAATGTCTTATCGTGAATAAACATAAAAGACTTCATAAATCTCATATACAATGCCTCTTAAAGACTTTGTTTATGTGATGTCCCTTTATCCGTAAAAGTATTTATAAAATTGACATGAACTTTACCATCAGTTATCGAAATATGGATAAAATGAAATATTCTGGACCCTTACTTCATTCAATGTACTCGTTACAAAAAGACATGATCCAGTCCCGACACAGAGGGAGCACCAAGACCATCGGTAGAAAAACAGTAACAGGACTTCTTCGACACCGAAAGTCAACGACTTGGTCTACTGGTGTGACACCCCCCAATTTCTTTCCCACTTCGGACGAAGTCCCTCACCAAATCAAGTGAAGAGGGTATTAAATCAATGGAAAGAAGGGGTGAATCGTAAAAATACATGACAATGTAAAATCATGTATAATTTATATCTTATAGAATTTACCGAAGGAAAAGAATTATACATTAACTGGAACTATACACACACACACATATATATATATATTAATATGTACATATATTTGTATATTAATTATATATTACCAGGATCAGTCATTATTCATTATAAACTGTAAGGAAGAACGGGGATTGATAACGGATGTCATCACATTTAAGGTTAAGACGAACACTTCAAATTTCTGCACCTTCCCTTATACCCTACGACCGAAACGGCGTCCGACTCCTCCCGAAATTTCCGTCGGGGACTCCGACAAGAACCGGGTCTTCAGGGTCTGTCACACTCTCCAACCCAACAGACCCGGTAGAAGTGAAGAGACGAGCTCCGAAGAGAAGTCTGGACGAAGATCGACACCGGAATCTTAGAGGAGACTCCGAAACTTCTTTGAAGACCATCGGGTTCATCTAGGGTCCGTGATCTCCGTCCACTTCTCCTGACATACACACAACCCCCACCCCTACCTATCATAGTCACCTTTTATACCCGGTAATTAAACTTACTTACTCACTTACTTACTTTCCCAACGTCACCAGAGGAAGGGTATCTCTAACTTCCGTGACCTCAACACAAAGTGACTCGACCAGATTTACGCAAACGTGGAGTCAAGACGGAACTACAGTTCACTGTCTGATCCACAGATCGTAGAGGTTGTCGGGACCCTTAGACCGGATTAAAAAACAAAAGGGAGTAATATGATAGTATGTACTTAGTATTCTGTACTCAGAGTTACATCTGAGTGTTCGAATTATAAGATAAAAACCTATTGAATTTCTTAGATTGTCTTCCACAGGACTTAAACTTTACACACGGGCACCGGTAGTGTTATCATACACTAATTTTAAAGAATGACAATCACACTTCCGACACGATGCGTAAAGTATGTCAGAACAAAGGGTAACTCTAAACAAGACGTCGTCAGGAACTTCCTCTAGTCCCTCTTACTAAAACGTCCTTTTACGAATAGACTGTTCTACAATAACTACTTTAATTGTCCCGATTTTACAACTCGAATGGTTAAACCTTAAGGGAAACTAAGAGTGTAAGGATTGTGTAATCATCACGAACAAATCGTTTGAGTCACTTCGGGTCCCGTGATACCTCTGTTACTTCACTAGAGAGACACCAAGAAAAGACAATAGTCGACTGTGTTTTCCCTTTGTATCGTGTCCCGTGTTACCTAACTACTGGCTCATAGACAACCGGACCTTTTATCTTGTAAAACAATTAAATCGTTAACTCCCACAAGTCAAGTCAAGTGAAATAAGAACTCTAGCTGGGAATAATACGTCCTTCTTACAATGTGTAGTTCTGGTGCTCCGGCACGTCTCTTCAGAGTCCTGGTGAAAAAAAAAAAAGACTCCGTTTTTAGTAACGTATAAATTACAATTGAAGATTCCGTAATTAAATAGAAGTCGTGTAGGTCATCTGAAGATTCCGACTTCGCAAACTTAAACCCTACCCGTTTCCAACAGCATTACTACTTTTCAGTACTACACTCCGAATACATTTGAGACGAAGAAGTCGTGGACTGATGAAAACAATTGTCGACACGTCCGCGGACTCGGTCGAGAGACGAATGAAGGTCGGAGGCAATCCAGTGATGGACCTCCCTGTCAGGTAGACTCAAGACCGACCGACCTAGTGAACAAAGTCCGTACGTACACAAGTCGACTGGACGAACCGTCTCAAACAACACACGAGTCAAACACAGTCCGTACCACGACCATCCGGGACCTTAGGTACTGTCAAGTCTGACTCAAGAACGGGGGTTCTTCGGGGTAGGTCTGTCCATTTCTCTGAAGATTTGAGGTCCCACTCCTCAGAGGAGTGTCACCATGGAATAGACGAGACTTCTTACCCCCTCCAGTCCCTTTTGGAGTCAAACCACCACACAAAATTCTTTTTCTAAACAGTCCGTCTACTCTCTCCGTCTCCCTTTATGTATGAGTTTCCGTTCCTCCAGACTCTCTTGTGCGACACAAGTCCTCAACCTACACCGACTACCATCATACATGTGTCGCCCGAGGTCCATGGAGTCCAAATAGTCCGGGCCCGGTCACAAAAGGTAGGATTGGGGTAAGAAGATTTAAAAGAAAAAGAAAAACACCGTAGTGGTCGATGGGACGGAGGTTTTAGTTCTTAAAAAAAAATTTCACAAGAGGAAGGAAAAAAAAAGAAAACTTGAAAAATAAAACATAACCTCGAAGGAACCACCGAGTCTGTCATTACTTAGACGGACGTCACGTCCTCTGGGTTCGAGGTAGGGACCCAACCCTTCTAGGGGACCTCTTCCCGTACCGTTGGGTGAGGTCATGAGAACGGACCCTTTACGGTATCTGATTCCTCGGACCACCCGATGTCAGGTACCCTAGTGTTTCTCAGTCTGTGGTAAGTCGCTGATTGTGAAAGTTGTATCGACTAATTGGTACAACACTATCAAAGTCCACTTGTCGTTTCCCTGAGTCGGTAGGTAGATGAACATAGGGGTAAGAGTTTTAGTCGGCGAAAATTAGGAACAAGGGGAGACGGGGGTTAAGTGTCCAACGGTAGTGGGACCTCCGGGGGTATGACCACGACACGGTTCGGGTCCTGTTTACAGTAAACTAGGCGTGTTGACGATTCCGTCTAACCTAAGGTAAAATGTTTGCTCGTTACGGTCGAAGTAGATAAGAAAGGAAACAGGAAGAGGTCAGAGGTTGGAGATCCTCGTCGTGACAGGTTATACCATCAACCATTAGTACACACCGATAAATATAATTTTACTTAATTTTCATTTATGTTTTTTCAGTCAGGGGGTCGACGTGGTCGACGTAAAATTCGGGAGTCAACGATCACCGACGACATGACCTGCCGGGTCGAGATGTCCGAACTACTAGACAAGAGACGAAAGACAGTTTCCCTTGAAAGAAAGTGCCCGAAAACCAGTCCAAGGAGGAGTATTGAAAAGTCTAAGGGTCACACTGGAAGTTCGGGGACCCGGATCACCACGGATAGAACGGTGCATAAGTCGAGGAGGGACAAACGAGGGGACGGCAGTGTAAGAGGTAAGAAAGTATCGAAAATTGGAGAGAGAGAGAGGTCTTATGGCGAGTGACAGACGTAAGAGGACGTGTAAGTCTGGATCGAGTCCGTGGGAAGTGACCGAAAGAAGTCCACTTAGAGGAAGAGTAATGTGAGGCCAGGAACACCGGTGGGGGGCACACACGGGGACACTCTCGCGTCTACCAGGAATAGTGCGCGACGACAGCAAACAGATAGCGAGACGTCGCCCACCTCACCGATTCGAAACCCCTGTCTATCTGAGTCAAAGTTTTGATTGGTAAATGAACGGCACACCGAGACTCGTTCTATAAATTGGAGAGACTGAGAACCAAAAAAGAAGACATGTTATTTCTAATACTACGAAAGAGAGGACACTTTACTTTGGTGTACGCGTCTCGGGGGTCGTGCCAGGAATTGCGCTGTCGGGAATTCAGTATCAACTCCGACAGGTAGGTCTGCCAATAGTAATCACAGTAGGTGGAACGATTTTGACATAGGAGATGATTATTACAAAGGTAAGAAGAAAAGATTAAGAATATGACAAAAGAATGAAAAGAACAACAAAACCGATCAGGAGGTCATGTCAAACTTATCTTCATGTGGACTTCTCTACACCGGGAAAGAATAAGGACACGGAAGATAAACGATGTCAAGAAGAGACACACGTACGCACACACACACGGACGGGAAAATTTTAATTACCTACCGACGCAACCCAGAGGTAACGACGTACACCCGAAAGAGATCACCGCAGCTCAGCCCCGAGGAGACTAACGTCCGAAGAGTGACATCACCGAAGAGAACAACCCCTCGTAGCCGAGATCACACGTGTCCAAGTCATCGACACCGAGCACCCGAATCAACGAGACGCCGTACACCCTAGGAGGACTTGGTCCCCAGTTTGGACACAAGGGACGTAATCGTCCACTTGAGAATTAGAGACCTGGTGGTCCCTTCAGGACACTAGTGACTAGAAACTACAATGATAACGGTTTTCTAATACTCAGTGACTTCCGAGTCTATTACCAATCATAAAAAATCGTTATTTCCTGAAATTCTAATTCCTTGTAACAAAAAATCTGTACTACGATATATAACGTGTGAATTATGTGATGTCCCATTTGTATTGAAAATGTACGTGACCCTTCGGGTTTTGAAACACACTGAATGAAATAACGTCACAAACGAAATAACGTTACCAGACCTCGGTTTGAACGTTCTAGAGACTCCATACGGACGTATCATTAATCCGTAAAATAGTATTTGTCTTCAAGGTAAGTAGAAAGACGAAACATTTGACCATTGACCTTCACAAAATAATCCGTCTATTGTAGTATTTTTATACACATATATGTATATATTTACCGAATTGTAACGTCTAAAAACAAAATGTAAGGATCTCAAAAGTCACTGTGTCGACTCCTTACCCGTACATACAGGGCGAACGAGTTCACTATAGACGGGGGTGGCCCACCCCGTTCCGGTCGCTCTAGGTCCCTGGCCTCCTCAACATGATCTCTGTCCGTCGTCCCTCCCTGTAAACGACTCACGGTGTACACCCGTCCGTGAGTGTATATTCCACCATAAATTTAAAGAGGAATGAAGAGGACTTCATCTAGTCGGTACAAATAGGAGTAAAGGTCCACTCTTCTTACTCCGAATCTTCAATTTCGAACGTGGACAGTATCGTTGGTGACGATCATCTTCGGGACGAGAGAGAAAGGGGTACATTCCCTTTGAAATAAATTGAGTAATCAAAGTCTAACAACGACCTATTCACCCAAGGGACTAGAAAAAAGGTTTAATGACCTATCAGGAAGTCCAATACGACGACGATTCAGTGAAGTCAGTACAGACTGAGACACGCTGGGGTATCTGCCGTCGGCTGGTCCGAGGGGGCAGGGACCCTAAGAGGTCCGTTCTTGTGACCTCACCCAACGGTAAAGGAAGAGGTCACATACTTTCACTTTTCACTTTCACTTGAGTGAGTCAACACAGACTGAGGATCACTGGGGTACCTGATGTCGGTGGTCCGAGGAGACAGGTACCCTAAAAGGTCCGTACTCATGATCTCACCCCACAGTAACGGAAGAGGCAGTCCAATACCCTTGAAAAATTTTTTATTTTAGTAGTAGTTCAATCTTAAGTCAACAGTCAAATAGTGAACTCCAGGTGTGACCGGGACACAGAAAGGAAGGAATCTTGTCTTACGAAACCGAGGTCGAACATGCAAACTTACTTTTTTTATCACAGAACTCTTTCACAGGGGTATCAATCCACGTATCTATCGATGTTTTAATTTTGATTTGGGAAAACACCAATGTACTGAAAAAAAAAAAAAAAATTGAAGTTTCCGTGTATAAATGTCGTGCCGAACTCTTCATGAACTTGTCAAGTAAAGGACTGTCTCGAGACTACCCACACTTCACCAAAGGATCGGAAGAGTACTGTTCGAGAAAAGTCCTCCACGATGAAAAATTCCGACTGCCCATCTGTCTCGTCTTCAGTGAGAAGAACGTCGCATCCTCACTGAGTCCGACCCCCGGTCTACCGTACGGGTAGTCGTGGGACCGGGAACATTTAAGAGAAAGGAGAAAGGAATTTTCGGTATCGGTCAAGGGTCTCGAACGGTAGTCCTAGACACACTCGGAGGCGACATGACCAAATCGGGCCGAAGAGAAACGGTACATCCAGGGAGAGGATCTTACGGGGAGGAACGAAGAGGTCGACTACTTGAGGGTGACTTCACAGTCGGGGTACACGGGTAATACCCGGGAGGACAAGGGCATCGCACAAGAGGGGGTCCGGGACCGAGACACAACCTCCTCCTCCAAGTTCACAGGAAGTTCGAAGGGAACCCTTCCTCTTACGGAGTCATTACCGTGGACCGAACAAACTAACTCCTACCGGGTACCAGTGGTAGTGGGACCTCCGGGGGTATGACCGCGACACGGTCCGGGTCCTGTTTACAGTAAACTAGACGTGTTGACGATTCCGTCTAACCCAAGGAAAAAAGGTAAAACGTTTACTCGTTACGGTTAGTCTGGAGAACTCAAAAAACGGACTCCACTGCTTTGGTAGTTCCCTGGGTGGGGACACACAAACACTTCGTAGTGGTTACGTCTAAAGTCTCCGATCAAAAGTCATGATCTGCATACGTAGGTCCCCACGGCACAAGAAGCCACCATAAGAGAGCGACACAGATCAAACGTCCCACCCACTCACAGTGGGGAAGTCGGCTCGACGTCGGGGAGATCTCACGAGTCGCGAGTCAGTCTGAAACTCCCTCCCTTCTCGGAGGTTTTCACGGCGACGTGTCCTTTTCTCCGGTTCCTTGACGGGTGTCTCCGGGAAACACACTGTCCTTCAGACGAAGATTTTCCCCGGCGGAGTCTCACCTCCCGAACTGGCTTCGACTTCACGAACTGGACCCCGGTGACACTGAGTACGCACAACAATTATTACAGGAAACAGCTTAGAACCCCTGGACGAAATTGTCTCGAGCCTCCCGTGGGGGTATTCACGGACGAGAGTCACCAGTCGTAAAGAGAGGGGAAGAAAGGGATAGTGTAGACGGGCTTAACTTATGGGGATAAAAGAACAGACTTGTTTCCTGTTGGAGGACTGGGTAAGACATGAAAAAGGAAGTTGAAAACGGTCTTCTTAGAAAGACAGAGTAGACTGAAAAGAAGAAATCACAAATTCATACAGAGAACTCCACCTTTGGAACGTCGAGTTCCTTCTTCGTAGGCTGACCCGCCCTCGAAGAGTGACTCTTTTCCCGGCAAGCCGTTCAATCCGTTTTTCGAGGTATCGACAGAGACCACCACGAGGAGTTTCTGACCGTGTCCCCTCCACCTCGACGTGTCTCTTAAAGTTCCTTCTTTCTCCTGTACTCCACGGACCTAGGTATCGCGTCAAGGGACATTGAAACAGTATGAACAGAACACAGACAATGGCAGACGGCGAACAGTCCACGAGACAATCCGGCACTCCTATGGGACCTCACTCACCCCCTCCAGAACCGTCGCTACCCGGTCACGTAGGAGAACACGAACGAGGGGTGGGGACTGGTGGTCGGCCTGTACTCTCTCCTCGTCGCTCAAAGGTCCTTCCCCCGCCCACACACACACACACACCCACACACACACACACACCCCACACACACACACACACACACTACGGTGAACACACTTCCGTAAGATTCTAATCCAATCCAATCTTAGTGAGACGAAGTCAGAAGCCGTCCGTCGAAAGACACGACGCCACAGTGACCCCGACGAACCACCGTCTAGTTACTCGTGGACGGGAAACCTCCACATTTCGGTCAGGCACAACTCACCCTGACGGACCTACTAGTAGGATCCCACGAATGTAAAACCCCTGTCTTCCTCGGTGTAGACAACTTACTCAAATTAGTACCTACTATCGATGAAAGGACTCTAAGATCATTGGCACCCAACAGGGGTGAAAGGTAAACCTTACCAACTTTGGTCTTGACGTTTGTGGGAATGGGAAATCGCGTAGGGGTGTAACACCTCTTCACAGTCCTCCCACTCACCCTGTCTAGACACTTACTGAGGTCGGAGGAGGGGCAAGTACACTCCTTTGGACCCCACTCAATGACACTCACTCAAAAAGAAACACACTTCAGTACTGGGTACGGGAACTTTGCAATTTGATCGAAATAATGTACTTCCTTCTTACAACAAAGGGAAAACGATTAGGTCTATACGTAATCGTTTACGTATACGTAGAATTTTACATGTGTGACTTTAGTACAATGTCTTTATTCCTCGTGTGTTGAAGTAGAGGTCTCAGAGGAGGTTTGGAACAGCAGGGGCTGTACCAATGAAAGACCAGTCTGTAGGTCAGTAAATCGTTTATAAACTCACAGATGAAGTACGATTCGTGACCCCAATGTTTCTTCTTTTATATATTAGGAACGGAAATTGTAAACACACATGATTTCCAGACACGTGATAAAATAAAAAACGAATACGGGTTAAAGCCTATATTTCACCAAGGGAACGAGTAGAAAATGTTACCGACACGTCACAGGTGAGACAGTTCAGTGACTACAGAGTCAAACACTCGTAAACTGAACAAGAAGTCAGAAACGACAATATTTATAATGACCCTACTTGTAAAACAAGTTCAAGAAAAAGGAAACTTAAATAAACGAACCCAGTATAAGGGGTCTCACCCGGGTGTCCCAGTCTCCAATCATTGACAGTAGACGGAACAAGACAAAGGTCTAAAAAGGTACTTCAGACAGTCGTTACAATCTCAAGTAAGGATAAAAAGACACCGGGGCGACCCCAATAGTAAAATTAAAAGAGTTCAATAAAGGTAAAAATTTTCGTCAACAAAAACAAACACATAAAGACCGACACGATCCAGAAGCAACGGCGTACGCCCGAAGAAGTCAACGCCGCTTACCCTCGATGAGAGAACCACTACGGGCCCGCAGAGTGACTTCACCGAAGAGAACACCTGGTACCCGAGGTCTCGGACCCGAGTCGACAACACTACGTGTCCGAATCAACGGGGCACCGTACACCTTAGAAGGTCGTGGTCCCAAATTTGGATACAGGGGACGTAACTGTCCGTCTAAGAGTTGGTAACTTAGTGGTCCTTTCAGGTCAATAAAGACAAAAAATTTCCTTCCAACATGAAAAGGGGGTACACAATTAAACATCTAAATCGATCCAATTCGATGTCATTGTTCGATTGGGACTTTAGAGTCTCCAAGTGTATTGTTTTACAGAAGGAACGAACGGGACGGCCAGTGAACACCCCGTAACCCCGCGTTCAGATATGTCAGGGGGACCCCGGTCCGTCTGAGTCGGCAGACGAGAGGACATCGACGTCACGTCCGAAGGAGTCGCCTACTGCCCCTCTGTCCTCTTCCAGCCCCCGAAACGTGTCCGAAAAGTGATCGGTGCACCGGACCAAATCATCTCTCCCGAAGAGACACGTGAGGACAGACACGGGGTCGACAGAAGACAGGACCTATAAGTAGAAACTGTTGAAGAAACACGTCATCTTAACTTAGGAGTCAGAAGTATAGTCAGAAATAATTATCATATGAAATCCATTATTCTAATAGTCAACACAGTTGAAGTAAAAAGAAACGAAAGGTGTAATGTTAAATAACACGTTTCCAAATTTATTATTCAAACCCCGTGTAGGTACAAAAAGAAACTACAGAAAACAAGAATATGTACTGTCTAAAAGATTTTCGGTTTTTTATTCGAGAAAAGAAACTCAACAGATTTCATCTAAAAATAAATCGAGGTATTCTGTGAAGTTTGAGTAGGTTCATATATCACAGTTCAAAATCATACACCTTGGTAGTATAGGACGACCACCCCTATCTACCTTTTTGACGAACCTTTTGTCAGATCGACTGACAACCCTTGTTAAGTAAAACCCTTTTGTGAAGGAGTTTTCCAATTTGTAGCTCAATGACATACTGGACCGCTAAGGTGTGTATCCATGGACTTTGTTTACTTTTGTATCCAGGTGTGTTTCTGAACTTGGGTTTAAGAGTGTCGTCGTAGTAAGTATTATCGGTTTTTTCACCTGTGGTGAAGAAGACGTGCGTGACTGACCACTGAGTCGAAGAAGTCTGTCTGGGTTTAACACCATATAGATATGTTACCTTATAATGAATCGTTATTTTCCCTTACTCAATGACTATACACGAGATGGTACCGACTTTTGTAGTACGGTTCACTTTCTCCGTTCCGTATTTTCTTGTGTATACTGGTGTTTTCTAGCACAACGTACTAAGATAAATATACTCTACCTTATCAGGTCTTATCAGTCTAGGTACCTCTGTCTTCGTCTAATCACCAACGGTCCGTGACTTCCTCTCTTCTCCCCCTCGTCTTAAAGAAAACCCCCACTGTCTTAACCGGTACCAGTACTATGTGTTACGGTTTGTGTGATTTTTAGTGACATAGATACAGCTTACCAACTTAGTACATACTTGATACAGAGTTATTTCCATAACTTTTTTACCGTCTCAAAGTCAATGAATTTGGTAGTTGGGAGTGTGTCGGGGAGGACCGTTTATCATGATAAGGAAACAGGAAAAAACCCTACACAAGTCTATAAAAAGTAAGTGTCTTTGTTTTTGAAAAAACTTGGAGGATTTGACACTGTACGTCCTAGTTCGTGTCTTGGGGCGTCATTCTCTCCTCGGCCTCCTCCCTCCACCCCCGACGGCCGAACTTCCCCTCGCTGCCCTTGACCCAAGACGTAGAGGTCCGGCGGAACCAGAGGGGCAGGGATCACGTCCCGAGGTAAGACCACTGTGGTGAAAACGACTAGGGCGACTGACACCGCTGAGTCGAAGATTCAGACATCTTCCTGTTCACCTATAATTTCTCTCACACTTGTCAGCGACCTCGTGGCACCCGAGACGAGACTGGAAGTGAGAACGGCTGACATCACCGAATAAGTCGTCATCTGTGCATCGCGAGGAGACGGGACACGTCTGCGTCTCTACTTCTACTGCACCTGAACGGAACTCGCCTAGTGTCAGATAAATGAAACGGTACCCAAAGAAAGGAAAACGACGTAACTCACATTTTTAGATAAAAACCTTATTTTGCGACAGGATTAACGGCTCATCAATTCTTCCTTAAACTCCAAAATGAGGTTGAAATAAAAGTAAATCAACATCAAAACCAAGAAATTACCGACACATTATTAACATTATCTATTGTAAACAATCCGACTAACATTAGTAACGGGTCCCTCGACGAGACATCTCCCGACGTGAACACGTCACCCGGTCCCTTTTGAGGTTGAAATCTGTCGATCATTAACTCAGACCACGGTCCATCTCGCAAGATTTAAGTGGTCAAACAGTTTCCGGACCCTATAGGGTGAATTTATGTCCGGGGGGTTTTAGTCTCTGAAATAGAAAGAACGTACTAAAGGACTTGGGTTTGTATCATCCACGAGTTCTATACAATGAACCGTTTATTCACTTACTGGTCTCCCTGGTTGGTGTCCTACGTCCCTATGACAAACACACCACTAAAGACTGGTAGGAAAGTAATGGACTCTCGATCCGTCCCGTCCGTTACATAGATAAAATCCTTTGGGTCCGACCGACCCTTCACTGGACACGTCCATTTGCGGTCTCGTACGCGATCTTGGGTCCAGAGGACCAAGACAGTAGAGAGAGACGTCGGGTCAGGGTGGGGTTAGAATTTTCGTACCCACATAAAGAGAGTTTTATAAAGGGACACCCCCACACAGGGTAAGGGTGACACCCCAACCGGGGAAAATCCTTGAAATCCCCTCCCTCATCTAAACTTTTATACAGTGAAAACAGGAAACTTTCATTGAAAAAGATAAAAATTTGGATACCTCGTAGTTGAGTCATAAATCAAATCCCTCTAGAAGTCGGGTTCAGACGTACAAGGGTCCCACGAACGGTTGGTCTCCAGATTTTTTATAGTGTCGTTTTTAGTCAGGGTCCGTGATTGGACAGTCGACTGTACAAAGACAATGTACTCTTTTTATTAAACCCCCTTATACAGATTTAAGACAAACGAGGTAGAGGAGGAATTCAGTGCACCCACCTGTCTCGTAACTACCCGACCCGACTTCGGTCCACTGAACCACAGAGTAGGACGTAAGTGACAGTTAAGAGACATTGGATTGTGTCAATAATGGGTCTTGTACTTTTCGGTAGTCTTTTACTGGCACCCCGACCCGGTGGTGAACAAAGGAAAGTCGATAATCCTACATTTTCTATGTCCCCGTTTTGCAACAGTAGAATTGCCATAAATCATAAAAAATTATGATTAAAGAGCATGTCTTTCAGACAGTGGAAAAGACTGGAAATTCTGAGTCGATTACATCGTGGAGGAGAGAGGGGAAGAGATGGGAGGTGGACCACCAGGGCAGAGTAAAGACCTCGGGGACAAAACCTAATACGTATCTATGTCTCCCGTCTCAGGAAGGGGACACCTTAAGGTCTATTTCATCCTCTGTCTGGAGACACTCCGACGTGTCCACCACGCACCGCCCTCACGACTGAGGTGGTCGGACAAACCTCCTTTGCCGACTCGGATTTCCCGGGACCGTTCAACGGGTCACCGGACAAACCCCGGTACGTACAACTATGTGGGAGATGCACCAAACCAGAAATTGTGTGTCATGTTGAGCCACTCTGAAAGGGTTCTCTTTCTTGAAGGGACTGACGAAGACTTCGGATGACACGTACGGTAGTTTGCAGAACAAAATTCTAAACTCAAGTAAAGGACATTCTATTAGTCTTTCCTTTCCAGTTCGGAAAATTGTAGAGGAACGTTTAGGGTTTCCACCTCCGCAATAATTCGTAAAAGACGTAGATCCTGAGAAAAGAAGAAGTCCAAGTAATATTTTTATTTGTCTGTGTGGAAAGAGACCTAGATGTCTTGGTAGTAGTAAAAGTAAGAGTCTGGAATCCTTAAGTGACGACTCATAACAGATCAGTATAGAAGACGGAGAAGGACTCAGGTCTTTCGCTAAATCTTTGATTTGGAGTGGACGTCTAGGTCTCACTCACGAAAGTCTTCTAAAAGAGGTTTGAATTGGACTTCACTGACCATACGAAGTCTTTGTAAAACGTAAGACGAGTCAAATTTACCGGAACCAAAAATCCTAACAGCCGAACTTAGCTCGTAAGTCGTTCTCCTAAAACAAAACGAGATACGCGTACACCCATTCCCACCATTCCTTCACTCGAAAGCTTCAGACGACACGTCTCGTCTGCCGATAAGAATGAGACTTCAGTAGTACACCTTCCGACTCTCGGAGGACCTCTACTCCCACGTCCTGACGAACCACCCCTCCTCTTCGACGGAACCGAGGGCAGACGTATCGACGAAAGGGTCTACACCCCACGACCCGAGAGGACGAAGAGTCTTGGTGCCGAGGTGTCTTTCCCGAGTCCCGTGTGTAGACACGAGGAACAGGTGTCACCCAGAACTCTTTCAGACCCAGTCCCCCTCGACTCGAGTCGCTGTGTGTGTTGGACTAACGACGACCCGTGTCCAAACAACTTCCGAACTCGGACCCTCAGCCCTTCAGACCCACCTATCTTCACCTTTCTTACTCCTGTAAAACAAAGTAGGAGTCATAAGAAAGTTTTGAGTGCACAGTGACAAAGAGGACGACAGACACACCAGAGTCGGTGGTAGTAAAGAGGGACTCTTTGTGAAGTCATCGACAAAGTGACAAAGAACCTGTGCGATCTTTCCGGAAGACACGGTAGTACCCACTCGAAGGAAAACCGTAACTGGAAAGGGGACCTCGAGGAGTACTGAGAAGGAAGGGTAAAATAGAGTCTACAGTGGAAAAGTCCCTCTGGCCGAGGAAAGACGACGGGCGGAGTAGGAAGGAACGAAATAAAGAGACGTATCGACGATGACACACTAAGTAAAAGAGACAGTCAGGAGAAGTGATCTCGTATTTGAGACACTCCCACCTCTCTAAAAACGGACGAGGTCGAGGAAAATCTCAGGGGTCGTGAAATACACTAATATCTAATCTTTCTTACCTTTTATTTTCGTCATCCCACCTATCTAATAGTTACATCGGGGTTACCTATATACGATTAAATTAATTTTGATTGGAGGAAAACAATGAAACTAAATAAATAAAAAAATTTTTCAGTAGAAAGAAGTAAAGAATAAAACTTTGCTTTACGCATCACGAACAAAAGTGATCTTTGAAACTCGGCTACGGTCGGGGCAGGCAGGAAACGGACATATGGGTCCGACGTGAAACGTACAATCTCAGATGTGTCTTGAATGTCGAGTGGATGACGTACTTGTTCCTTTAGATTCCGGGTTCCTCAGTACACGACTCTGGTTCCGGTAACCCAAGGTAGAGTAATCTAAACGTTGGTCTCGGTCCCTTTCCTTAGTTGTAAATACAAACGGTGTACTCTTTGTCCATGAAAAACGTAAGAGATTCGATTAGGAGCGACTCTTCAGACGTCCCACACGTAGTAGTGGGAAGAAACTAAATACTTACCTTTTGGTCTCCGCGTCTCGTCATTACACTAAACGATCCACACGCACTGATCTGTCTGGATCTACCCACCCGGTCGACACAACGATCGACTCTCTGCGGGGCGGGGAGCACCCCGTGTGTCCCACGGGGGAGGACCGACACCGCCCCGCGGAGTCTCGGCGAGGCACGGACCGCGCAGACGACGACGACCAGCCAGAGGGCACAGAGGTAACCGAGTCACACAGGACGAAAGAACCGGACTCGTGCAAGAGTTCAACTGGAAACAGAGAAACCCGTTGTGAAAGGTACCGAGTCTCGGGCCCACACAAACCCACTAAGAAAACCCGAAAACCTTAATTTGGTTTGACTTTAGCATCACTATTAATACCCTGAACTAATTATTAAACACAACGTTTTCTAATTATTAAACACAACGTTTTCTAAAATTTTCAGAAGGGATTTGTTTCTTTTTATATTCCCTAGTGGATTCATGTCAATGAGGTAACTTCGACAAATGGTTGGCCACGTTTCGACAAAGTGTCTGTTCAAAAAGACCACGAGACCGATGTCTGTCTCAACAACCACGTATCCGTCATACAGGTTCTGTCCAGAAACCCGGACACTTCCCCACCGTAAAACGGATCCTCTTGTCAATAAAAGCACCCTCTTCTTCTCTTCTCTATCGCACTTATCCCGACCCTTTCCCCCTTGTCCCTCCTTGAACCAGAACTAATTACTCTTTCTACCGTGTCTGTACGGTCCTGAGGTGAAAGGACTCTCTAGTAAGTAGGGGACTCTAGTAAGTAGAAGGAAGTCACTAACAGTGGACAATGGTGTCCATGACACTATCCGTGGCCCCACGGGTGCCCCAATTGTAAGACCAACACCTCTTACTCAATATCGTCGGTTCACTATCGGAGACACCCCCGATATGGTCCTGTCACCCTCCGTCTCCCAGTAACACGCCAACTACACGAGGAGTCTCCTCTCCTGCGAGGAACGTCCTACTCATCCTCACCTACCCTTCCCGCCAGACTCCCTCGGACTCTGGACGCCCGAATAAGACACACATCCGGGTTCTCCCACGGGACACGCCGCGACGGTGCACTTTTCCACGCACGCACATCAATCTCCTGCACGTCGCCTCTCCCCCCGGTCTTCTCCTCCCATCTCACAAGTACGTCCGACTCGTTCCCTCTTCCGCCAGTGTGTGTGTTTTACGGAGCCTTCCGACAGGTAGCCACTACCTTTGGTACGACTCCGAGAAACGGTGTAATTGATCATGAACTCGTGACTCACAGCGCATGAGACCCCGAAACCGATAAAAACTTAATCAAACTGAAAATACTTTTCCGAGTTTCGTCAAGAGAGACGTACTTACGTGTAAAGGTATGGGGGTAGTTTGAAATCTTGGATATCCCAGGATAAGTATAGTTCAACGATCATTTTAATCTCTTTTTAGAGTTTCGACGAAAAGTGAAAGAAACAGAGTGCAAAGAGGTTACCCCTTTTTCGGACCTTCTGACAGTTTCTTGACCGACAAGAGTATTCATAAACTCCTCTTGTCACACTCAGTAACATCGAGAAATGACCATAAAATCATAGGCCAAATAAAAATTTGTCAAGACACGTTGGTCTCAAAGAAGGCACCAAAGACAATGGTACCGAGGTATTATAAAGGAGTTTAGACGAACGAGTATGAAAGTGTGTGAAATCATAATTTAAATGTTAAGGAAGCCTAGTCTTGCTGAATAAGTACTATAGGTTCTTACAAAGAGGTTGACGTCATCGTAAAAGAGGGTTTAACCTTTTCAATCGACAAAGGGGGTGATGTCTACAACCCCTCTCTCCTCCAAACCAAGACACCTCCTGCTACGTCACTCACACCACCCACCTCTACTAATCCCCCGAGGGTAGTCGACAGGTTCGTCCCCTGACCCCACCGTAGGGAGGGTTCCACTCCCCTGGATTTCCCATCTGTCCGACGGTGGAACGAACCCTTCACTACCGGGACCTGTAAGTCGTCTGAACCAAGAGACATTCGTTCTTCCACACACACGAGAGACTGAGAATGAACAAATAAGTACATGAAAACCCGAACTCACTTCGAAAGTGAAACCCTTCCCGAGAACAAAATTCTACGACGTCAGTCTTCCTTTTGTCACGACCAGACCGTCAGTCACCGCTTCAAACGGAACGGGAGAGAAGGCCGGCAAGCCCTGACAAGTTCCCTTATGAAAAGACGTAAAACAACGAAACTCTTTACACACAAAGAATTTCCTGACATGTCCTAGATCTCTTTCAGACTCTCGTTATACCTTAACATATTCATCAAACAAAGGTCAGAGAATTTCAAAAAATGGAGAAGGTGAAAAAGTCCCTATTGGTCCAACAGGATCATTGTCTGATCCAAGACCCGGATACGGACCCCGAACAACATCCCCTAAGTAGACCGGTTTGTAAGAGTTTAAGACGATATTTATATTCACAACTGAGTTGCTGTCTCGTTAAGGATTATGAACTCTTAAATTTCACACCATAATGACTGACCTGGAAACCAATGATTGTGTTGACGAAGGTGACTAAGTCTCTCTTGGGAAAACTTGTTGTTTTTGCTTTATTTTTGGCGAAGACCCACGAGATCTCCGACGCGTCCTCCCAGGTCCACCCTTCCAGAAGGTTGACTCACTGGCATGTTCGACCGGTAACACCTTATTAACTGAATTTCTTAGTGACTTTTAAAAAACGAAAGTCGAGCTCTTTGTAAACATCAATTATTACACTCACTGATTAGAAAAAGAGACACAGTAGGTTCTCTACAGTGATGTACCGAAGTACTTTCTTTAACGAGTGTTGTCATATATTTAACAATTTTAGTCTGTCTAGAATGTCTCCACCCCCACCCTCCGTCCCGACCGACTCTCCCTTAGCAGTCCCTTCGAGGAGACGCCTAGAGACCCGTCTCTGAGGACACCATAACCGCTCGATCGGTCCGTGAGTGAAGTTCCTTCTCGTCGTAAGATTCCTCTTCCTCACCGTCAATGTTTTCGTAACACCATCTCTCCTCGGATCACACAAGCTCTTCGTCACCCTTCTATTAAACCGACTCCGTCTCGTCCCAGTCGGTCCCTCCCTCCAGTCGGTCTCCCCGTCCGTTCCGGTCTAGTCCTGCCCTGACACCGGTTCGACTCCCGAATCCCAACTCGAGACTCACACTCCCGAAACCTCGTCCCTTCACTGTACTAAATTCATAAAACTTTCCACCAGGACTCCTCTGATCTTTAACTTTCACTCCTACCTAAAAGACAAGATGGATTATAACCCCACTGAACCTTTGTGTAATTTGAAAACAAAAGTAAAACAGAAACTGTAAAATCTCATTAATCATAGTGGACGGAAGGATCACTAAACCCTAAGACAGTCCAAAAGACCCGAGAAACACTCCTCTCGATAACACATTTATTCACGTGAGTCCAACAATTATTATTAATATTATTTTAATAGAGACACACTAGGACAGTTAATTTCGTACATCAATTATCACACATTTTATCAAGAGTCGTATCGGTCGTCGACCTTCTAATGTTCAATGTTCTTTGAGTAGTTCGATTTGGTGTGCCCCTAAAGACATATCTTCACACTGTGGTCAAGGAGGAAGGGCGGAGTGACAAGGACAGAGTACCACACGTGGGCAGAACGACAGATTGGGAACCTCGGACCCACCGGACACGGGGGACAGATGGGGGTAGAGAGGGTTGAGGTGGAAAGGGGTCCCTAAGAAGACAGATCTTGTGGGACGGGGACACGCACATGTGGGCGGACGAAGGGTGTCGAGGATCCCAAGTCGAACCGTAGGGGTCCGACCCTTTCACGGACGAGACCTGTAGATAAGGACGGAAGGAGTCGTGGTACTACCTCTCGTCGACAAAGATGGGACCTGACTCTATCAAGTAGGTACATTGTTAGGGTTTCTCATTAGCCTTCATAACCAAAATAAAAGATCTACTCCTTTGACTCTGAGTCTCTCCAATTCTTTCAACGGGTATCAATACAACGCTCACACGGTGTCCCTAAGTAAGTAACAAGTAAGTAAGAGAGTAATGACGGAACAGTACGACCCGTGACAGGGGTGGAGCCCTTAAGTAGGTACTCACTCCGTCCACACCCGACACACAAATAGAGGGAGGGGTCGGTGGACTCAAGAACTCGTTGTACGAAGGTCTCGTCCCGAGGAGGTGTCCACGAGCCACTCGCGTGTTACTTACTCACTCACGGCTGTCGGACGGGAATAACCTTGGAACCAACCTCACGATACGATAGTTCGGGGGGTAGAAAGCAAAACAAGTCAGTACGAGTGTAAGGATTGGAGAGAAGAAGTAGAAGGTAGCGGGCACAGCATCCTTCTCCGCACCGGACCACGTTCCCGTCCGAGACCCCGAGGACCGGACCCAAACTTAGGGTCGAGATGATTAAGGTGACCTCGTCCCCCGTACCGTTGGGTGGGGTCATAAGAACGGACCTCTTAAGGTACCTGTCTCCTTGGACCGCCCGATATCAGGGACCCCAGTGTCTCTCAACCTGTGCTGACTCACTGATCGTGAAAGTGAAAAGACGACGAAGGATCGAGACACCGGAACTAGTTCAATAACTTCGCGAAAACACGGAATAAAGAAGTAGACATTTTACTCCCACTATCATCGAAGGACCATCACGACAAGGCTCTTACTTACCACGGATCGTGGATCTTTCACGAGTTATTTATAACTGAACAATTAAGACGACAGACGACTCCTACCTCTGACACAGGGTATGGTGAGACTTCCGTTCACACTTGTGGAGTGGTGAGAGTGACCCCAGACGTTTAACTAATCCCGAACATTTGCACCCGACTCCCTTCTTTTCTACCCTCTGTCATGACCTGATAGGTCCAATCTCAAGGTGGGAGCCACTATGTGTAGACTACCGACACCCCATGCACCTACGACTGGTCCGCTCTGGGAACACTCCCCGTCCGGACGGACTTGGTACCGGTCGAAAACCGGGGAAAAAAGGGGACCAGAAGAGGGGACGACAGGATCCGAACTGTCCAAAGGACAAAACGGGATGAACCACAGAGGGAAGATGGGTAAAACCAGGGATAGTCTGAACTACAAACTCAGGACATTTAATTATATAGTCGAGCACACAACGGTCACGGGGACAATCGGTATCACTGACTATTGACTTTACCGAGGAGTAGTGGATGGATGAACAACGGCTTTACGACGTAGACGACGTCGGTATCATCACTCCAAAGAGTCAAATAATGAAAGTAAACGAATTATAAAAGTAAGAAAATTAATTCCTTCGTGTACATTTATGTAAATTTAGTATTTCTTATATGGTCCTCGAACTTACAATCAAGTTTAATTTCATAAGTTTGAACAGATTGTAGAATAATCATTAGTAGTCTGATATGTAAATCGTAGATACAGATTCTAATCCTTGTAGTCATTCTTTATTTCACGTCCATGAAGTTCCAATCTAAATGAAAACAAAAAAATTAAAAATAAAATATAACCTCATATTAGCTAAATGTTACAATACAAAGTCCACATGTCATTTCATGAAGTCAATATGTATATAGAAAAGAAGAAAGAAAAGATCTTGGAAAGGGATACATCTAATAATGTCTCATAACTCATCTCCAGAGATGAGATGTCATCCGGAAAAAACTAATAAACTACACATCATCCTCTTCCGTCACCGTAGGGTGAGGTCATGAGAACGGACCTTTTGGGGAACCTACCTCCTCGGACCACCCGACGTCAGGTACCCCAGTGATTCTCAGCCTGTGTTGACTCGCTGAAGGGAAAGTGAAAAGTGAAAGTACGTAACCTCTTCCTTTACCGTTGGGTGAGGTCACAAGAACGGACCTCTTAGGGTCCCTGCCCCCTCGGACCACCCGACGGTAGAGACCCCAGTGTGTCTCAGCCTGTGTTGACTTCGCTGAATCGTCGTCACACACATACAAGCCTCTTCCGTCACCGTAGGGTGAGGTCATGAGAACGGACCTTTTAGGGTACCTACCTCCTCGGACCACCCGACGTCAGGTACCCCAGTGATTCTCAGCTTGTGTTGACTCGCTGAAGTGAACGTGAAAAGTGAAAGTACGAGACCTTTTCTTTTACCGTTGGGTGAGGTCACAAGAACGGACCTCTTAGGGTCCCTGCCCCCTCGGACCACCCGACGGTAGATACCCCAGTGTGTCTCAGTCTATGATGATTTCGCTGAATCGTCGTCGTCGTCACACACATACAATTAGGGTTGGAGGATGAATTAGCGATAGGAAGGGAAAGAGGAAACCATTAGTCTTCAAACAAAAGATTCAGACACTCAGACAAAGACAAAACATTTATTTAAGTAAACATACTAAAAATTCTAAGATGTATATTCACTATAGTATACTACAAACATAAAGAGTCTGAACTGAAGTGAATCTTACTATTTAAATGAAAACTTGGTCTTGACAGTCTTTGAAAGTAAAATATCAAGAATTTAAAAGGGTAACCGAGTTTGGTCTATCTTTTTGACCTACTGGGTTTAGTACCTCCACAAAAAAACAAAAACAGTCGTACGACAAGTAAGAAGAGAGCGAGAGAGAGAAAAAAAAAAAAAATTGAAAAACCGGTGTGATACACCATATGCCTTAGAATCAAGGGGTTGGTCCCTAGTTAGTTTGGACGCGGGGAACGTCACTTTCACGTCTCAGAATTGGTGACCTGGTGGTCCTTTCAGAATCGTCACTTCCAATAACGTTTACTGGAATGAGAATCCTACTGAACCGAACTCAGGTGAGTTTAAGAGAATAGTAGAGAACGGTCATCCTCCGAGAGGATTTTGTAAAATTTGAGTCTCTTTAGATTCTCAAACGAAGTAGAACGTGAGAAATTAACTTCCATCACCCTACAACTCTTTTACGGGTTCCAGGGTGTTGACAAACACACCCTTTAAACCTCCCTTAGAAGGTTTAAAACCGACACTCTCGGGAAGTACTCTCACTTTTTACTGAAGACTTAGTAGTTTTTCATTTATGCTAGTCACATCGAAATAAACCAAACAAATAAACTCCATATACTTACAGATTACACATAAAAACAAATTTATAACCGTAAGGGCCGTTACATATGGGTCACTATGGGATTTGATCTGTCTACTTGGTGAGCGTAGCGACGGACAGTTCCCCTTAATTAACACATGTCCGTAACTGTTGGAGGGAGATCCACTTTCCTGTAGTCGGGTGGTCCTATAGGTCCACACCTATCGACACAGACCCTTTCCAACTTACCTCACTCAGGACTTGTAAGACTTTTACACATGTAGTTTCCTGAGAGTGTAAACAAACCGACACGGTCCAGAAACAGCACCGCGTACCGCAGAAGCTAGAAAGGACACCCCACACACCAGAAATCAACCCCACACACCTTAGATCAAGGGACTAGTCCTTAACTTGGACCCGGGGGTCGTAACCCTCGATCCTCAGAATCGGTGACCTGGTGGTCCCTTCAGGGAGAGTATTTACAAACAAATGACCTTCGAAAATTTTAGTTTGTTTCTTGGGGTCCTTCAGACTAGAGACATAAATGGTTCACTCTTTAATCTTCGACACTACTCCGAGGGGACAGGGGGGATATCGACTTCAGAGGAAAAATGTCCGCGAATAAGAAAGGAAAAGGGAAAAGACAAAGAATAAGTGCACATTATAACAGTCACGATAAAGTAGAAGATTTTACAGGAGTCTAAGTAGCACACTTTGCTCGTTCAGGGGTTTCCGGTACCACACAAAATCTCAGAAAAAAAGAGGATACGGAGAGTTCCATAGAAAGAACTCACACATTAGAGGGGACATGTACATCTAACACCTACAGCCTAGCTTGAGAACGGAAAATTTGACGTAAACTCTCCAAGTGGTTTATAGCAATCTTACGCACTCGGGTCTCGGGGGCCACTTCATTGTCCTGTCTCACCCTTCGACCCACATGACACTGGAAGGGGTCAGAACCACGACTGACCCTTTCTGGGTCTGGGGGTGCCGATGACTGCCACCCCCGACCCACTCTACACCCGGTTCTGCACTACAGTGCATCGACAATCCTCGCTGTCCTTCTGTCGTGTCTGTTGTCCCCTTTACGAGTAATACGTTGACTTTTTTCGGTTGGCGTCCTACGAACAACGACACTAACGTCGTGTCTGTCTGACACCGACCGTCTCCTTTCCCGACGCGTTACTCTTACGTCGACCGCCTTGACTCGGGGTGACTGTCCCCGGGAGCGACCAAAACTGTCGGGACGCCATCGGCTTCCTTATCTGCAAACCTGAACTTTGACAGTGTCCAGGTCGTCATATTCCACTCGGTTTACTCGTTGCGAGACCCTCGGTCCGCAGTGTCGGCCCACCCTTGCGCGGACGAAGCCTTGACTACGGCACGACGCGTTTTCGTCACGGTGCAGACTGTCACCCTTATCGCGGGGACAAATCTTTTAAATAGAGAGTGGAGTGGGTCATCCTAACAAAGGACAGTCTTTTTCTCCGGGACCTCACAACCGATCTGTTTTACTCTGCGAGGGTTCAAAGTCCTCCACCAAAAGTGCCGTTGTGGTTCGAGACAGACACTCTCTCCGACTGTCGGAAGAATTAGAGACCTTCATGAAAACTCACACAAACCGGGTGAGACGTGTGGGGTGGGGTGGGACATGCACGAAGACCTCCTGGAAGGGGTGGGGTAGACCCGCACCCCGAACGGCTCGGCACCGGAACCACACAAAGGGAGTCTCCCTCGACAAAAGGTACCAACTCCATGCGCGTGATGTGTTACAAGGCCTCCATATTCAGTGAAATAAACGACTAGAGATAGAGAAGGAAACTCCTTACAAGTCAAAAGGTCTACTTTAGTAACCTTTGTTTTATCCGACACGACGTGTAAACTCGGTAATTTTTTCTTCACAAGCACGAAACAGCCGACACATTTCGTCACAGAATGGAGTCCAGAATGAGAGACTCGTCGGGGGCACACCCTCCCCCGAACTCCCGATTTCTTTTCGTCCGTCGGGGTAGGAGAGAATCTCTCTTGACTGACCTGTGTGTCCCTCTCGCACTCGACTCCGACCTCCGGTCCCCAAGGGTCGTCGAACACCCGGGACGCCCACCAGCCGGGGGCCCCGACTCGTCTTCCCGAAGGGCACACCGACCACCATCTGTCGGGCCGGGACTCGGTGTGTCGCGGGTGACACCAACGATTCGGTCGACGCCAAATCAAATTGCACACGTCATCACAAATATCTTCTTAAGATTGGTGACCTCGGTTTTGTAGAAGTGTATTTACGGGGTCAATAAAGGGTAGACACTTAGAAGTCAGACATACTTAGTTTTAACGGGTCTGAAAAGTGAAGTTGAAAAGAGTAGGACTTAGGTAGACGATTCAGTGAAGTCAACACAGGCTGAGATACGCTGGGGTATCTGTCGTCGGGTGGTCCGAGGTGGTAGGGACCCTAAGAGGTCCGTTCTTGCGACCTCACCCAACGGTAAAGGAAGAAGTTACGTACTTTCACTTTTCACTTTCACTTCAGCGAGTCAGCACAGACTGAGAACCACTGCGGTACCTGACGTCGGATGGTCCGAGGAGGTAGGTACCCTAAAAGGTCCGTTCTCATGACCTCACCCCACGGTAAAAGATCGTTCAAAAATAACTCACTGACGAGACACTAGAAGACTGAACTCAAAACCTTTCTCAGTGACACAACTCTTATTTGACTTTCCGTCCTGTGGTACCCCTCTACTGACGTTAGCACGTCGTCTCTCCACGAAGACCGTCCGTCTCGACAACCCCAAAGTTCTCCCCGACCGACCAGCCAGGAAAAAGCTTCGACACCACGTCAGTGCACCACGTCTCCTGATGTGGAAGTAAGGACCTGTCCGGTGACTGTTTTGTTTCACTCCATAAAAGTAATTACCAAAAACATAGGATTTTTATAATACACCACTATCAGTTTTAAAAGTTTATCAAATCTTCCACTACTCCATTTTATACCTTCAAATGAGGGGTGACGGTGTTCAAACTCTGGGTGACCCTGAAAGACGTGTAACTGTATGAAACCCCAAAAAAAACCGACGTGACCCAGAATCGTGACCACATACCCTAGATCAAGGGAATGGTCCCTGGCTTGGACCCGTGGAACGTAGCCCTCACGCCTCAGAATTGGAGACCTGGTGGTCCCTTCAGGGGGCTAACACAAAATTATGGTCACCCTAGTCTGACATAGACACCACAGTGTGAACTAAGGTGAACTATACGTCCTTGTGACAACGCAGGAAGTAGGTGTCGACATGTGTGTCAGGGGACGGGAAAGAGGAGACCGACGGACACAAGGTGAGGTCCCGACATAATCGTGAAAACTAAGAACTACGTGTCACTCCACCGAAAGCTATAGAATAAGAAGGACGATAATTTTAGTCATGGTGGCACTTATGGATGGATGGAAACTGGAAACCCACTCAAATAGACATCCTTTTCAAAATCTTCTTGATCAACCTAGTTTCCGATCCACAAAGAAAAAACAGTATGTACAACTCTCCATCGCGTCCATTCCTGTCCATACCTTCCGGCACGTATACCCACGAACGAAAAGTCATCACGTAGAATGTCGATGAACTCCGAACTTAAAAATATTCAATCGTCTATCTTCTAGACTCAACGGTGCGTCGAGGCAAGGAGGGACCTCAGGAATCCCTGTGGAGTCCGTTCAGACACCCGAGGACGGGACGACCCCGACGACGATCCTGGAAACAAGGGTCCCCGGCGGGAGACGACCTTTCCGGGAAGGGGACAGGAAATGTGTGAAATGTGGGTGAACGAGAGGTGGAACCCAGGAGTCTCTCCGTACTGGTAAGACGGAGGCGTTCTCGAAGGAGGTGAGAGAATGTCGTGGAGTAAATAGAGACAAGATCGGGACAAGTGTGAGCGTCGACAAAAATGGAATGACACACAGTCAGACGGGATGAACCTGTGGTCCGGACGCACACGTCCCTGACACAGTCAGGACACGTAACGAGGTAGACACCCTGAGACTCACTGACCGCGTATCATTCAAGAGTTTGTAGGCACACATCTTACTTACCCTCTACGTGAGGAATGACTTCCTTACTAAGAGGGGAGTGAGACCCGGTCTGTCACCGAATCTTCTTTAACATCCATGAAGTAATTAGTTACTTTTTAGAGGGTGGGACCTGTTCCTCCCTCCTTGTTTGGGATCTGGGGTGTATACAAGCGTCGGTTCGGACGTCCCGTCGTGTCTGGTCCGATCCCAACACACACCCGTCGTCGCTCCTACGGAGGGAAGAAGAAACGGAAGACTTCAGTGACTCCTAATCTCCACCGAAGAGGTCCCGGGTGAAACTCCCATCTACTTCACGATTACCATTTCTTGGACGGACGGTCACACCCTCTGTACTCAGTACCCAAGTTAGAGACCCAGCCCTTCTAGGGGACCTCCTCCCGTGAGATCATAAGAACGGACCTCTTAGGGTACCTGTCTCCTCGGACCACCCAATGTCAGGTACCCCAGCGTTTCTCAGTCTGTGCTGACTCACTAAATCGTACGTGCGCGTTCGATGTACGCGGAAAAGAGTCTTACAAGAACGAAATATCATTATCGGAAAACTGGATTACTCGACAAGACAAAGAAAAAGAACCTTGTTTAATTCCCGTAATTCCCCCTCGACTTACATGAATACATTACCCATGGTAATGAATGGACTATAGAAAATAGTCCGGGTCTACCCTCCTCTCTTCAATACGGTCGAGGGTCCAACCTGGTTCCCGTGTGAACCGACGGAGACAATTGGAAACTCTAAGACGGGTGGCAAAATCCTTACCGAGACTGATCCCCGAACGGTCCACCGTGATCACCATTTCTTGGGCAGACGATTCTCTGCATTCTCTACGCCTAAGTTAGGGACCGAACCCTTCTAGGGACCTCCTCCCACACCGGGGGTGAGGTCAAGGGAACGTACCTCTTAGAGTACCTGTCTCCTCGGACCACTCGGCACCGGGTATCCCAGCGTTTTTCAGTCTGTACTGATTTCGTTGAATCATGCATGACTGAGTTTCACAAATGTAGGTAGTCGTCGACTTCAGTGACCTTGGGTCTCTAGACCCTTGAAAAAGGGGGTGGAGTCAGTACGGACCTAGGGACTTCTTTCAGAGAATCTTACATAAGTCGTCAGTAGAAGACTCACGGACGACACATGGGTCCAACGTGTACCCCCTGGTGCCAACACAAATAGTCATCACCCTCCTCTTCCCGGCTACTAAACATGTAGAAATGGAATCCTAAAAGAACAAGAGTTCAGAGTTAAACAAAAAAGATGTGAAAACTACCCTTCTATTCCAAGGTCCTGTCGAGTCAAGTCAGTGAATCAGTACAAGTCGAGAAACGTTGGGGTACCTAACGTCGTGCGGTCCAAAGGGACAAATAGTGGTTAAGGACCTCGAACGAGTTTGAGAACAGGTAGCTCAACCACTACGGTAGGTTGACAGAGTAAGAGACAGCAGGGGAAGAGGAGGGCGGAAGTTAGGAAGGGTCGTAGTCCCAGAAAAGGTGACTCAGTCGAGAAGCGTAGTCCACCGGTTTCATAACCTCGAAGTCGTAGTCAGGAAGGTTACTTATAAGTCCCAACTAAAGGAAACCCTAACTGACCAAACTAGAGGAACGTCAGGTTCCCTGAGAGTTACCAGAGGTCGTGGTGTTAAGCTTGCATAGTGAAGAAACCACGAGTCGGAAGAAATACCAGGTTCAGAGTGTAGGTATGTAATGATGACCTTTTTAGTATTGAAAATAATACACCTGGAAACAGTCGTTTCACTACAGAGACGAAAAATTATACGACCGTAAAGTGTCCGAGAATTAGCTAGAACCCGTCTTGATTAGAAGACAATCACAGATTCGGTCCTGACTTGGGTCCGTTTTTTACTGAAGGACTTTCACTTGAAAAGTCCACAGTTCAATGAAGAGACGGGTCTCGTTCGTGGCGAGAGGGTACGTGGACGAGGGACCCCGACCGGTCCGTCGAATCGGTCACCGAACTAAACCGGTGAAACTCTGAGCGGACTCGGTCTCGAGTCTATAAGGGACTCTTCGGACTTTGTCTCTGGTCGACGAGACCAATCTTTTGAGAGACGACGACGTCAGTACCCGGTCCCACGAAGATCCTCTCGGAACCGAGTCTCGTACCCTAGGCTGACCTTCGCCTACGACACTCCACGTCGTGGTCCCGGGACCGGACGCTTCGGACGGGTCGGTAACGCTATAGGTCCCAGTCCTCCTGTGCGACGGAGACACCGACATCTCGTCTCCAGGACGGTCGCGCGCCGGTTCGTCTCACTTACACACCGCGAGCCCGGGGAGACGGACGAATGCCTTAGTGCGCACACGCCACGAACCGGCGTTCCGTGGTATCGAACGAGAACTCTTATCCCCCGAGACAAGTTCAAACTTTCGACCTTTAGGTAGTCTAATTTGGAAAATTAGGTGTTAATCTAGAATCCAATATTCTGTGGATTAAATAAATTTTAACTCTAACAAAGATCTTTTGTAGAATCATACTATCTCTTATCATGAAGCATTCGTCTGTGTCAACCACAGGACGAACCCACTAGTACCTGGTCAATGGATCGGAGGGAATTGGAGTCAAAATAGTCGATATTTCATATCTACTTTCAATAATATGGACGATAGATTATTATTAGCGTAACACTGAATCATGCACAGTGAATGACCCCTGGTACGTGACAAGAGGGTCATACAGACCGGCACAACCTGGGAGTGTCATTAAGACACTATGCTCAAGGTAATAACAGAGAACAACTGTTCTATCCCGTAACTCCGTGTCTCAATCCATGGAACGGGTGACAGCGGACCGATTACTCATCGTACAGACCTGGATCTTGTCAGAACGGGACATTCACATTGTCACATCCAGTGAGACGGAAGAGGGAGGGTGCGGAGTCGACAGAGCACTGACCATCCTCGCAAAGCCTAGAGACCGACACTCCAGAGTTACGTCCCACGACACTTCCTCCGACCTTAGAGTGAGACAGTGATTCTTCAGTCCCTTAGAGCACCCCGACCCCGACCCAGTAAGGTAGTCACACTAAACACGAACACTTACATCGCCCTCAGGAAGTCGAAGAAGAAGATCGTCCCCTTTAATAGTGGGGTAACGGGAGTGAACCTAAATCTAGTAACTTAGTAAGGAGTCTCTGCTAGTGAAATCGAACAAACAGAAATGAGGAAGATCGACTGGGAGTGTGTCTGACATAGTCTTATTTGACCAGACTTAGGTCCCGGAGTCACCGACTCTACTCGGTCAGCACCCTTCTCCCTTTGTCGAGGGTTGTGTCCGTTTCGGACCGCCCTTGACCTCTCACCTCAGTCCACAGTCTCTACCTAATAAAGGTGAGTGCAAAACGGGGTCCAGGAGCAGCACACCCTACTCATCCTGTCCGACCTTGTCCCGCTCGGGTCTCTACGTCACTGAGACGAAAACGGACAAGAGGAGTGTCCCAGAGACGGGGAAAGAGGTTCCCTACTCCGCAATTCCAATAGTCGGATAACTAAATTCATACGTCTGACAAGAAGTCTTTCGAAAAGCTTCAGAAGTCATTCTACAACGTTTCCAAATGAACAGTTACACTTTATGTGTGGCGTGTATATTGTACGTGTACATACAGTCGTGGCTCAAACCTTACACAACTGAAAGAAGGTGGACTTCCTCTGTGACACCTGACGACGTAACTTCCGTCAGCACCTTTACCTTCGACACTTTACCTCTGCCGAACGAAGAAATGTAACCCTTAAATTTTGGACGTTACAACACAAAAAACAAAATATCCACACAGGGGTCTAAAACTCGTAGACTTCGCCTGGAGATTCGTGAGGGACGACGAGGAATGGGAAACCTCTCTACAGACAGTGAATGCTACTAAGGCAACCTCAGCTTCACAGGTCGCTGTCGAAGACCCTCCATTACGGGTACTAAAGAAGACCTACTTACGTCTCTGGTTCGGTCACCACGGACTGTGGGGGAGAAATAACTGACCCCGACCCCACTACTCTACTTGTATGTGGTTTTGGTCGGTCTGGAGACTAGATTCACCGTCACTCGTACCGGATCGAGAGACACTCCTACCATTTGAATGGAACGATCTTTTCAAACTATTGTCTTCTCCAAGCTCCACAAGTAATTCCAGATTAGTCACACAGGCAAGAGTGTCGAAGGAAAGGTACGAGTTGGGACAACACTGAACTTTACTGTATGCGACCAATGGTCCGAACCAGAGTCATCGCCACAGTGAGAACTCAAAGTATCTTTTTACCCACCACCGCTACACTGCGGTCCAACCGGTGCGTCTGTTCACCGGGTGTCCGACTTGTTTGCGGGAACCCGAAGACCCTCGTAGAAGAGCAGACAGACACGGACGCTTAAGGAACGGATTAGTCTAATACAACACCGAACCCAAAAAATAAACAAAAAATCACCTCTGGTAAGAAGGACTCAGGGTGTATGAAGAAACAACAACAAAACAGCGAGCCAACACAGGCTGAGAAACGCTGGGGTACCGAGCAGTCCGAGGAGACAGGTACCCTAAAGGGTCCGTTGTCATAACCTCACTCAACGGTAAAGGAAGAGGTCCCCTAGAAGGGCTGCATCCCTAGAAGGGGTGTAGAGGACGTGATCGTCCGTCTAAGAAATGACGACTCGGTGACCCGCGAATGAAGAATGGACGACCTATTTTGTCTCAGGTACTTTAGAACAAAGACACCGATGAACCCGAAGGGTCCATCGAGTCACCATTTCTTAGACCAAAGGTCACGTCCTCTACGCTCAAACTAAGAACCCACCCCTTCTAGGGGACCTTTTCCTTTACCGTTGAGTGAGGTCATAAGAACGGACCCTTTAGGGTACCTGTCTCCTCGGACCCACCCGATGTCAGACACCCCAGTGTTTTCTCAACCTGTACTGAATCGTTGATTTGCACACAGTTTTAGGGACCTTGGTAGGGTCGTCGACACCCGAATCACCTTTGTCGTGACCGAAACATCAACCTTTCGAGACCCAAGACTAGGGTCGACACGGTAATGATCGGTAGACACACTGGAACCCGTTCAACGAACTGACTAGATTTCCACTTCCCACTTCCACTTCAGCGAGTCAACACAGACTGAGAAACGCTGGGGTACTTGACGTCGGGTGGTCCGAGGAGGCAGGTACCCTAAGAGGTCCGTTCTTATGACCTCACCCAACGGTAAAGGAAGAGGTCCCCTAGAAGGGTTGGGTCCCTAGCTTGGGTCCAGAGGGCACAACCTCCGTCTGCGAATCACAAAAGTCGAGATTCTCCCTACTACCATCAGCAGAAGTTCCCTCCGAGGGTGGTACCTTGTTCTTACCGCTGTAGCCTCGGGACACTACGAAAGGACTCTGTTTTCCGGGTTCACGACGTCTCGGGACACTACCTTGGACACCAAACGACCTCTGTTTGTACCTCAAGACACTTGAATCTAATTAATCCACACGCTAAAACAGATTGTAGTTTACGATAGTTATAATGTCAGAATTGTGTCTGTTCACTAGTGTCCTCGGGTCGAGTTTGAAGAGACTTGTGAAAAGAAGAGACACATGACCCCCTTTCCAGTAGTAACGGAAAATCGACTGATGAAATAAAATAATCTTCAGTCACAAATAACTCGTGGATGACACACGATCCGGGGCACTCAAGGGTACCCTTTATACTGGCGGACTCAGGGACAAGGAGTCGTTGAAGGACCACCCCTAGACCCGACCTCGAGTCAGAGCCATCGGTCTCTCCGTGCACCCTAGACCCTTTGTGGAGTCGTTTCCGTCGTTGTCTCGACACCCGTGTGGGTCGGCGAGTCGTCGCCGCCGGCGAACCGGACCAGCCCTCGTGAGCGTGCCGTACGTCCTCCCAACCACCACGCCGACCTAGTCTTGTCCGCCGAGACTCTACGTCCACCTCCACGGAGCCCCTGCACTGACCCTAAGTCCTGGACGTGCCGGGTATCCGTCCAGACCCAAGGGTCTGTCAACCCGGGACCTCGGACACCGGACCGGTCGTAGCACCTTCGGGAGCCCCTGGGACGCGACTGACGTCTCGGAGGGACACTCGAGGACACTTCGGTCGGAAATCTTTACGTCCAGGAGTAGGTAGAGTCACGACTAGACTTTGATAACCGTCTTAGCAAATGTCAGTACCCCTTTGGAGGACAAACCCTTGACACCATTGTCACGGTAACCGGAGTCAGTCGTGGCCGGACCTCACGCCACCGTCATGTCCCTCCGATCGCGTGTGTTTTCCGGAGAACTCCCTACCTGGACCTCTCCGGTCTCTGTACAAGTCTGTGTCCGAAACCCTGGTTTACCGGACCCACACTGAGGGACGGAACAGTTAATGAGACACACACACATACAAACATCGAAATCCGTTCAATGATGAAAAAGAATAGGAGTTTAAAGGGTTAGACATTTTACCCCTATTATTGTCATCGGCGTAGGATCGTAACACTCTCAATCCCTTACTTTCATTTTCACTTTCAGTGAGTCAGTACAGACTGACAAACACTGGGGTACCTGATATGTCAGGTACCTTAAGAGGTCCGGTCTTATGACCTCACCCATCGACAAGGGAAGAGGTCGCCTAGGAGGGTTGGGGTCCTAGGTTGGAACCAGAGGACGTAACGTCCGTCTAAGAAATGGTGGACTCGGTGGTCCCTTCGGGCTCAATCCCTTACTTATGCACATTTCACTTGACCTGTACCTTGTTGTCTGACCAAAGTTTATCCTTTCCCTCATGCAGTTCCGACATATAACAGTGGGACGAATAAATTGAATATACGTCTCTTGTAGTACTCTTTGCGACCTGACCCTCTTTGTGTTCGACCTGAGTTCTAACGGCCCTCTTTATAGTTATTGGAGTCTATACGTCTATTGTGGTGGGAATACCGTCTTTCACTTCTCCTTGATTTTTCGGAGAACTACTTTCACTTTCTCCTCTCACTTTTTCAACCGAATTTCGAGTTGTAAGTCTTTTGTTTCTAGTACCGTAGACCAGGGTAGTGAAGTACCGTTTATCTACCCCTTTGTCACCTTTGTCACAGTCTGAAATAAAAACCCCCGAGGTTTTAGTGACGTCTACCACTAACGTCGGTACTTTAATTTTCTACGAATGAGGAACCTTCTTTTCAATACTGGTTGGATCTATCGTATAAGTTTACGTTTCTGTAATGAAACGGCTGATTACAGGTAGATCAGTTCCGATACCAAAAAGGACACCAGTACATACCTACACTCTCAACCTACACTTCTTCCGACTCGCGGCTTCTTAACTACGAAAACTTGACACCACAACCTCTTCTGAGAACTCTCAGGGAACCTGATATTCCTCTAGGTTGGTTAGGTAAGACTTCCTCTAGTCGGGACCCTAAAGAAACCTTCCTTACTACGATTTGACTTTGAGGTCATGAAACCGGTGGAGTACACTTCTCAACTGAGTAACCTTTTCTGAGACTACGACCCTCCCTAACCCCCGTCCTTCTCTTCCCCTGCTGTCTCCTACTCTACCGACTTACCGTAGTGCCTGAGCTACCTGCACTCAGACTCACTTGAGGCCCTCTACCACTACCTGTCCCTCCGGACCGCACGACGCTAAGTACCCCAGCGTTTCTCAGTCTGTGTTGACTCGCTGACTTGACTTGACTTTCACCACAGTCCGTAGTTTTGTCCACGGCCGACCCTCGAGACAGGGAGACTACGCCCCCACCCCCAGTAGTGTGTGTGTGTTGCATATTAGACAAGGACATCCCCACAACCAGTCGTGACAGAAGTATTGGGTCAACTACAGTCTTTGAAGTCTTTGAATTCATCGATTTATATCAAGATAATATCTTCAGAAGTCGACGAACAATTTTTTTATTTTACGTCCACTTTCAACGTCACACACAACAGTCGTATATAATTCAGTTCACCGAACTTGGTCGTGACAGTGACTACATTTGGGGCTCCGAGGGACAACTGACGTCACAGTCATCTACTCTTGTAGAAACAGGGTCCCTATGTTTCCGTCCACCCAGATAAAAGGTCTGTCCGAGACGAGCAGACCGCCGTGACAGGGACTGTCGCGAGAAGTCGAGCGTGTCTCGTCGTCACGGAGAGGGGCGAGGGCGGGTGGAACTGCCAGCACGGGACTCACCTCAACACTAACGAGTTGGCTTGGTCGAGACTCGTTGGGTTCACGTACGGGGGTCGACGTCCAGAGGTCCGACGGCCGTTCCAGGGAGAAAGGACACCTTCCGGCGCAGAGTGACCACACTGGGGTGTCCTGACAACATGTCTAGATTCCTTTCGTGACTGCAGAGCTCCACCTTTCGGAAAACACGGACTAAAATGGGGGAAGGTGATGTTCCACGATTATTGACTTGTCGGGGCGTGTATCGACCCAGTACGACCGAGGAAAACGTACGACCGACACACGGACGTGTCCTCCCTGCACCGGGAAGGGACGTCCTCGGACACCGACACTGTAAGCCTTCGTTCGAGGGACTCCGTCCTCTCTGGCCCTAGTAACACGGTCCGCGACATCTTAAACGACCCCGTGTACCCCCGGTCACCCCGAGGCGGACCTCCTCCCCCGTCCTTTCCACCGTACCTTCTACCCGTCCCAGTCACGATTCGTGAGTCTACAAGTGGTCTACCTGCTTACTTGTTCCCCGCGAGAACCCTCCTCCTCCCTAATGAGTGTCCCTGTATAGTCCGTCAATCATCAATCAACCCTGTGAAAGACATAGGGGTTGTGACGTTGTGACATCCTTTGTTAAGTCTTCACTCCTCCCACCCCCCGACTAGGGGTGTTACCTCCTCGACCTCCTCTTTCCTGCCACCGAAGGTGCCTCTCGCTCCCGTCACTCCAGTTCGACGTCGAGACGGGAGCCACAGTACCGCAAGTCTCTCCCCGGGCGACGACCGGAGTGGTCTCTTCCACACACCCCGTCCACCCCGACCCTCGGTCTCCTCCCTGTCGTAAGATCCGGTCTCGTCGCAGACCTCTAACGTCACTCGTACCAGTACGTCTCCGACTCCCAGAACTGGAGAAACCTCGGTTCCCGGACAAACCCCCGACTCGTCAGTACACCCATGTACAAACCCTATCCAACTCCGACTCGCCTCCACCAAGGGGTTCTCCCACTGAGGCAATCGGCGGTTAACCGACCTCAACCTCGGACCAGGTAGGACGGGTGTCCGAAGGGTCGCCCCGTACCCACCCAGCCAACGAAGACCGTTCAGGAGATCGAGGGAGTCCCTTGGACGTCCGCGCGGGGGCGCAGAGGTCAATGTCCGGGACGGAACCCAGGGGAGAGGTCGAGACTCTCCCCGACCCCGTGTCCTTCTCGGCTCCGACGCCCGGTCCCGCGAAAGAGTCACGGTAGCCCCTTCGGACCGACGGGAGACGGGACCGTCCAAGACCCTTGTACTGTCGCCCAAACCCGGTCCGGAGTCAGAGACTCCCGAGGACTCCCGGTCCGATCCTCTCGTCTGACGACTAAAGACTCAGGGTCGGGACGTCGACCGAGTGTAGGGACTTCTCCTCGGGACAAGTCGACACTCGTCACCACGACAATCTCGAGTCCGGAGGGGCCTACTGCGGTCCGACCCCGACCGGACACTCGTGAGAGGTACCCGTGTCCCTCGGAACCTCTTCTCATAAAACCTCTACTTCTCGTGTATTTACAGAACGACATCTCGTAATCGGGGTTCCTCAACGGTGTGCTGATCACAAACGGTCGACGAAGTCTCTTCCAAGAGAGACGTCAAGGAGAGTCTGAAGTCGTGACACCTGAACCGTGTCGTGTACTCTTGTAGAGGAGTCCGTAGTGCCAAAACAGACCTTTCGGCAGGTACATCCTACCCTACGGGACAAGGGTAGGAACCTCTGGTCAAAACATTCATTGTAAATCTTCTACGACGACGGGGTCCAAGTACCTAAGGCATTTCGGACTAAACCGTAGATGGTGTTAGGTCCGGGCCCCGATTCAGGACCCCAGGGTTTTACTCACGTGTCAGAACCCTGGGGTCTCGGTTGTAAGCGGCACCGCCCGTCAGGGCCCGCCGTCGCGCCCACGACACTCACCTTCGCCCTCCCCCACTTTCACTACAGAGGAACGGAGACCCGTCGTCACCAGGAAGGTGCACAGGAGACGGAGGAGGACGGGTGTGTGTGTCTAGACCCCCCGGGTGGGACGTGTCGTCGGGATGACGTCCCCACAGCCGGAGGAAGAGCAGGGCGTCACGAGCCTGTCTCGTGGGTCGTCCGACGACCGAACGGAAATAAAGTGGTGTCAAAGGTTTATCTAGGTAGCTAAGTAAGAATATTCGTTCGGGACCATAGACAACTCGGTACTGGTTCCGAATCCCGTGGTCGGAGGGGCAGGGTGGCCTACAAGATGGACAACAGGAGGGACGTCGGTTCTGTTGGGTAGTCTTTTCGTTGGGACGCACTAAGAACGGGACACACCCTTCGAAGTGAAAAGACACAACGGAAGTTTCACTTTGGTACTCAAAACACACCGATCCTGAACTCGTGCACGACCCTCGACGACCTGCGGTCCTCGAGACGGGGCCCGAGGTCGGTGTGACTTGTCACTGAAAACGGTGGGGGACGTGGGGTGTGGACCCACACACGTGTGGCGGTCCGGTAGCTCGACACACGTGCATTCGATACACAAAGACCAGACACACGAAGACACTCAAGATTGGGTCCCACTTCTCAAATCACTTTTGGTCACTATCCCCGACCGTGACAACGTGTGAACGAGACACGGTCCGGGGACGGGACGAAAGGTACCCGCGAGTGTCAGGAGTGGTGACGGAGACGTTAGCATTCGAGGTGAAATGTCGCCCCCCTTGACTCCGGACCCACCCCAAACACGGTCGACCCCCGAGTTCGACGACGAGAGATCTTACGTGAGGACGGAGACGAACGTCGGCGGACCTTCGGTCTTCTCTGTACAAGTGAACGTCTCTACGGTGTATGAGTTTACGGAGACGAAGCCGCACTTCAACGGGGAACAGACCCAAGTCGGGACCGCGGTCGTAAGTAACGATATTTTGGGACTCCCGAGTTTCCTTTCTCTGCTGGACGAGTCTCAGGATCCTCCTTGTGCCGCAACGATTAGGGACGAAGGGTCCCTCCTGCACTCCTGATCTCTATCGCAGACGTCCCGGTCCCCGGTTTACTGAGGGCTCGGGTTGAGTAGGATTACACAGAGGAGAAGTGCACACTTGTAGTGTGGACACCTCTGTCCACTTCCGTCTGTTTAGTCCACCAGAAAGGAGGCGAGCGACGTCCGAAGATGGAGGGGACAGATTTGTGGTAACAAGATTTGCGGGCCATTTCTTAGTGAGGTAAAAAAGGACCTTTCTTAACTGGTCAGTTCTAAAAAACGGTTGTTCGAATAGGAGACTTCTAATTAAAAATAAAAGAGTGAACTAAAGTCACTACCGTTTTCATTGAACACATTCGGGACACCCTCTTTTGTAAAAGATAAAGATGAGTCATTGTTTGTCTTTACGTACGAAAATCTTGACCTCTTCAGGACTCTCGAGTTCGTCGGACACCACCGAATCGGGGTAACTCTGTAGAAATATGTTTTCACATCACACCCACGTCACTCGAATCACGACTCCCTGGGTCCATGTCTCCACCCCACTTCCTCGACACAGGAAACCCCGTCCCAAAAAACACAAAAAATTTGTCCTCAGTACTTTCCACCTGGCCCCCGGGCCCCTCCCACCCGGTGACTCCTTCGTCTTCAACTCCTCCCCTCCGTACGTTCCCCCACGATGGACCTCCTCGACGACAAGAGTGAAAAGGTCAGACTATTAAAGATATGATCTAGTAAACCGAAAAGTGGGACCCACAAGAAAGTGACGACCTCAAAGACGGTCTTCGTCGAACCCGAAGTCGCTCGGGAATGAATGTCTCGACCTTAACTAGAGTGACAGACCCAACCGTCGTCGAGAGTGTCGTTCCTCCACGGTGAGTATGTCACGGACGACCTCACGCCCCCCTTACCTTCTCCCGTCACTCGACAGTGGTCCGTCGGTTCACGAGGACGGTGAAGTGTCCACGAACCGACTTCCTCACACACACGTGTTTGTGTGCACGGCCCCTCTGTCACGAGGCACGTCCCAGAAACCCCGTTACCGAGTGTCCACCCCGTACAAGACACGAGTCCGTTCAGGGGTCCGTAGCGACCCGGAAATAGGACTGTAGACTCGTTGTAAAGGACCTCCCCGTCTCATGTCACTCGGACCGGCCGGTCAGAACTCCTCAACTCTAGACTTTGTTTGAAACAAATTTGTGTAGAAAGGAGAGATGCAATAAAACAAGACAGAAAGTCAATATATACGTTTAACCTTAGAGAGTCAAAGGGGAAGTAGGTAAAAAGTCAAACAGTAAAACTCGTAAATCTAATTTCCTACTATTACGTCAGTAGAAATTGTAACAACTTCAAGTCCCAAACACGACATTGTGTTTTGTCGATTTCCACGGAACGTCCCATTACTCGGAGTAGAAGAAGTGGGAGGATGAACTCATGTTTAAGGTCCTTGTCCTCCACTCAGACCCTTTACAACCCCCACTCCTGACTTTTGGTCCTCAACCCGGTCTCACTCCGGGTTCCGTCTCTGTCCTGGGTACACCCAGTCTCAACTCGGTCTCGTGTGTCCAGCCCGAGCTCCTCCGACCTTTGCCACGACAATTACTTGTCGTCGTCACCGTCCGGTCGTTCCTCGGAGGTACAGACTGGGAGAGACCCGGGACGGTCCACTTGACGCAATTATAGGACAAAACTCTTATTCCTCGGACCAGTCCAAATTCCATCGCGCCTCCACTTCTCGAGGTTCTGGAAGACAAGGTACCGTCTCACTCAACCCTCGTGTCTAACTCCCCCTCGACCTCCGTCCAACCTCTTGACCCCCACCCTAGGACATCTTTACTCCCGTGGGTCTCTGCCAAACTCGCGTTCCGTGTCTCGAGTGCCAAGAGGTTCCTGTGGGGAGTGAGAAACCACAAATGTTCGTGAACGGTGTCTAGAATGCCGGAATTCTAGTCGACACTGGAGGACAATCCTTTCCCTCTAAGTCTGATCCCCGACCCCATCTGACTTCTTCCCACGGACTCTTTCTCCGCGACGACCACACTTGCCTACACTGCAGACGACTCATGAGGCGTCTATACTCACCCTTCGTACCGTGTCGTCCCGGCGAGGGCCTCGTCGGGGGGTCGACGGACCTGTGGTCCTTGAATTTGACTGGACCCGGACTTAGACTGACCTTCGGCCTCCTCACGACACTTTCTTGGCGTCCCGAGAAGACGACCAGACACGAACCGTCTTAATGAACAAGTAAACAGTAGACACCTCTCACATAGACTACTACACAAGACTCTCGACTAAAAATCGAAAGTACCCCTCTCGAGTTCTTGAGTAACCTAACTCTTTTTACTTATTTCCTCGTACTGAATGACGTAAGGGACACGGAGAGCGACCCGCGAGTCGTCGAAGAGTTAGGGGAGTACAGATGTGTCTTACCTTGGAGGCGAGGGTCGTGGTAAGTCCGTAACTTTTGTACAATCTCACACGGGAGATACGAGGACCGTACCACCTCCCTCCTCTTATTTCCGTGTCAGGACGGACGTTTGGGGGGTACAACGGTGTAAAACGTACACTGTCGTCTGTGGCGACGCTCTCATTGTCTCTGCCCTGGAAGGGCCTCCCCCACCGTACCGTACCTCGAGTACGGGACACCCGGAGTTGGAGTTCGGAAGTTTTTCGTCGGAACGGGGTCTCCAGGGAAGACGAGAATGAGTCTGAAGCGGGAGGAGGTCCGTCGGGACTGGTGGATCTCACAAGGAAGGTCTTCACCGGTGGTAGACATTAACAATGAACTGGGGCTCAGGGTGTTTTCGTCTCTGGTGCTGTGAAACAAGTGGTGACGTAGGGACCAGGGACCGTACCACCAACCGTGTGTCATCCACAAGTGGGGTATAAACACTGACCGTTCTCCCATAACGGTCTGGGAGTTAGTAACTCATTACTCACGAGGTTCTCCATCGGTCGGTCGACCGCCGTAGCTGTCTGATAAGTTAATCTGTAGGACCTTAACACTACCAGGGAGTCTCTAGTAGACTAGACAGAGGAGAGAAGGACAACACAGACTTACCTGTTGAACTTCTTTACCGGTCCTAAATAACACACTACCGAGGGGGGTAGATTTTCGTGTCCATGTCGACTTCCCCGTCTTTACGTCCGTCTTTCTGGGTCAGTAAAGACAGTCCCGTCCCGGTCAAGAAACACCGAGGGTATCACTCTCCTCCACCTTCCTTTCACCGGAGTAGTCTCTCCCGGTCCTGGACTACTTAAGTTTGTTCTGTCGGTTCCGGGTGAGTCGGGTTGAGACGTCCGGACATTAATTCCTTAAGGACTTCCGAACAGAAAGTTCCACCGACTCTTTTAGGACCTCGGAACCCGTAGGACCTCGTCGAAGTCCACTTCGTAAACAGAGGCTGAGACACGAGAACGGACCTCCCGGTGGTAGTCGTCGAAAAGAAGGAACAGGTCAGTCGAACCGTGTCGACCGAGTGAGAACCTGGACGGAGAGGTCCTACATCTCTCCCGTCAACAGAACCCGGACGTCCCAGTGACCAATTTCCCGTATTCGTAAGACTCCTATTTTAGTTCCAGCAGACACCGGAAAGGACCTTGGACGTCCCGACCAACCTTCGTCTGTATAGTGGATACTAAATGGGCCCTTCGGACCCGAGACGTGGGAGAGAGCGGAGTCGGACCCCTTCAAAGACCTTCCACCCTAGACGGAGGAAAACTGGTGTACTAATACCCACTGAAACGAAGAAGTTTGGACAAAGGAAAAGACATTCTAGAGTGATGGACCCTGGCAGTGTCCTAATGTACTCCACTGTACACCTCGACACTCGAGCGACGGATCGTCTCATATCCACACGAGATAATACTACGGCGGCGACTACCCTTTGGAGACACGCCCCGGACAATGGTGCCCCGGACGTCAGGTCGACCGGTCCCTCGTGACGTGCACGGTAACACTGGACACACCCCGTCCGACGTCGACGTCTCGTACCCCTGTCACAACCCTTCCCGGGTGCACCGGGGTTGCACCCAGTCGGTCGTCCTGGGGCACCGTCCCTCAACCACAGCGGACAGACGCCCCCGTCCGTTGGAACAGGGACCCTAAAAGGTCCGTTCTTATTGACCTCACCCAACGACAAAGGCAGACGTCACATACGAATCACTGAATTAACGACGGACCGACAGGGTCCGAACGGGGTCCGACAAAAAGGTGGTCACATAAGTCTTCCCCAGGACACACGGGTCGAGGTGGGCCGTGACCCGTAAAGGGCGAGAGAGCCACACGGATAGACAACTCCATTTCTTGACAGAACGACGAGAGTCCCCGTAAGGAGGTTCAGGGTGCTCGTACTCGTAGAGCGAGTCCGGTAGTCAGGACGCCTGAAGGTGCAGAGAGACTTCAATGGTGAAGTGTGGAAACGGGTAGAGGGGGTCCCCGGAGAGAAAGTACAACATAATTATATATCTTAAAGGACCCTATAAGGTCTAAAATCAGGGAACAGTTGTAACTGTGAACGGTTGATCATCAGTCGTAAACACCTCTTCCGTTACCGTGGGGTGAGGTCATGAGAACGGACCTTTTAGGGTACCTGTCTCCTCGGACCATCCGACGTCAGGTACCCCAGCGATTCTCAGTCTGTGCTGACTCGCTGAAGTGAAAGTGAAAAGTGAAAGTACGTGACCTCTTCCTTTACCGTTGGGTGAGGTCACAAGAACGGACCTCTTAGGGTCCCTGCCCCCTCGGACCACCCGACGGCAGATACCCCAACGTTTCTCAGCCTGTGCTGACTTCGCTGAATCGTCGTCGTCGTCGTCGTCGTCAGTCGTAAATTTAGACAATTGAAACAGGTACAACAACCAAAGTCTTGTCTTTAGGAATTAAACACACACACACACACACATATGAATTGCCGAAAATGAAGACTTTGAAACGAATTCCCTAGGAGACGACGGGATTCAGTGTTCCCACAAACAGAGGTAAAAGAAGATCAGAGAGAGACCAAATTGTAAAGTGTAAAAATAACTCACGGCTCTGGGTCACTCACCTTCTGTTTCCAGGTATGACAATCCCGTGTCAGTCTTCCACGCACCCTAACACAGGACACCCGAGACCAGACGTGTGTCCGTCTCCCCGACCGATCCCCTCCCGTCCCACCGGGCCCCATGCACAACACGTAGCTCAGTCGTCACTCTACCGGTTTTCGAAGGAACCCGAGGACCCCTGCGGGTCTGAGGTGGCCCTAAGAAACACCATAACTCGGTGCCCGCACTTCCAAGCTCAGAGTTCCGACTCCGTCGTGTCCCACCCTCTCGTACTCGAAACCCCACAAGACGGGGTAAGAGAAGAGCCCGGTGACCTAAGTGGGACCTCGAAACCAACATTAGTCCATTAAACAGACCCTTTACCCGAACTACCAGTGGTTGGTTTCTCTTCCCATTTTCCTCGTTTCACCTTCTACAGACACTGCCCTGGGATATCCAGGGGACTGGACAGCCGGGTGCTAAGGGTATCATTGACTCGGCTGTGACCCCCACCTATCCACCGTCCTCGACACGTGGCGCAAGTGCAAGGGCGCGTAGGTGAACCCTAGGACCCCCGAGAGTGACTGGACGAAGGTTTAGGAGGTCGGAGGGACAAAGGAAACCGTGGGCACAAGATGTCTTTCCTCGACCGGTTCCATTTGGTCGACACTTCATTCTCTTCGTTCGGAAGAGGTCACAGGAACACCCTCAGTCGAGGTCTGACAAATGTGGGTCTCCTCCGTACTCCTTGACCACGTTGGACAAACTTGGTGGGAAGGGTCGTGGGGACATTAATGTTCGGCAACCCAAAGTCCGTCTCAGGTGGCAGAGACGAGACTAGGGGCTAATACGTCTACAAAGACAGTTGAGGTCGGAGTCTGAGTCAAATCGACTGGGTCTATTTGGTTCCGAGTAGACTGCGACCCAAGAGTCCGGACCCCCGACTCCTCTCGGTCTGTGTGTCCGTCGGGTCTCGGGGTCACCCCCGGACACCCATCCTTCCCATCTCACCGACTCTACGTGAATCCTGTCGCCCGTTCAACCCAAAGGTCCCTCGGGGTCCGTCCTGGTCCGCCAACCCACCTCCCTCCGCCCTCGCACCAAAGACCCCTCGAGACCAGTCCTCCCCAAGACGAGGAAGCCGGACCATTCAGGTCGGACACCCTTGGTGGTGGGCGTCACGGGCCCTCGGCTCAGGACGACGGAGACAGACGGGGGTGGACGGAGGACCTCCTGTCGGACCAAGGAAAGAGGACGAAAGGACGAGACCAGGGGTGACGACACGGGGCCTCGGTCGTTCGATGAGTCTGGATGGGAGGTCCCGAAGGAGGAGGGCGTGGGGTCGCAAGGGACTCGTGTCGTGGGGAGTCCTACTACCGGGCTGGGAGTCCTAAAAAGTGACAGACTGACTGGGGTAGAGGGTCCGTAGGGTGACGTGGGTCGGGGGACGACTCAGGGATCAGTAGGGGGACGTAAGACACAGGGTGCACGTCCAAGATTACTTGAGAGTCCCGGTCCAGAGGTACGACAGTCTGGTAGAAGTAACGGGAGAAGACACACCAGACACCTCCACCTCTGCCACTATGGACTACTTACAGGGACACACACCTGATTTCACTATCGGACAGAGGTCGGGTGTACGTCGGAAACGGAACTCGTCTCCCGTCGTCCGTCTACAGCGTCCTCACAGACCCGCGGGCAACAGCACTTGTGAGGGGACAGGGGAACCGGGGTCGTCACGGTCGTGAATTTGGACTTTGCGTACGAAAGTATTTGTAGGAGGAGTAAGGAACGACGAAAAGTCTAAAGATCTTAACAGTAAATTTCTACACGCTATGCACGGTTACGCTTCCCGATATGGATACACATGGAACAATTCTTTATAGAAAAGGAAAAGGGATTTCAAAAAGGGTTCCCAAAACTTTTCGTTTCTCCACCTGTCCAAAGACCCTCGGTTACACAAAATTATAACTAACGGTTAAACTTATAACAACCATTGTCACTCTACTTTTGGTCCAGACGTAGCATCGAAGTACAGTCGACAGTTCAGACACCGCTCGACAGTGATAGAATCGAGAAAAACGGTGGTCAAGTCGTTATGGTTCAAACACAAAACAACCAATACAAAAAGTAGGACGACATTTAAAGTTTTACTGTCGTTCCGGGATAAAATTCCCTTCACTTGTACACTTCAGTGAAGACTGACCAACATTTTACGAACGAAAGAGGAAGGATTTTTCCCCGGTGATTTCCTACCTCAACCTTCGAGTCCAAGTCAAAGACACAAAACCACTCGACGACAAGGGGTCCTAAGACCAAGGGTACCCTCACCTCGGTAGAGTCGGATAGGTCTCGAGACCGGAGTTTCTGTCGAAAAGGACTTCCCCGGTGTCAAAGGACGAGAGGGCTACGGGCAGAGGCACACAAGACAGAAAAACGTTCCCGAAGGACGGCGAGGTGACATCGGAGAAGGAGTGGACTGATAGAGTCGTGCTCTACCTCCTTGAGTCCAACAAACTTGACAAGTATTCAGTCTTCACGTGCCGTCTCTCTCCTGACACGGGAAAAGCCACCTTCAGCCATGATCGGAAGGTACAAGAGATCCTTGAAGGTCTAGCTGGGATTTGTCTCTACTTTATACTCTCACGAGTCGGTCCGTCTCTGAAAATCTTTAACGTTTTGACCTTTTTTCCACTGATACCAAAAATTTCTGTCACCCTTCTTTCCCAACGTTTATGTCATCTAATAAAAGGACAACACAAAGGAGTTCCCGGAGTCATAGTCGATGTACCACAGGAAAGATACGTCGTCGAGACCCTTACTCTGTGTCCTTGTGAAGTTACAAAGTGAGGTGTAATCGGTGATTATAAAAGAGTTAATGAGAAGACAATAAATATTATATCTATTAGATTGAGAGGAGAGTATACACTCTTTTTCATCAGTTCGGAGTGGAACCGGGAACAGTTTCGACTATCTCAGACTCGAAACGGTAGTTCGGGACTGGACCTTCGTACACCTTTTGAGAGTCGTCGTCGGGTCGGAGATCCCGACGATGACACCCCAGGACTGTTTGACGTTGAAGGAACTCGGAACCACAGGAGTAGAATTGTACCCCTGTCAATAACGACGAGTAATTCCGTCTCCGTCATAAACCGCACATTTTATGGAGGATACCACGGACTGTACACCACCCACGTCATCCACCCTTTATCATAAACAACGAGATTAACGTTTCATTATTATTAGGTCGTATACCACTGTAGTTCCGTCATCTGTTGGACGACGACGACGACGATTCAGCGAAGTCAGCACAGGCTGAGACACGCTGGGGTATCTGTCGTCGGGTGGTCCGAGGAGACAGAGACCCTAAGAGGTCCGTTCTTATGACTCTTGGACTATTAAGGTCATTACGAAATTTCCAGAAATCGGTCCCCAGACATTACAATTAATATTTTAATGAAATTAACCTCGATGATTTTTTAACAAAGATAACAACAAAAAGTAGAAAGATCAATCTGTAAGGGATGAAACCCTTCGACAGGGACAGGGAGTCAGACACTCTAGGGGGAACCCACGGGAGTCGGGGAGTGAAGGGAGGGCGTGTTAGGAAGAGTGCGACCAGACGAAGGGAGGGAACCGGGTACCCGGTACGTCTTCGAGGCTTAGAGCCAAAACAGACGAGGACGGTCACCATCGAACAGTAGATTGTTACGTCCCCCGGAAACTTCACCCTCCCCGCGTTCGTGAGTTTTCGGCCGGCCGCACCTCCAGACCGCGAGTGTCGCACCGAGACAGAGGATCCAGCCCTTGATGTTCGCCTGCCACGCCGCCTAGCTGCTACCGGTGGCGGACACGTGGCTGGAGTACTTGACGGACGTGCTCGCCCGTGCGTAACTCTTCCGCATGCGCGTCGTCGAGTGGCTTACCCGGGCCGCGACCTCCGTCGAACACCTGTTCCCATCCCTCCGGTGGTACCCCGCAGACCCCGCTTGGCAGGTGGGAGAGACTCGGTCAAAGGAGAGAACCTTCTAGTCCCGTCCTCAAACAGAGTGTCAGACCCTCGACACTAAAAGAGGGTCGTCGTGTCCGGTTCACTCGAAAGGAGGGGAAAGGACCCCTGTGTCCTGAGGACAGGAGGTCGTCGTAGGCTCGGAGGGCACCGTCAGGAACAGTCGTCTCCTGTACGACGCGAACCACTCAATTGAGTCTCGTCGAGGTAGCTCCGGGTCTGAGATCATCGGAGGACAGGTCAGTTCCCGGAACGACGAGTCGTGGTACCAAAGACCGTGGTTCTGACGTATAAACATTCAAGCCGGTTCATCGGTCAGTCCGTTCTGAGTCACCACTGTAGGCCGTTTCAACTTGACCAGAGGATGTAACGTCTGTCTAAGAAATGGTTGACTCGGTGGTCCCTTTGGGTAATATGCTACGTCCAAAATGGAGGGAAGACAGAGAGCGTTTTGTGAGTCTGCTAAGATCTTGAGTCACTCTCGCGATGGTACCTACACACCTACCATAAGTCTTACGTGAAGGGTCGTCATCTCCCCTCGAAATAACTGATGTCCTAAAGGACCCTTTCTTCACCCAAACACCCGTAAAGAGTCCCACCCAAACCTCCCCGACTGGTCCCCTTCGATCCGGTCCTACTCCCCGGGGGTCCGTAGTCCCCAGATCTGAGTGATGCACAGAAAGGGGCCTACGACTGTACCCGTTGGACCCCTCGTCTCTTATCGTGGGACCACGTCTCAACCCACCGGCACGCACCCACTCCGCACCGACCTCACCCGGCCGAGGAGGTCCTTCGTCACCGACAGTAATAAAATAAAGGTGGACGGACTCAGGGAGAGAGTCCTAGGTCGACAGTCGTCACAGGTATGACGAATGAGTCTCGGACTCCAAGTGTTTCGTGAGAAATAAAGGTGGAAACACCCAGGACCAGGGGAGCCGTCCTGGTCCTCGACGAGTAGAACATCTGCACTCTTCGGTCTCCAGGACTCCCCGATTGTCAATGAGTACGTGTGTGTGGTATACAGAGAACAGTAATAGGTGAGGTCGTCAGTAACAGGAGACCCTCGTGGGACTCCCGTCCGGGACACAGGAGGACAAGGTAGGAGTCGAAGACAGTGTCGGGTAGAGAGACAGTGGAGTCCGGTTGATGTAGGAGTCGTTTTACTGTCCAGTCTAATCCTCAAAGGAAGGACTCTTGTCACTGACTCCACTGGGTCCGTTGGGAGGGACGACAGACCTCTCGAGGTAGGTCCGGTCTCGGTCGGTCTAAGGACAGAGCAGGAGAGGAAGGGGTCGGACCCCGAAGGTAAGACGACTCCCGAGTCCGGAAGTAAGGTGTTCGACCAAGGTCCCGGGTCGAGGAGCACCTCCCTTACCCGGAGTCCCCTTGCACACCAGGGTGTGTCCCCTTCGGTCCTCGGTCGTCCTCGGGCTCCCCACCCGAGTCTGACCGGACCGTCTCTCCAGTCAAGTGAAGTCTTACGGGAGGAAGTTTCCGGTCGGAGTTCGTTTAGTTTTGAAGGTTCTACTTCTTTGAAGCAGAACCTCAAAAAGTTCTCGAGTCACAGAAATGTTTTTCCTTTAGACACATTAGGGGGTCAAAGGGATTGTTTTCTTTTGTCTAGGTCGAAGTCAAGGAATAAGAGAAGAACTAGGGTCTTGACTTTTTCCTTGTCGTGATTCTTTTTATAGACTTTGTCGGTTTTCCTTCGGAGGGTCGGTCCGTCCGTCTGACGGTCGGAGTTTGGGGTAGGATTCACGGCTCCACCCGAGTGTCTCCCTTAGGGGAGGGTCCCGGACAGACCCGGGGTGTCACGGTTCACTGGGTGGTCGAAGAGAAGACACGGTCCCGGGGTCATGCCCTGCCACCTCTTCCGGACCCACCGGCAGTACTGGCTCCGCCTCTTCCACTCACTCGACGTGGACCTCCACTTCCGGAGCGACTACTTGCTCCTGAAGCTCTTCTAGTTCTTGACCGTCTTCCTGCGGAAGGTGTTCGTCTACTACCCTCCGAAGTTCCTCTGGTTCCTCCGACTCCTGCCGAAAGCCTTCCGCGTCTTCGGGACCCGGTTCTTCGACTTTCTCCACGTAGGCGGGGTCCCAGGACGGGGCGGGCGTCCGTGGGGAGGGTGGGCGACGGACGAAGGGGACCTGTCAGGAGGACGGGGGGGCCACAACGACGGTGACGGATCCGCGTCCCCCGGACGACTCACGGAGCACACGGCAAAAATGTCTTGGGAATAGGTGGGTAAAAGGACAGGACCCTCGTCCCACTCTGGGTGTGTGTGTCGGATCTTGAGTTTTGACTTCGTGGAGGGGGGTGGGGGTGGGGCGAGGGTGGGGGTACAGAACTTGGAAGACCAGACAGTCTTATCATTCAGGATCAACGGTTTCCAATAGACTCTACTTTGGCAACTCCTTATCACGAAAAATTCGTTCGAAGGATTTTGGGTCTAAGGGTCCGGGATGGAGATCTCTATCACCAGTCCTCCAGTCTTCACCCCGGATAAGTGTGAGTCAAAATTATTAGAGGGTTCACTACGACACGGACGACCAGACACCTGATGTAAAACTTATCGTGTCAAAATCTTCTCGACAACCACCGTACGTTTTTACGAGAGTTGGTGATTGTTCCGGTGAGGGTTGGGACTTGAAAATTTACCAAGAAAGAGAATATACTCAAAAAGAGAGTTTAAACGTTACTACGACTATAAGTAATAAAATGTTCGTCGTTTACCTTTAGTTCGGAGTGGGTCGGAACCAAGAGGTCTCTGACAGTATTGATGTGGGGTCGGGAATCGTATCCGTCTGGACCTCGGACCCGGTGGGGTAACGATTCCCACGGGGATGAAGGACGGTCAGGGCAGGGGTAGTGCCTGAAGAGAGTCCTTGGTGTGACGGAGGGAGGGAGAGTCTCAGTGGGACTCGTCTGAAGGCAGAGACCCAACACTGTCGTCCGAAAGGAACAGATGAGGCACAGAACAGATAAAACGGTGTAGGGGACAGAGAAGAAAGAACAGAGACCAGGGTAAACACTACTGCCTGACGGAGTACTCCGAGACCAATGTTTGAGTCGAAAGACGAGATCTTACTTTAGACACTGAAACCGAGTCAATTCTTCGTAGATAATTTAATGTGTGTATGTGTGTGTATGTGGGGGGTATAGATATCTATACACACACATAAGTACATTTTGTCAGCAATTTTTATACCTTACACCGGATATTGGGAAAGAGGGTTGCAATGTGAAGAGAACACAATCCAAAGGTCGACGACTCGGTCGAGAAGGGAGTCCGGGTGTGGAGGCAGTGTCAGAGCGACGTCCAGTGGACACACCGAAAGAGGTCGACAAGATGCATGTCGATATCGGGTCTGGGGGGTCACGTGGACGGAGAGAAGGGACGAACGAAGAGGAGGAGCCGCAAACAGTCGGTGACGGAATGACAAAGGAGAAAGAACGTCGACGGAGGGGGTCGATCTACCACTCGACGCACTTTCGATCCGAGAAACAGCTCGTGACATGAGGAAGACGGATCTGTCACAGACTGTTGTTTCGTCCGTGGGGCAGTCATAAGCGACTTTCTTGAGGAGACAAAATTGCACGACACTAATACGACCTGTGTGTCGAAACGTGGACTAGAAGGGACAGGAGAATTCTCATGTCCGTGACGGGTGTCAGACACATTGGAACTCGCTCCTAAAACTGGAAATTTACACCACAAACCCTTGAGGAAGAGGGACATCCAACTTCGTCGCTTCTTCCGGATGGTACGTCGCACGTTCCTCCTCTTCGACCGCTATAGGGCGCTCTTGTTGTCGTCTCGGCTGGGCAGGGAGTTGGGACTCGTCGAATTCTTTGACGTTCTGTCTCATCTCTTCACGTTTGTCCTACAAGAATTCCATTTAGCACGTCCAAAAAAACGTACAACTCTCGTGTACGGAGTGGGCAGGTGCACAGGCCGCACACTGCTCGGAAACAGTGACGAGTCAGTCTAGGTACCTGTCTACCGACGTAGTCACTCTAGTGGGCAGTGGAGTGGTGTCGGGACTCACGGCGGAGTCCTGTCCCGTCGTGACTCGTGACCCGTCCGTCCCCACACTGAGGACACGCCCCACCGACCCCACCGGCGTCCGTCCTCCGCCCTTCCTGATCGAACACTTACAGTTGTCGTCCCTCGACTACCCGCTTGACCATACCTCCCGACACTCCTGGCCACCCGAACTGTCAGTCCGGTTCATTCCCGAACCCTGTAACGACTGTCTCTCGACGACCTTTTTCGAAATTCTCGGATCCTTCCCTCCCGTCTACACTCGTTCCCAAGACCTCGGGAATCGAGGGTCGAACCGGGGACCGGGGTGAGGGTAGGACACGGGAGAAGGTTCCCGTCCACCACCGACCTCCGACAGTGGTAGTTCCCGGACGGGACGACGTCACAGGTGTCTTCCTTCAGGGTCGGACCAAAACCTCTCTCTCCACTTCAATCTCTACTCGACTCGTGACTCGAAGTCCTGATCCCGTACTACGGGTCTCCCCTTCGTCCCCAGGACTCGGAGTCTTCTCGACGGCTCCCTTTATCCCCTTAATCCGTCGACGTGCAGACAAAACACCACCTCCTTTACCTCCTTCGAGCCTCGCCGGTGGGTCGCCACACTGGTACTCTCTCGACACGGGAGATGCTTCGAGGAGTGACGACGGGGGTTCACCCCCGTCTCTGCGACGAGGTCTTCGTCGTCCCGGCCCGGACTCCGGACGTTTTCGAGTTCCTCCCGGTGAGGGACGAGTCTTCCGGGGCATAACAGCAGTCGCTGTCTTCTCGTCTCTCCTTTCCGGTGGGGGGATAGGTACCAGTTTCGGGTAAAGTCCCAGAACTCTCACTCTTGCTGACTATTTACCCACTGGGGTCGGGGTGGTAGGGAGGGAAGTGGCATCCTTCGAGGTAGTGCGACTACCAGGGGAAGTGACAGTTTCAGTGTACAACGCCCCCCCCGTCCCTTCTGACACACCCAAAGACTGGAGTACGTGTAGGGACGTTCCCTTTGTACGATTGAAATCTGAACAGTGTGACAGGGATTTGGGGGAGCTCTTTTCCGATGTGGATACAAGCATCAAACAAAGACCACTTTAGGGGAGAACTCCTGTCAACCCTTCCTTATTGACACACAGCCCCCCACAGTAGTCCCTCCTTCCACCACAGCACCCGACCTCCTTTCCCTTGGTCCTGACAGACTTACAGAATCACGTCGAGTCACGGGTAACAGACAGTGGAATTCATAGTCCTATGACACTTCATCTTCATAAGACAAACGACTTTTCCTTTCACTCCGAGGCTCTTTTACGTGTCGTGTCCAGAGGCACCTCGAGTCTCGGGACACCAGGACGGAATTTCCGTTGACCCCTCGGGGACGACGACACCCGTTCTGGGTCCCGTGTCAGGAAGGGGTACGCTCTCCCCGTACCAGTGACCGAGACTCCCTGACGGAGAAGGGGTCACCGACGGAAGACCCAGAATGAGGTCGACTCTCTGGACCGTCTACGGTCCTCATACCAACACAAAGTCTTCACCTCCCCGACCTTGAACTTGAACCTCAAGACAGTCTGAGACCTCGAACACGAGAAGTCCAAAACCTTAGATCCCCCCTATCCCCTGACTCTGTGAAAACGGTTCCCACGGAAACCTCCATCTCTCCCGGAGTCCTACTCGGACCCTCCGGACCGACACACCCCTCACCCCTCCTGACAAGTGTCAGGTCGGACCCCCTCTCCCCTTACAGGAAGTCCTCGGTACACCCCAGACTCAGGAGATCCGTCTTTGAATCCACGTCTCCTCTGTCTGACCCCACGAAGAACCCACGTCCCAGTGGGTGTCACCGTCCGAAGTACAACAGTGGGCTCCTCATCAGATCGACCCTACCTAAACCTGGACCACCTCCCTCTACTACGGGGTCTCCACCCGTCCCACCACGTCTCGGTCCGAGCGAGCGAGAGCCCGTCCCCCCTCGCCCGACTCACCTTTACTCAGAAGTGAGCGCACGGACCGGGGACAACATCTCGTTTCTCTTCATGCTCTTCAGGGACTTCCTCGACCCGGTCTCGTGCGGCGTCATGTACCTCTCGTACCTCGTCCACAAGCTCGTCACGGTCGTCAAGCTCCTCTTCGCGGACGCGAAGAAGGCCCTTCAGGACGACCTCCACGTCTTCGTGGACCTAGACAGCTTGTACCGGTCCACTCACAGGAAGCGGCCCCTGGAGCCCCAACGACGAGAGGTCTGAGACCCCTCCCCACCCCCACCAGAGTCTCGGGCGGACGCCGGGACACCCCAGGACGGTAGGTCCTGCCGACGAACGACCGGGTTCAGACTACCGGAGGACGGTGTGAGACGGTCGAGACCCACGTCTCGAGACGCAGACCCGTCCCTCCCTCCCGGCGTCGAACCTGACCGATGTCACTGTGCAAACTTTAGTTGGGCCCCCGTTCAGGTCATCAGGGGGTCGACCACGTGGGTCCGGCCCCCACCGGAATCACACTCCTGGAAGTGTTCGAGGAAGGGTAGGTCTCGTCGACGGAGGGTCGGACAACGACCTGAAGGTCCCGGAGCCCCGGAACCCGTCGTGTCAGGCGCTCGGAGTGACGACTTACCTCTGTGTTCCGGTACTATAAAGAAGGGGTGAAAGGAGTAGAAACCAGGTTACTGTGGAAGTAGTCCCGTCTCCAGACACGATTGGGGCCCGGAGTTGCACAGTAGGTGTGTCGGCTCGGCAAATCTTTACTGGATGTTCAGTCTCGAACAACAGTTGTCCCTTAATGGAAGAAAAACAGAGGATTATAACTTTTTATTCTTTTCTTTTCGTAAGTCAACAAGTCGACGATACGGTTGTTAATTACTCAGCAATGCTCACAGACACGTCAGTCACTGTAATAAGGGGTAGAGTCACTACTCCTTCACCTCCGATCCGGACCAAACCAGTGAACGGGTTCCGACGGGACGTCCGTCTCCGTCCCACCCCGGTGGACCGAGGAGACACACCTCATTGACGGAACGGAGTGAATCAGGAGGTTCGGTGGGACTCCTCGTCTACCGGATTATCACAGGATCCCGGCGGTGGCATTTTATGACTATGGACCCGTCGGATGTTGTTGTCTTTAAATAAGAGAACATCAAGACTTTGGTTCCACAGTCGCCCGAAGCGAGGGAGACCGCCGAGACCAGATCCCCTCCCAGGAAGGGACTGAACGTCTGCGTAGGGAGGTCCGTGTGTCGGTAGAAGACCCAGAAGTGTAGCAGGGGAGAGACAGGGACACAGGGTCAAAGGGGGAAAAATATTTTTCCACCCAAAAATTTAAATGTCTAATGGAGACATTTCTGGGGTAAAGGGTTGTTCGAGAGTAGGACTCTGGGGACCCCACTGTGGTCGTCATAGAAAAAACCTTCTGTACCGAGTGGGGCATTGTCCACCCAACACGTGTGACCTGTCTCACCCGTGTCTGGGGTTCTCCCCCTTACTGAGGGCCGGTGTGTCTGCTCTTCGCTCTCGAGGCTCTGGGTCGCACCACCAGGACGGGGAGTGCCCGTCGAAGGATCCCTCCGCTCGACGAGGCCCGACACCTCGTTTTCGTCCTCAAGGGGGTCGACTGGATGCCGTACACGTCGGGGGTGTCGTGACCGGTCAGAAGTGAACGACTTACATTTGGATGGTCGAAAAGACTTCCCCACTCCTCGCTGAAAGGACTGTGAGTCAACACCTGGACCACTTTACCTTGGTGGCGTCTGACCTCGGGAACACCGGATCTACGGTCGTGGAAAATATAATAGACTGCGTCTTGTTTCGGTCCAATAACGGAGGACCAAACTAAACAGTCTTGGACTTCGACACCGAAGATGCGGTGCCGACAGTAAAAAGGGAAAAACACACGTAGTGCCGGTCTACTGACAGGTCGCGTGGTCCCGTCCGTAGACTAGACGTGACACCGCGGCTGGGCCTACACCGACGTCCGGAACTACGGTTGAGACCCGTCCGGGACCGGTTCCGACTGACCACCGGAAGGTTTTCTCAGTACGAAAAGAGAGACTAAATCGATGTTTTTGCAAATGGCACTGGACCTCGTCTCGTAGTTTCGGCGACTACGTCACCTCCTGGACTCCACCAAGTCTCGGTTAGTGCCCGGTCCGTACAGGTACTTGACCGGGGTCAAACTCCATCCTCCTGGGCGACCGGACCCACCCTGGACCCGGGTGTCGCGGCTCACGACGTGAAAGAGGAAGGTCGAGTCTCAACCGGACACGGGACAACTGTACCGTCGCAAACGTGTGCCGGTGGAATCTCTGGTTCGCCTACAAATCGCAAGGTTCCCCGAAACCCGTGACGACTCCCCGGAAGACTCAGAGACCGTTTCCACGTCAATACAAGAAACACTCTTGACACTGCCAGGGGACAACTGGGAGCCGTAAGGGAAACACCTCTCCGGGACCACCGGGGACGAGTCGGGACGTCCTACCGGTCCCTTCCTCACCGGTGTCACGAGGTCCGGACCTCACGGCCCCTGTGGTCGAGTCTTCGGCGACCGGGTCCCGCCCTCGTCCGTGCCAGAGTCTCACATACAAGAATGTGTCTCCCAGGAAAAGAATAAAGGAATGTATTTGAGTCAGTCGAAACCACGCCCTAATCGAAAGAAAAGAGTAAAAGTACCCAAGTTCGATAGGTCACAAAAATGTGTGTTTAAGTTCCAAGATCTCGGGAGTCCTGAGAAGGTCAGACGGTTAACTCAAGGGTCATGTACCCGGGGACTTCCAGTGTCTCTTCCGTCACCGGTGTCAGGATCCTGGGACGGGAGACCCCCTGTCCCGAGAGGGATGTAGTACCATTTAGTCCCCGACCCCTTCGAGGTGTCCCGGTGGCGTCGACGGAAGGGGCCCTCCCCGACTCCGTTGGGGAGACGCGACCCGAGGTCGGTGGACCGAAGGAGACTGAGTAGTGCCGGTCTCGGGTCCGACGTAAGTCTGGACGGAGTGGTGGAGGAGCGACACCCTACGACTCGTCCAGGAAACGGGACCAACACGGAGTCAACGGGGTACACATTATACCCCTACTGTCACCATGGGTAGAAGAGACACCGGCCCCGAAGTCACCGGACCAGGTATGACCCAGAACAGGGTCCCGGGGGGTGTGTCTTGAAGCAGATCGGGGTAGCATCGAACCGTAGAAAAGTCGGGAGTATGGTCACGGAAAAAAGACCTCGAAGAGTTCTTTCGAAAAGGTACACTACTACACCCAGGGATGTTGACTCGGGAGGGGGACGGGGGTTGTCCCCGGTTCTCGTCTCACCTTCACCAAGACCTCCTTTTACGTGTCGGGGTGAAGAGGAGGGGGACCACTCCCATGACCACACGTGGGGACCCAAGATCTCTGGGGAACACTATACGTGGGGAGGTTCGGAACTAAGGGAATCCTGACGTCCAGGGATGGGTCCTTATCTTACCAGACCTTTCCTTGTGAACTGTCCGTCAGAACGACAGTACCCATAGGATTGGTCCCGGGTACCACCGAAAAGAGACACCCGGGGAACTTGACCCTTGCGTACGGACGTACACCGTGTGCGGACGTCGAGAGTGTCCCGAGATGACCTGAAACAGATTACCTTACTAAACAAAAATAAAAGGTACGGTGTTCCTACTTCATTCAAGGATAAAATACCAATTGAACAACTTAAGGTTTGGAGGACGCCACACCAGTCGGGGACACCCAGACACACACCGTAGGTGCCGGACCAGACTGTCGTACACGACCAATTTCTTGGTTCCGGCGTCACACCGGGCCCGACACCAACAGGTGCAATTGTCGTCCGGGAAGGGAAGTGCCAGCCGGTCGATAACTAGCGTGACCGGGAACCTTCGGTGGGACAGTCCTGTCCAAATACAAGTCTTCCAGCGATACCCCTGAGACTTAAGGTTAGCTCAAGAGTCAGTCGAATAAAGTCAATTCTTTTATCCACTGAAGTCGAACCCTAACCCCCGGATTCAGACGGTGGTTGACATGTACCCGTTCAGTGAAAAGAAAGACCCGGAGCCAAAGGAGTTCCCTGTTTAACCGTCAATCTGAACTACAAAAATTCCACCGAAGATATTGATGTACACTCGTGTCGACACCCGAGCCAGTAGGGTTTATAATTAAGTCTATTTCACTAAACTATTACCCATTTCAACCGGGCCCGACCCCCCCCCCGCCTTAAGTAGTGTACACAGGTGTGTGCACGACAAGAGGGGCAAAGATCTTGTCAACTACTTTCGGACAAGTGTACGACCCTTGTCACTCGGAAGTCTCTGTATTCGACACACGAAACAACGGGGTGTGCGACAAGTCCACCCTCTCCTGTCGGGACCAACCCGCTCACGGTGAGGAGTCCCAGGGGTCCCACGCCCTCGGGGACGTGGACTAAGACACACGTGGGTCCCGGGCGAAGGTCTCAGTGTCCGACCGAGTCCAGGACGTGGGTCGAGAAAACGGAGTGACCCTTGCAGTCAGTTCTCTACCTACCCTCCCAGAAATCGTGACGTACGGTCGGGGAGTCTCCCTGAGACAGACGAAACCTTCGTACTCCTTTGAACCGTTCCGGACCCTCAGACCTCCGACTCACGGTGTCCCGACCCCACCCTAACCTACCCCTCCTGTGGACCCTGACCTTACGTCCTGGGGACTCACAACCGGGGTCACAAGAGTGGTCGACAGACGGGGACCTCCGACCCGGGGGCTCCTCACGGGTGGAACACACCGCTCCTCCCGGTCACCAACCGCAGTGCCCGGACCCCAGCGACCCTCCGTCCCTCTCGTCTGTGTCACGCCACTCCGCGGTGTGACGCACCCCGGTCGGTCGTCGAGCACCGACACCGCAATCCGAGCACACCGGAGTCTGTTTACTTGAAGGACTGAACAGAGGGGGCCACGGACAACGAGTCCTCACCAGACGCCTGGACTTAGCTTGAGAGTCGGCCTTTCTCTTCTTCTTCTTACGACTACCACACTGGGAGTACCCGTAGTTGGTCTGACCACTGGTCCGAAGCGTCTTGTTCGGGTCGTCCACCCGTGACCCGTGGAGGCAGGGACCGTTCCGGGGTTCAGGAGACGGTCCCGACCTTACGGGGATGGGTCCCTCTGAGGGGTTTCCCCGGGACGTCCCTTGGGGTCCCGTAGAAAGGTCTACGAGACGACCCGTCGTCGGTTCCCGGAGAGAACCCTCTTAGAAGTAAAGTGAGTCACGGTCTCGACGTCTTTCTAGGCCTCTTCCTCGGAAACGGTGTCGCGTGAAACCCGGGGAACACTGCCTTTCTCGACTACGTCCCGACAGGTAACGTGCGTGGGTCGTCACGTGTGCCCGTCCACCTCCACTGACCCCCGCAGGAAGTGCACCTCAGTCCCTGGAACCGGTCCAAACATGAATGAAAGGACACGGCATCCGTCCACGGACTAAGCTCCCACCCCGTGAGTAACAGGTCACGGGGGAAGAAGTTTAATGGCGACGACTCTCGCAACCAATAAGACTCAAACCTAGCTTGTCCCCCGTGACTCCAGGAGGCGAGTTCCTCCCAGTCTCAAGGGTCGTCTACTCGCAATGACAGGAGGAGTCTCGGCTCCGGCGGGGGCCCCGGGGTTCCGGAGGTATGGGACGACTCAAAATTGTGTGGAGTCCGAGGTCCGGAGGACCCCTCCCAGCCGTGTCAAGGTCCCCGGAAGACACAAGGACACGTGACTTCGGGGGTGGGCGCGAGGGACCCAACTACACCGACGAGCAGTGAGTCGACGACACGGTCACGAACTCGTCCACCCGAACCGATTCACTGACGTCCTATACTCGCGCACGGTCCCCAGTCCGTCGTGGATCCCCGCCCCCATCCCACCAGGTATGGTCGGTCTCGACGACGTGTGTAAGTCGACGGGTCGTGGTTGGGGGACAGTCTTCCAGTCGACCTCTCTCCACGGTTCCTCCCTAATCCCAGACCCCCAGAGTCTGTACACCGGGTCTACGTCCGTCGTCCGTCCGTATCCGGGTCACGGGGACCGGTCCGGACTTTGGACACACCGTCACCGACCGGTGACCCCCCAGGGAGACCACCGTAGACTCCACACAGGAGAGGAGGGGAGGGGTGGGACCGATTCGGTGGGTGGGTCGTGAAGCGTACGGCCGAGGTACGACTGACTGATCCTCTGTTCTTCACCACGACCGGACCCGTCGGGACCGGACGACGGATCACCGGCCCGGACGGACGCGTCTCAGGTGTCGCCCCAGGGGTCCGAAAGGCCCGGACAGAATAGAGCAATGGCAGAACAAGAGACGAGTCATGGACATCAGTGACGTAAAGCAGTGGACGACAGAAGCGAGTCCGATCCGACGTCAGTCTCAAGAGAAACCAGGGGAGACCCGGACCGTGTGTCATCCGTCAATCGTCTGCCCCAAAAGAGAGAGAGACCTCGTGTCTTCCCCAGGAAGGAAAGAAGGACCTTTCCTAATAAGTTGTCCGAAACCAAGACTAAAACCTTCAACGTCTGGGTCTTCTGGGTCCTTCCTCCGATAACCTAGGAAAACAGTAGTCTTCCTCTCCCGCGATCCCCGACACCCCAGACCTTTCGGGGTCCGACTCGGGGTGTCCGACAGCCGGACGACCGGGAGGAGTCTCCCGGTCCACCTCCTGACGTCTCTCTTCGGGACTCGGGTCTGCGTGGACACGAGGTCGTTGTCGGACGTGTGTACGTCCCGAAGACAAATCCTGTCTGACACAAATCTGTGTTCCTCCCTTTTACGTTCAGAACAAGAAAGAATCTGCGAAATTCACGTAAGTTCTCGGTTTCACAACGATTCACAAAGTGATTTTGTAAGAAAGACGAGGTTTTTGTATGAGGAGGGTAAACTGTCCCTCGACCAAACAGGGAAGTTTAGGACCGGGACACTAGAACGTCGACCCTCGTGGGTTCTGACACCCCCGACGGCTCAACCCCAGGGGACTTTCGAGAGAGAGAGGGGCATCACTGGAATCACAGGGCCCGTTGGGGCTTGCCAGTCGCGTCAGTGACAGGTCGATGTTAGGGAAGCTCCTACTCCTGCTGTGCCCCTCGTGGCAGTCACTCTTCCTTCTGTAATTCCGGTTTTTCAACCACTTGTTTGCAAAGGGAGACCGAAGGCAGAGCGAGCGCGAGAGAGAGGAGAGAGAGACAGGTTCCAGAGCGGGGGAGCCGTGAGTCCCGTTACGTACTCCGGACGTCCTCCGTCGGGCCGACCACCTACCAGAGACCGAAGAGCTAAAGAGTCCCTCCCTCCGTGGTCAATTGTCAGACACCAACGAAAAAGAGACGGGACACAATTGGGAGCAGTTCCAGGTCGGATACTCGTGTCCTTGTGCCCACGACGACTCCCCGGGCGTGAGACGTCTTCCTCACGGTCGGGTCGGGTTCCCGAGGGGCCAGAGGGGTCCACCCCAGACTCCGAGGCTCGTCCCGGAGTCCGGAGACGGTCGGGGTGCGAGTCCTGGTGACCCAGTTGGGAAAGAACGTCGCACTCGTCGATGCTCTTCTGGGTCTCGATGGGGTGCCTGACCAGTCTGCTACTCAGATTGTTGGGTAAGAGGAGGTGCCTACGGTTGCCCCTGAGGTTAGGGAAACTGCTCCTGTGGGGGAGCCCCTGCCTTCACGCCCAGGCCCGGGAAATGCTGATACTTCCCGTCCTCGTGCTGCTCGACTCGAAGTTCCGGCCATCCACCCGCGGGCCGACCGGAGACCCCGGTGACGAAGGTCGGACAGGCAGGCAGGCCGATGCGACCCAGAAGCAACGATACGTGTCCGGAGAGACAACCGTCGTTCGTCCCCGACGAGACGCCACCGAAGAGAACAGCGCGTCGCATCCGAGGTTCACACGTCCGAAGTCGTGGACGCTGAAGGTCCGAGACCTCGGACCCGAGTCATCAACACCACGTCCCCGAATCCACGAGGTGCCGTACACCTCAGAAGGGCCTGACTCCTAGATTGGGCACAGGGGCCGTGACCGTCCACCTAAGAATGGGTGACGTGGTCGTCCCTCCAGGGTCGGACGAAAGAAATCCAGATCAAGGTAAACACACAAGGGGCGGGGTAGGGTGGAAGGTAAGTTTGTACCGTCTACGAGTTGTGGTTTCCAATCTTCTGTCGCTCCACGGGGCACGGAAACGGGTTCTACGATGGGGTCGGTCCGATTCCGGACGCGTATTTTCTGTGTCTAGGTCCGGTAGGCCGATGGGGCGTCCGAGGGACCTTTGTCACGGACGCTCAGGGGTCCCCTTGGAAAGAGGTCTCCGGGTGTCACCCGTCTCCCCCGGCATCGTGTCACCGTCGTAGGGGTACCGGGGGTCTCGGAGAAGAGCCCCGAAACGGAAGATGGGAAGGGACGTCGGGACGGTGGTTGTGTCATCGGTTGAAACAACGGTCATCGACTTTGGGTCCAAAATACTTTGTCGGACCTAGGACTAGTATACTCGAAACACACACCTTTAAAAGACAGGACCAAAGATAAATTACGGTCGACGTGGGAGACAGACTTCTCGTGACAGAATCTCGGATAGGGGTCTCCAAACCAGTCGGGCCGAGATCTGTCCGACCTTCCCTTGGTCCCAAGAAAGAAGGCGGAACGGGGAGGAGTCTCGGTGGGGTCTAGGTCGTAGTGGGGATCGAGAGGTGACGTCCCCAACGACCCGGGACTGAGCCGGTCGCGTCCGACTTCACACGGGACGTGAGGGGTAGAGACCCCGTCTGGGACGTAGGCTGGAGGACGGGTGGGACCGACTCTCGACACAGACTGCCGTCGGAAGAGAGTCGAGAGTCTTTCATCGGTCGATGGGTGAGGTGGGGTCTCGACCAGTATCCCACTGAGACCGACGAACACCCTTCAAGAGTACACAGAAATTTGTGGAAACAGTCAAACAAAAAAACCCCCCCTCCCCTGTACGGAACACCGAGAGTCCGAGAGTTAACGGGTCAAGTCACGTCAAGTCAGCAGGTCAGCACAGGCTGAGAAACGCTGGGGTACTTAGCGTCGTGCGGTCCGGAGGGGCAGGTAGTGGTTGAGGACCTCAAGTGAGTCTGAGTACAGGTAGCTCAGCCACTAGGGTAGGTCGGTAAAGTAGGAGCCAGCAGGGGAAGAGGAGGACGGGGGTCAGGGAGGGTCGTCGTCTCAGAAAAGGTTACTCAGTTGAGAAACGTACTCCACCGGTTTCATGACCTCGAAGTCGGAATCGTAGTAAGGAAGGTTTCTTTAGGGTCCCAACTAGAGGAAGTCTTACCTGACCAACCTAGAGGAACGACAGGTTCCCTGAGAGTTCTCAGAAGAGGTTGTGGTGTCAAGTTTTCGTAGTTAAGAAGCCACGAGTCGGAAGAAGTGTCAGGTTGAGAGTGTAGGTATGTACTGATGACCTCTTTGGTATCGGAACCGATCTACCTGGAACCAGCCGTTTCATTACAGAGACGTAAACTTATACGATAGATCCAACCAGTATTGAAAAGAAGGTTCCTCATTCGCAGAAAATTAAAGTACCGACGTTAGTCGTAGACGTCACTAAAACCTCGGGTTTTTTTATTTCAGACTACGACAAAGGTGACAAAGGGGTAGATAAAGGGTACTTCACTACCCTGGCCTACGGTACTAGAAACCAAAGACTTACAACTCGAAATTCGGTTGAAAAAGTGAGAGGTGAAAATGAAAGTAGTTCTCCGAAAAATCAAGGAGAAGTGAAAGACGGTATTCCCACCANACCTGGAACCAGCCGTTTCATTACAGAGACGTAAACTTATACGATAGATTCAACCAGTATTGAAAAGAAGGTTCCTCATTCGCAGAAAATTAAAGTACCGACGTTAGTCGTAGACGTCACTAAAACCTCGGGGTTTTTTATTTCAGACTACGACAAAGGTGACAAAGGGGTAGATAAAGGGTACTTCACTACCCTGGCCTACGGTACTAGAAACCAAAGACTTACAACTCGAAATTCGGTTGAAAAAGTGAGAGGTGAAAATGAAAGTAGTTCTCCGAAAAATCAAGGAGAAGTGAAAGACGGTATTCCCACCACAGTAGACGTATAGACTCTAATAATTATAAAGAGGGACGTTAGAACTAAGGTCGAACACAAAGAAGGTCAGGTCGCAAAGAGAACTACTTGAGACGTATCTTCAATTTATTCGTCCCACTGTTATATGTCGAAACTACATGAGGAAAAGGATAAACTTTGGTCAGACAACAAGGTACAGGTCAAGATTGACAACGAAGGACTGGACGTATGTCTAAAGAGTTCTCCGTCCAATTAACGGGTTGGTCCCTAGTTTGGGTACGGGGAGACATCACCTTCGTACCTGAGGAGTGGCGACCTGGTCGTCCGTTGAGGGAACCCAAAGGGATGCAAGAACTGACCCCAACAAAGGGGGGACGAAACAAATGAAACAACTAACTAACTGAAAATTAAAAAATAAGAAAGACTTAAAAAAAAAAAAATTCAACCCGGGACAATACACCGAACGTCCGAACATCAAGGGGACACTCCCTAACTTGGACCCGGGTCGTCACTTTCGTGACTCAGGATTTGTGACCTGGCGGTCCCTCAAGGGAGATTTAGAATAGAAAACCTGAACAGTCGTTAAAATATCTAAATTTTACAGAGTAATAGTTTGCCTTTGACTTCACTTAGAAAGATTAGTGGTCAAATGTAAAAATGCTAAACCGTCCAAGGTCAATCAAAACAGACAAAAGACACATTAAAAGAAGGGGGGGTGGGGGGACTCCAGTGTAATCAAGGGTCGGTGTGGTGAAGGAGGACAGAGCTCGCACGGGACCGACGAGGGGCGAAGAGACGCGGACGCCTCGGATCCCAGAGGTGGACCACTCGAAGGGTGGTGTACGGGGGGAGAGTCTCGACGACGGGCAGACGAGGACCCTCCGAGCGCGACACTCCGGTCTACTCTTTCTCTATGGTCCGAAGGCACAGCCGGGACGACCTCGTGTCCTTCGGGGGTCCCACCCTCCTCTCCCCCAAAGGGTGAACACTACGGGTGGGACGCCGGAGGACGTAGCGTCCTCGTCGCCACGATTGCTTCACCCAGGGGTCGCCGCCCGTCTCTCGGCAGAGAGCACTCTCAGTCCCTCCCGTCGTGTTCCTGGTCCACGAGCGACGCGCGACCGCGGATGGGCCCAGGAAGGCACGAAAGCGGGGATCAGGAGTGTCACGACGAGTCAGAGGGTCGTCGAGACCCTGGGGGCCCACACCGGGGCGCCCGGAGACTCAGTCACGGCGACGCGTGTCTTACTCCTCAGCCCCCTTACCACGATTTATTCTGTATTGACGGCCTCCTTTGGTCACGTCGATTCGGACTTTTCACCCGGTTTGTGGTTACTCTTTGTGTTTCGACGCTTGACTGGTTATTTCTGTGGAGGCGTCCGGGCAGAAGGCGGTCAAGAGTCTCGACAGGGACGCCCGACCCGTGGTCCGGTGAGGAAGGCCAGGGGACCGAGACCCGACGAGACCGGTGGGACTTGTCCTCTTACGGTCCGGACTAATGTGCACGGCAGGAACAGGACAGAGGAACTCTCGGACAGAGGAACTCTCGGGTCCGAGGAAGACAGGGAGAGAGTAGAGGCATAGGGGAGGTGGAGGGTCCCGGAACCACGCTTCATCTCCGAGGAGGAACGAACTCATTTGTCTCCGAGTCAGTCTGACGTCACCGTGGGTCTCGACGCCCCTCTCAGGTCTTGGTACGGTCGTGCGAGACCCACGACCTTTTCGAACCAAAGAAGTTCAGTCTCCTGTCTACGAGACTCGAACCACGACCCTTCTCTTCTTGCCCGGGGGTGCGGAGGGTGTCGACGTCAGATCTGTGTCTGATTTCCTTCCGTACCTCTGGTGCCGTCGTCACGACCTCCTCTAAGCTCTTCTGGCACACCCGGTCCGGTCCCCCTTCCCGACGTCCCCACCGTGTCTGGGTCACCCTGTCCCGGAGCCTGGACGGACCTCGTCAGTCTCCCGTTTTAGGACGTCAGAGACGTCCTCGAAGAACCCGTTGACTCTGGCCGTACGAACTCCCCGTGACATACTCTCTACCCCCAGAAATTAGAGAGTCTCGGTGGGGGGTGACCTATGTGTTGAAGTCTGCGCTGAATCATCTCTTTCTCGGTCCGGGAGTAGGGTGGTCCTCTTACGGACGCGGAGGGTGGGTGTAATCTCTGGGAGTCACCCGGGTCCAACTCCCGAGTGGTTCTGGCGAGGGAAAAACAGAACGTCCCCTGCTCGACTGGTTCTATCTCCTACTTCTGCTCGTCCCGACCACGTTCCCCGCGAACCTGTCGCCTGTCCAGCCGGACATGGGGCGCTTAATGCAGCTTCGCTAGGTCACTGCCCGGCCACCCGACCGACCGCCTCCCTGCCTCGCCTCCAGGTCGTCGAGACAATCGGCAACCGGGGTCCGTCGCCGGGGAGGTCGGTCGGCACACCCGTAGGTGAGGAGAAGGACGTTTTCTACTACCAAGGTAACGAGAACCGAAATACCACAGAGAACTTCCGTCTGTTCGACCAGTAAAGTGGACCTTGAACCGGGGGAAAGGTGTCACGTTTACCTCTCTCGGTTAGTGTCCTTCGACGTCCTGTTGTCCTTAGTGGCGGGGGGGGGGTGGCGGGGGGTGCGACACACAACCGAATAATACCTAGGCACATAAGAACTGGAACAGAAAGGAGGAGAGGAGGTGTAACTACCATTGCCACCCTAGGTGATTAGGAACGAGATGACTAAGGAAAGACACTGTTCGGGGTAGTGGACGATTTTGAATTTACTTGTTTGAATGTACGGTAAAAGACTCACTTGTGAAAATCCAAAAATTAAATTTCCGACACATGTCAATGAAAAAATATAAGGGTAAAAACGCAAGTAAATATGAATTTAATACTGTATCCAGCTACAGGGGGTCATCAGAACTCCGTCACAGAGACAAGGTACGAGAAGACACTTAGTGGGTACGGTGACGGACGCCACTCTCGGTCGTCCGACCTGTCTGGTACAAACTCCGTTCTCTGACGTCACCTTTCGACCCTTGTGCACCAACCCGAAGGTTCCACTTACGAGAGACGTAAACCCCACAGGTTTACACTCAAAACGTTTATTGGAATACATCAGGAGAGATTTCAGCGGTATAAATTTTAGATAAAAGTGAGACAAACACGAATTTCGAAATGAGAACGTTTAATTGTTAAAATAGTCACTAAAAACTTTCCAATTTTACATTCTGATTGCAAAGTTCACTTGCGTAGATTTCAATTCTACGAGATATAATCTGACAGTGCAGAACCACATATAGACATATATGATAAACTATAAGTCTCTTAGATTTCTCGAGCAGATGACACAAGTACTCTAACTTACCGAAAACTGTCACCGAAGTTAAACATTTGACGAACTTCTGGTAGGCCCGCATCCGGACCGACCAACCGACCCGGGTCGCCTCGGACGACAGCCCTTCGGAAAGGAGCGACCGTTCGACCCTCGGGTCACAGGAGTCGGGTCGATCGGAAGCAGGAGACATCGTCTGTGACATGTTTTGAGGGCTCAGAAACGTCCGTCGACGTCTAGAGTGACAGTAGGCGCAAGGAGCACTCGTTTCTTTTCGACCCAGGGTGGGGTGTCGTGTTCCCAGAGAAGACTCGTGGGACGTCGGTAGTCCCTCGGCTGCCCGACCCCGTCCTTCGACGGGACATTGGTGCCCCGGCCGCTCCCTCCCGTTTGGAAAGGAGACACACTGAGCCTGTACCCTCTTTACCGACGGCGGTAGTGTTCGATACGTAAAATGAGTCACAAGGGTCACTCGAGCTATCGAGCGAACTTTCACCTACACACACAGACAGGACTCCTACGCACAGATAGACAGGACCTTTGAATGGTCGTCTTAGGAGTAAGGAAACGATGTCTACATGGTTTTTAACAGTTCAGAAAAGTCAAATCCTCAAAGAAATTTGCATATCATAAAATCTTTTTTTTTAGTTATTTGTCAACTAGAGCACTAATACTGGTAGAGACACGGTACGCACACGGAGGGTGAGTGTGGTCGACCACCTGCACAGAAGTGACCACAGACCTCGGTCCGTTCTGGGGTCCACGTTCTCGTGACGGGTCCCGGGCACAGGGGCGAGGTGACAGGGACGGTTCGATCTCCGGTCCCTCAGCTCCGTGGAGTCCCACGAAGGGAGGGAGGTTGGACGAAGACACACCGGAACCACGGGGGTCGTACCCGTCGTCCGACCGTGAAGGGAGGGGGAGGGGTCCCGGGTCTGTCGTTCTGGTCTGGTCTCTGGTGAGTACCGGGGTCGACGAAGCTTTTGCAGGACTCGTGGACGACACACAGTCCGGGTGAAGTGACCGTAGTAGACGTTTCTTGACGGGTCGAGGTTTGTGCGACGTTCACTCCACCCGGGACGAGAGACGAAGACTCCTCCGCGACTCGGGTAGCTCCGACGGGCGACGGGGACCGCCAGTGGTCGAAGGTCAATGTCGGGGTCCGTAGGAGGCACTCTGTTGGCCCCAGTCCCGTCCGAGGGTCAGGGTACCGGACTCGACCCGGCCGGTCAGGACCCGTGAGACACTCGAGTACATGACGCCACGGTCGGGTGACCCCCCCGACCTCAGGGGTGAAATGTCTTCTGTGGGGCAGACCTTTGTTCAGGTCGCGGGACGGGTTCGAGGATGCTGTCTTGGTCTCAAGTTTGGACGCAGACGTCCTAAGTACTCCCGCTCGGGCAAGAACGAAGGAGGTAACCACCTATTTCTTGTCCCACCGACCTCGTCCTCCTTGGGAGTTCTCAACCCCACTTTGTTGGAGAAAAGAGACGAAGGACACGGGGGATCTCGAGGACGTTCCTTTGGACTCCCCGGGAGCGACGGACGACGGGAGAGGACAGGACCGGGAGTCCCGCTCGACCTTTGGAAGTGGGTGGGGACCCGGAGCAGGAGAGGTTCGGTATCGCTACGGAAGGAGGGTACTTCCAATCTGAGTCTCAGTGTCCGGTGTCCGCGGACCGTGGTGCAGGGGGCTGGGGTCAGTCCTGGGGGACCGTAGGAACCGACAGGGAGGGAGTGGGAGGTACGACCCGGTGGTCCAGGGGAAACGGAGACAGAAGGGGTCGGGGTAACGGTGACGGGGAAGAGGGGGGATCTGGTACCGACGTAGGTGTGGTGGGGGTCCCCTGGGAGTCGTCGGGTGGGGTCAGGGGAGTCGTGTACCCCCCACCATAAAGTAGAGAGGTTATGGGGGACCAGTACGAGTCTCCCGTTTACTAGAGACTGGATCACTCGGACCGTCGGTGGGGGACACGGGGAATGGTCGGGAAAGGGGTCTGCGGACGTCCTCCAGACACGGGGAGAGTCCCCAAAAGGGAGTCGACCCGGCCGACACTGGGGACCCGACTGAACAGAGACCTCCCTCACTCGTCTTCCGCACCCCCCGCCCCGTGTCGTGGAATTACCTGGCTGGACCCCGACGGAACGCCCCCTCTGACTCCCCTTGTTCGACGACTCCAGACTCCGAGTAGGGGGTGGTCCGTCCCGGTGACGGTTCGTGTCTCGGTCTCCTAGGTCCGACTGAGGCGTGAGGACCCCCTGTCCGTCGAAGAGTCGGACGAAAGCGTTGATCGGAACCCGATTTGTACTTAGTCGATGTGCGGTCCGGGACACGACTCGTGGGGAGGGACGTTTCCTGGTATCTTTGAAGGAGTGCTGCTACTCGGGGTAAAATATCTGGTCTCTCAAACTCACCGAACGTAGTGTGGTGTGTCGTTCAGTCCCCGTCTGCACCCCAGGTTTGAGGTCACGGACCGAGGTTTCCCGCGAACAAGAGTTTGTAGGTCTCCCGAACAATGTCGGATCGAACGGTCCGGTGTAAGGTCTCAAAGACTCCGGGTCTCAGACGTATAGATTGTTCAGGGGTCCCCTACGACTGGACCCCGGTGTGAGACTCGTTCTGTCGACGGGATTCATGGGCATAGGAACACGAGGTCACTAAACAAGTATGTTGGTCGTCTACGAGGATTTGGTCGAGATCCGGTGTCCTCGACCCGGGACCCCTGGATCTCTAGTTAGTCGGTGTCAGGTCCGGTTCCTCCGTCCCTGTCATACCTGTTTCTCTCGGTCCCTCCCCTGAAGGGACCACCAGGTCGCCAATTCCTGGACGGAACGTTACGTCGCCTGCAGTCAAACTGGGGACCAACCCCTTGATTCCCGAAGGGCCCACCGAGTCGACCATTTCTGACGGACGTTACGCTCTCTGGACCCAAGTCAGGGACCTAACCCTTCTAGGGGACTTCTTCCCTTTCCGATGGGTGAAGTCATAGGACCGGACCTCTTAAGGTCCCTGACATATTAGGTACCCTAACGTTTCTCAGCTTGTGCTTACTCGCTAAAAGTGAAAGTGAAACGCCTTAATTCTAGGGTATATGTTGCCCCGGTGATTCGTGTACATGGTGTTGACGACTCGGGTTCTCGGTGTTGACCTCTCAGGCACGCGGGGGCACTTTCTAGGGGTACTACGTTGATTCTGGGTTGCGTCGGTTTATTTGTTTATTCCTTAGAAAAAAAATACAATTTTTAACAAGATTTTTTCTCTCGTTCGGGTCCCTCGTTCCCTGTGGTCCGGTCGCACTGGAGGGTAGGGACCGTTCCCCGTCCCCCCCGAACCACCGTCGGCCCATCACCTCTCTCTCCACGGGGGGTCCCAGCTACCCGTGGAACGCAGGCGTCCGTTCAGGGAAGTATAGAGACTGGGAGTCAAAGGAGCAGACCTTTCACTCCTTTACCAAGGGTAGAAAAGAAAAAGTAGTAGTCGACCCCAGTTGTCACACTTTTCCCGAACAATTTTGTGTGTCTATATTCCGAGGTGAAATACTTTCACCAGAGTGGGGGTTTATGTAGGGTTGAGTTCGCCTATTATTGGTTTCATATGTCTGGGGACTACCTCTACGGTCTAGGAGGGGTTGGTCTGCGACCCGTGCTTACGAAGGAGGTTCGGTATATAAGTAAGTATATGCTTTGACATATATTCTTCCGACCTGAAGGGTGGGGTTTTAGACTATTTTATAAAAAAAGAAGAGACTTTGAATTTCAGAATGTTTCCACTTTTCAACTTCGGTCACCAGTTCTCGTACCTGACACTCCAGTATAAGGGACGTGAGTTTGAACTGACCAACACCCTGGAATTAATCAATACAATGGAACTTGTTTTATGAATTAAAGAGACTCGGAACCAAACGAGCAGTTATTCACTGTTATCATAAGACCCCAAAAAACCAATAAATTTTACCATTATCATTTGTAAACATAAAGTGACATACGGTCTTGAACAAGATTTGAAAAACTGTAGATAATTGTAAATTGTGTCGTTGTGAGACTTGATGCATTTATAACAATAAGGACAAAAGTATCCACTCCTTGGACTTCGTGTCTCTCCAATCGATTGAGCGGGTTCCACGTTATCGATGGTTCCGAGTCTGCACCCACCACGTCACGGCAGAGACGGGAGATCCACCGCGACAACCTGATGCTCTCACGGCCGGAGCCGGCCACTCCCGCACGGACGGGGGTCCCGGCGAGTAGACGTCAATGGATCGTCCTACCCTCAGTAGGGGTTAGTCTCGGTGCCTGGACTCTCCTGGGGGACACATGAGACCTGTGGTGCAACAGTGACGACCGCAGTTCAAGTAACCAAGTCCCTACCGCGGAATGGAAGAGAGATCGGGGTCACGAACGCCTTGATTTTTGGCTTTTCTTTAGTTAGAACTTGGTAGGTTAGTTTGGGTCTCATGCGACAAAATCTGAAGAAGAAACCTAGGAGACACCCTTTCCGATTCTTCACTTACTTCCTTCCCTGTCTACTTGACGTATTTATTGTAGTAAGAGACCTCTAAAGGGTCCACTATCGAGTCGACCATTTCTTAGGCGGGCGTTACGCCCTCTGGACCCAAGCTTGGGACCCAACCCTTCTAGGAGACCTCTTCCCTATCCGATGGGTGAGGTGATAAGACCGGACCTCGGTTCTCAACCTATGCTTACTCACTGAAAGTGAAAGTGAAAGGCCACCGATTCCAAGGTGTAAGGGTTACGTCCCTCGGATGTAAGTTCGGGACCAGTCCCTTGGTCTAGGGTGCACGGCGTTGATTCTGGGTCGTGTCAGTTTGTGTATTTATTTATGAAAATTTTAATTTCATTATTATTATTGTAGTGATAGACTCCTTTCCTATCGATTGTGGGACCGAACCACTCGTCCGATGTCGGCACTGTGCGTCACGCCGTTGACTTCCGGTGTCTTTGGGCTGACGGACCGGGTCTCCGGACTCTTGTCTGTCGGGGGTCGAGCACCGTAAACTAGTTGTTCCCCGTCGACTGACGTTCGCTTGGTACACGTCGAATAGTCAGTGAAGGGGTAGTTCTATCGGTCCGACGAAGACGGGGAGATGTTACAAAATTTTAATTGTTACAACAGTAACATTTTCCTCCTTTCCAAGTCTACTTTTAAACCTTTGATTCGTTTTCATAGGTCTTTTTGTAAGTTCAGGATTGTACGTCTCCATTATGACGATTACAAGACCACGTAAAAAAGACCCGAAAAAAGACATGCACGTGTGTACGTGGACAAAGTAACAGGAATGGGAATTACACACACACGAAATGTCTTGACCCCAGTATGAGATTTACACCAAACCATGGGACGAAGTTAGAAAGTTATAAACTAGTACTTGAAAGGAGTACAGGGATTTATATGAAGATGATTTTCGAACAAAACCCTAGAAGGGTTACCGAGTCGTCCACTTCTTAGGTGAACGTTACGTCCTCTGGGTCCTCTGCACCCAAGTCAGGGACCCAGCCCTTCTAGAGGACCTCCTCCTTCACCGTTGGGAGAGGTCATAAGAACGGACCTCTTAGGGTACCTGTCTCGTCGGACCACCCGATGCCAGGCACCCAGTGTCTCAGTCTGTCCTGACTCGTTGATTGTGTTCGCACGAAGTGCCGACGCACTCTCAAGACACAACAGGAAGTCAGCGTGTCAGCTCAGACTGAGAGCCACTGGGGCACCTGACGTCGTGCGGTCCAAAGAGACAGGAAGTGGTAGAGGGCCTCGAAAGAGTTTGAGTACCGGCAGCTCAGTCACCACGGTAGGTCGGTAGAGCAGGAGACAGTAGGGGAGAGGACGGAAGTCAGAAAGGGTCGTAGTCCTATAAAAGGTCACTTAGTCGATAAGCGAAGTCCACCGGTTTCATAACCTCAAAGTCGAAGTCGTAGTCAGGACGGTTACTTATAAGTCCCAACTGAAGGAAATCCTAAATCCTAACTGACCAAACTCGAGGAACTTCAGGTTTCCTGAGAGTTCTCAGAAGAGAGTCGTGGTGTCAAGTTTTCGGAGTTAAAAAGCCGAGAGTCGGAAGACATAAAGTACACAATATTCAGGGTATAGCGACTCGTGAAGAAAGGGAAAAAAAAGGTAAAAAATTCCATATTAAATGTGTGTCATTTTACGTGGGACAAATCACATATTAAACTGTTTAAGTAGATCAGTACATTGGTAGTGGTTAGTTCTACATCTTGACAGGGGAGTGGGGAGTCTAAAGAGGGGCGAGGTGACATTAGTTGGGGAGGAAGATAAAGGTTGGGGACCTTTGGTGACTACAAAATAAATGTATCAAAACTGAAAAGGTCTTAGAGTATACTTATCTTAGTATGTTGTATATCGGAAAACTCTAACAGAATAGAAAGTAAAGTGTATTAAGTAGACTTTAGGTAGATGTATCAATGTACCTAGTTATGAAATAAAGATGAATGACACTCATCAAAGGTAACTCACTTCTTACATGGTACCAAACAGTCAGGTTGACTTCCTATAAACCGATAAAGAGATCAGAGACTACTAATGTTTATTTACACAATATTTACAAGTACATATCCAAACATTCGTATCCAAAAACACAATTGTATTTAAAAGTAAAGTGAAAAGTTAATAAAAAATATTATAACATTACAATATTTATAATATCATTACTCCGACATATAACAGTGGTACGAATAAATTGAATATACGTCTTATGTAGTACGTTTTACGACCCGACCTAATTCGTGTCGAGTCTACACGTCTACTGTGGTTGGGAATACCGTCTTTCACTTCTCCTTGACTTCTCGGAGAACTACCTTCACTTTCTCCTTTCACTTTTTCTACCGAATTTTGAGTTGTGAGTCTTTTGATTCTAGTACCGTAGGCCAAGGTAGTGAAGTACCGTTTATCTACCTCTTCGTTACCTTTGTCACTGTCTGAAATAAAAGAACCCAAGGTTTTAGTGACGTCTACCACTAACGTCGGTCTTTAATTTTCTGCGAATGAGGAACCTTCCTTTCAATACTGGTTGGATCTGTCGTATAAGTTTTCGTCTCTGTAATGAAACGGTTGTTTCCAGGTAGATCAGTTTCGGTACCAAAAAGGTCACCAGTACATACCTACACTCTCGACCTGATATTTCTCTCGACTCGTGACTTCTTGACTACGAAAATTTGACACCACAACCTCTTCTGAGAACTCTCAGGGAACCTATCGTTTCTCTAGGTTGGTCAGGTAGGATTTCCTTTAGTCAGGACTTATAAGTAACCTTCCTGACTACAACTTCGACTTTGAGGTTATGAAACCGGTGGACTACACTTCTTGACTGAGTAACCTTTTCTGGGACTACGACCCTTTCTAACTTCCGTCCTCCTTTTCCCCTCCCGTCTCCTACTCTACCAACCTACCGTAGTGACTGAGTTACCTGTACTCAAACTTATTCGAAGTCCTCAACCACTAACTCAACCCTTCGGACCGCACGATGTCAGGTACCCCCAGTGTTTCTCAGTCTGTGCTGACTTACTGACTTGACTGACTCCTAAAGTTTAGCAGATTGGGTAATTTCCTCCATTACCGTAGTCGAATTTAAAGATAATTTTTTTTTTTGTTAGTTAGTTCCCCTTAGGGGACCGTTAGATAAGCTATCCTGAGACACGAAGATGACTTCTCTCGTGTCCAAGGTAGGGACCACACCCTTGATTCTAGGACATTCGACACGTCACACCGGTTTTTTTGGGGTTTTCCTGTGAAGACACTTAAAGGTTTTCACACTTTAGCTCTTCCTGGGATGTCCCAGGAGGACCCATGTTTTCGGGGAGGCAGGGACTCAAGGTTTCTGGTCTGAGTTCGTAGACGAGTAATTCCTTTACTCCCTTACGTCTTTGTGTCCTCTTTGTCAGTTTTTTGATTGGGTAGTTATTTCGTCTCTGATCAAGAAGGAGTGTTGTTAATAGTATTGTTAGACTGCGTATCGAAACTCAACAAGACGTCTTTGATTCTGGGGCGGGGAGAGGGGTGGGGTCGACCTCCTACAACTACTGTACGACTGGGGTCTGACCAACCTCCCTCTTCCAAGGACTTTGGAGTGGGACAATTGAATGGTGGTTGGTTAGTCTTCCTTCGGGTACTCGACTTTGGGAGTGGACTTACAATAGAAATTTTGGATAACGGAACAACGAGATACTGTGTCCCTCGATTTGGGTCACGAGACACTGTTGGATCTCCCCACCCTACCCCACCACCCACCCTACCCCACCATCCACCCTTCCTCCAAGTTCTCCCTCCCTTTGTAAACATATGGATACTGACTAAGTACAGCTACATACCGTCTTTGATTGTGTTATAACATTTCGTTACTGGGGGGTTAATTTTTATTTGCTCAAATAATTAAATTTTTGTTTAGTAAGGGACTTTCGGTAACTCCTCAGATCCAGAAACTCGTACTCGACGGGTAAGAGGAACGAACCACGGACGTTATTTCCGACACGAAAGGAAGTGGTGTTAGGTCACAGTCAAACGGGACTGTCCGTTCGTCTGATCTCAGAGAAGTTATTGTTCACGTGACGGAGTCGTATATCTCCAACCACCTTTAGTCTATTCCGACGAGTACTAAGGCACTTCAGTAAAAGTTTTCATAGACTGAACATGTCTTTACCGTACAGATTCTCAATCACGAGCGAAACATTTCTTTTTTATGTGACGGACGGCAAGGTCAAGATGTTCCAAGTTCGGTCATGGGTGACGTCAGTGGGTGACTGTCACGTGACCCCCCTTAAGTCTTACCTCTGTTCGTCTTTCGTAAACGAAACCTATGACCGGGGATCTATCAGTTCTATGTGTTGATCCCTTTCTAAAGTCTCTGACGTCCAAGAACACAGAAGGGTATTTTTCTTTTCACGATTTTAGTAATTAAACTCTACAGACAATAAACACTAAACGTTACTAGAAACCTACAAGTTACTGGTGAAAAAGACCTTTTTTTTTTAGTATATATAGGTCCGAGGAGGGAATGGAGAAACTTTGTCATGGAGTTCCGTTACACTCTCCAGCAGAGGACCCGATGCCAGGAGTCATTCCGTGACTTGTTTGTGGTGAGTGTCGAGAATACAACACGGAAACATTCAGTCGCTAAACAAGAGTCGTGTTTGATTTCAGGTGACCCCGTTACTATTCCAGATACGAATAAGAGTGAAACACTAGGTAGGATACTGACAGATTCGAACAGATCAAAAAGGATCTCACCGTGACCCGAAAGTCGTTCCAGGACAAGTTGACTTATTTGATTTATAACCCAACCGGTTTTTCGCACGTACGTGTGAGTAAGTACGGACTGAGACGTTGGGGTCCCTGACTTGGGCGTAGGAAACACAGAGGACGTACCTCGTCCGTCTAAGAAATGGTTGACACGGTGAACCCTTCTACTTCAACTTCACATTCAGTAAGTCGGTACGGGTCGAGAAACGCTCGGGCACCTGACGTCGGGCGGTCCGAGGAGACAGGTACCCTAAGAGGTCCGTTCTTGTGATCTCACGTCTCGGTACGGGAAGAGGTCTCCTAGAAGGACTGGGTCCTAGTTTGGACATAGAGAACACAGAGGACGTGACTCGTCCGTCTAAGAAATGGTTGATGTGGTGGACCTTTCGGGGACCGGTTTTTTTAGTAACCCCAAAAAGGTATTCTACAATGGACTGATGTCCATTGTACCGACAATATAAGTCAAGTCAAGTCAGCGAGTCAGCACAGGTTTAGAAACGCTGGGGTACTCGGCGTCGTGCGGTCCGGCGGAACAGGTAGTGGTTGAGGGTCTCAAGTGGGTCTGAGTGTGGGTAGTTCAGTCACTACGGTAGGTCGGTAGAGTAGGAGCCAACAGGGGAAGAGGAGGACGGAGGTTAGGGAGGGTCGTCGTCTCAGAAAAGGTTACTCAGTTGAGAAGCGTACTCCACCGGTTTCATGACCTCAAAGTCGAAGTCGTAGTAAGGGAGGTTTCTTTAGGGTCCCAACTAGAGGAAGTCTTACTTGACCAACCTAGAGGAATATCAGGTTCCCTGAGAGTTCTCAGAAGAGGTTGTGGTGTCAAGTTTTCGTAGTTAAGAAGCCACGAGTCGAAAGAAGTGTCAGGTTGACAGTGTAGGTATGTACTGGTGACCTTTTTGGTATCGGAACTGATCTGCCTGGAAACAACCGTTTCATTACAGAGACGAAAAGTTATACGACAAATCCAACCGGTATTGAAAAGAAGGTTCCTCATTCGCAGAAAATTAAAGTACCGACGTCAATGGACACTCATTTGGTCTACACTTGTAGATCATATGGTACCGTTTGGTCCGAGAGAAGTATTCTCCATCTCTCGTTCCTGTCATGGATCTTCCATTACACCCGGACAGATAACGGACCCGGGAAGATAAAAAGAGTCTAGACTTCGTTACTTAAAGACGGATGTCAGGAAACTCTCGTCCTCCTGAAGGATAGGAGAAGTCCTAGACCCCAATGACTTAAACCGAAGATGGGGACCGTCGGTACCGAGAAACGGATATCGGGTTCCCTTTGACTTAAACTACGAAAACGAAAGATCCTCTCTTCCTTCACCCACCCGAAGATGTAGGTACGTGGCTCTCAACCTACGAACGGGTTGTACCCCAAAAAAAGGCAGAGAGAACAGAGGTAGAAAGAACACTTCTTTCTGGAGACTACCTCCAAAATATCTTTTCTGGAACACCTACTTCTGTCATTCGAGAGAAACAAAGACTCCGGGGATCGATAAGATTCCTCTTCTGTTACCGTCGGGTGAGGTCATGAGAACGGACCTTTTAGGGTATCTGTCTTCTCGGACCATCCGACGTCAGGTACCCCAGCGTTTCTCAGTCTGTGCTGACTCTCTGAAGTGAAAGTGAAAAGTGAAAGTACGTAACCTCTTCCTTTACCGTTGGGTGAGGTCACAAGAACGGACCTCTTAGGGTCCCTACCCCCTCGGACCACCCGACGGCAGATACCCCAGCGTGTCTCAACCTGTGCTGACTCCGCTGAGTCGTCGTCGTCGTCGTCGTCGATAAGATTTGACTGTACGATCAGGTGCAAACCGGAGTTTCTTAAGTAATTTTAAAATTGACTAAAGGAAAACGGGCGAACATACGGTCGGTGGAGAAAGGGGACAAGAAGCGGTTTCCACTGTCTCAAGACACAAGGTAGACAGAACCCCTCCACGCAGAGAGAGAAACCTTAAGACAAATGAACTAACGAAACGTTGGGGTCAAGAGACTACCCGAGTTCAATATTAAAATTTACAATAGGTCGGTAAAGAGTAATAATACGACTTAGTGTAAGAAGAGTCGAAAGATGTAAGATTCGGAAAAGGTAGGTAGGAATGACTTATATAAGATACACAGTCCGAAACAAAATCCACGACCCCTATCTTTCTATCTGTGTTATGTAGACTAGAGTTTTTGAATATAAGTCAACTCTCCTCATACTGTATAATACCGTAATCCACATTATTCAAGATACTTCTTGTCAATTCGTCTACTCTTTTTTTGTGACTACCATAAAAAAAAAGGAAATCAGGAAAATACGGAGTCAATCACATCTATGACAGGTATAAAGTAGCATGTAGAAAAAGAAGAGTCTCATCTATTATGGGACTTAGACTATGTATTGAACTATTCTTCAATAAGAGTAGTCTTTCCCATAAGACACAGCCCAGTTTGGTCATGGATTCTGTGTTTCATGTCCCTGATATCGTTACAACAACAAATTAGTAATTCAACACAGACTGGGAAACACTGGGGTATCTGACATCGGGTGGTCCAAGGAGCCAGGTACCCTAAGAGGTCCATTCTTAGGACCTCACCCAACGGTAAAAGAGGAGGTCCTCTAGAAGGGCTGGGTCCTAGTTTGAACAGAGGACGTAACTGTCCGTCTAAGAAATGGTGACTTGGTGGTCCCTTTATTATAAAACTAAGTTATGTTCCTTCTTGAAAGTCAGTCTCGACTTTGAATGACGTTTCCATTGAATGACAAGACCTTCCACTATATAAAAGGAAGGAACCTTATGAAAGTCGGGACGTTCGAAGGTTGAAGGGACTCCCATAGATTGGTCTGGCCGACTCTCTTGTGTGGAGTCCCACGGAGTTTTCGTCTTTCTGCTGACGGGTTCGGAAAGGGACCCAAGTGACCCTTCCACGAAAGGACGTGACGGGTCGTGACTAAGGGGTCGGGAGTGGGGTACCATCCTCGTCGGGTCGAAGTGTCTTCACTAGACTGGTTCTAGTGTTTCGACCCTCCCTCGACCGACTTGACCCGGACCTGAGGTTTTGGACAATAGGAACAAGACTGGGTCCTCGCTGTGAATGGATCACCGAGGTTGGGTGATTCGGTTTCTGCACGGGAAGAGGTTCGCAAATTTGGGAGGTCCATCATTACAGTCGGTTTCCCATCCCTTCTCGGTCGAAGAGAAGAACCGACGAAAGTAGTATATTCTGGTCATTCACAGAAAACGGAGACTTAACAATAGAGAGTGACTAAACGGGACTGTGTCTTATTACTTGACCAAGTTTTAGTCCTTCCCTCATGTCGTTCCGACCTATAACAGTGAGACGAATAAGTAGAATATACGTCTCAAGTCAAGTCAACGAGTCAGCACAAGTTGAGAAACGCTGTGGTACATGATGTCGTGTGGTCCGAAGGGACAGGTAGTGGTTGAGGACCTCGAACGAGTTTGAGTACAGGTAGCTCAACCACTACGGTAGGGTGGTAGAGTAGGAGACAGGAGGGGAAGAGGAGGACGGAAGTTAGAAAGGGTCGTAATCCCAGAAAAGGTTACTCAGTCAAGAAGTGTAGTCCACCGGTTTCATAACCTCAAAGTCGAAGTCGTAGTCAGGAAGGTTACTTATGAGTCCTAACTAAAGGAAATTCTCCCTGATCAAACTAGAGGAACGTCACGTTCCCTGAGAGTTTTAAGAAGAGGTTGTGGTGTCAACTTTTCGTAGTTAGGAAGCCGCGAGTCGAGAGAAATATCAGGTTGAGAGTGTAGGTATGTACTGATATGTATGTCTCCTGTAGTACACTTTACGGTCCGACCTATTTCGTGTTTGACCTTAGTTCTAACGGTCCTCTTTATACTTATTGGAGTCTATACGTCTACTGTGGTGGGAATACCGTCTTTCACTTCTTCTTGTTTTCTCGAAGAACTTCTTTCACTCTCTCCTCTGACTTTTTCAACCGAATTTTGAGTTGTAAGTCTTTTGATTCTAGTACCGTAGACCAGGGTAGTGAAGTACCCTTTATCTAACCCTTTTTACCTTTGTCACTGTCCGATAAAAGAACCCGAGGTTTTAGTGACTCCTACCACTGACGTCGGTACTTTAATTTTCTACGAACGAGGAACCTTCTTTTCGATACTGTTTGTATCTCTCACATAAATTTTCGTCTCTGTAATGAAAGGGTTGTTTCCAGATATATCAGTTTCGATACCAAAAAGGTTATCGGTACATACCCACACTCTCAACCTGGTATTTACTCCGACTTGCGACTTCTTAACTACGAAAGCTTGACACCACAACTTCTTCTGAGAACTCTCAGGGAATCTGTCGTTCCTCTAGTTTGGTCAGTTAGGATTTCCTTTAGTTGGGACTTTTAAGTAACCTTCCTGACTTCGAGGTCATGAAACCGGTGGACCAATCTTGTCGACTGAGTAATCTTTTCTGGGACTACGACCTTTTCTAACTTCCGTCCTCCTCTTCCCCCGTCGTCTCCTACTCTACCAACCTACCGTAGTGGTTGAGTCACCTGTACTCAGACTCGTTTAAGGTCCTTTCGCACTTCCTGTCCCTTCGGACCGACACGACGTCAGGTGCCCCAACGTTTCTCAGGCTGTGATGAATCGTTGACTTGTTATTAACTATATGGGTTTCACTTCAACGAGTCAGTACAGGCTGAGAAACGCTGGGGTACCTGACATCGGATGGTCCGAGGAGACAGGTACCCTAAAAGGTCCGTTATCATGACAACGTCCTTCCACCCTCAACAATCCCCTTCGTGTGACTAACTTTGACGGGTGGGATCGGTCCGTGGTATCATTGGTAAACGTACTCAACAAAATACCGTTCTCTAGGACTATTCCTTATACCTTTCCTGTCTTTGCCATACTTGGATTGTCTTCGTCTTCTATAATTCTTCTCCACCGTTCTTATGTGCCTTCTTGACATGTTTTTTCTAGAAGTGTTGGGTCTATTAGTACTACTACACTAGTGATTAGATCTCGGTCTGTAGAACCTTTCACTTCAGTTCACCCGGAATCTTTCGTAGTGATACTTGTTTCGATCACCTTCACTACCTTAAGGTCAACTCGACAAAGTTTACTTTCTACTACGACACTTTCACGACGTGAGTTATACGGTCGTTTAAACCTTTTGAGTCGTCACCGGTGTCCTGACCTTTTCCAGTCAAAAGTAAGGTTAGGGTATCTTTCCGTTACGGTTTCTTACGAGTTTGATGACGTGTTAACGTGAGTAGAGTGTACGATCATTTCATTACGAGTTTTAAGAGGTTCGGTCCGAAGTCGTTATGCACTTGGCACTTGAAGGACTACAAGTTCGACCAAAAGCTTTTCCATCTCCTTGGTCTCTAGTTTAACGGTTGTAGGAGACCTAGTACCTTTTTCGTTCTCTCAAGGTCTTTTTGTAGATAAAGACGAAATAACTGATACGGTTTCGGAAACTACCACACCTAGTGTTAATTGACACCTTTTAAGACTGTCTCTACCCTTATGGTCTGGTGGATTGGACGGAGAACTCTTTAGACATACGTCCAGTCCTTCGTTGTCAATCTTGACCTGTACCTTGTTGTCTGACCAAGGTTTATCCTTTTCCTCATGTAGTTCCGACATATAACAGTAAGACGAATAAATTGAAGATACGTCTCATGTAGTACTCTATGCGACCCGACCTTCTTCGTGTTCGACCTTAGTTCTAACGTCCCTCTTTATAGTTATTGGAGTCTATACGTCTACTGTGGTGGGAATACCGTCTTTCACTTCTCCTCGATTTTTCGGAGAACTACTTTCACTTTCTCNACTTTTTCAACCGAATTTCGAGTTGTAAGTCTTTTGCTTCTAGTACCGTAGGTCAGGGTAGTGAAGTACCCTTTATCTACCCCTTTGTCACCTTTGTCACAGTCTGAAATAAAAACCCCCGAGGTTTTAGTGACGTCTACCACTAATGTCGGTACTTTAATTCTCTGTGAATGAGGAACCTTCTTTTCAATACTGGTTGGATCTACCTTCCCTTTCAGCGAGACAGCACAGGCTGAGAAACGCTGGGGTAACTGACGTCGGATGGTCCGAAGAGTCAGGTACCCTAAAAGGTCCGTTCTCATGACCTCACCGAACGGTAAAGGAAGAGGTCCCCTAGAAGGGCTGGGTCCCTAGCTTGGGTCCAGAGGGCGTAACATCCGTCTGCGAAATGGGTGACTTGGTGCCTCCTTCGGGTTGGACCTATCGTATAAGTTTTCGTCTCTGTAATGAAACGACTGATTCCAGGCAGATCAGTTCCGATACCAAAAAGGTCACCAGTACATACCTACACTGTCAACCTGACACTTCTTCTGACTCGCGGTTTCTTAACTACGAAAACTTGACACCACAACCTCTTCTGAGAACTCTCAGGGAACCTGACGTTCCTCTAGGTTGGTCAGGTAAGACTTCCTCTAGTCGGGACCCTAAAGAAACCTTCCTTACTACGATTTCGACTTTGAGGTCATGAAACCGGTGGAGTACTCTTCTCAACTGAGTAACCTTTTCTGAGACGACGACCCTCCCTAACCCCCGTCCTCCTCTTCCCCTGCTGGCTCCTACTCTACCGACCTACCGTAGTGTCTGAGCTACCAGTACTTGCTTTCCTTTCACTTCAGAGAGTCAGCACAGGTTGAGAAACGCTGGGGCACCTGACATACATCGGGTGGTCTGAGGAGGCAGGTACCCTAAGAGGTCCGTTCTTATGACCTCACCCAACGGTAAAGGAAGAGGTCCCCTAGAAGGGTTGAGTCCCTAGCTTGGGTCCAGAGGGCGTAACGTCCGTATGCGAAATTGGAGACTCGGTGGTCCCTTGAACTCGGACTCACTTGAGGCCCTCAACCACTACCTGTCCCTCCGGACCACACGACGCTAAGTACCCCAACGTTTCTCAACCTGTGCTGACTCGCTGACTTGACTTGACTTGACTTGTCCTTCTCAAGCCCTTTCCAGATTTCCTCTGTGGTGCACAGCCAGGTGTAGGGTCTTAGGGAGAACGATCGTAGGTAGAACCGACTCGCTACGTACGCGGTGGTCCTTTCTGAGACTTAATTTTCAGTAACCGGTTTCTGGGGGGTCTTTGATTAGGGTAGTGGTATTTTGTACTCTGAAGCTCGGTACGCCGTCTCGTCAAGAGGACCCAAGGAAATGGGATGACGAGAGGTGGGCTCACGGGAAAGGGTTATTTTAGAGAGGGACCTGTTAAGTAAAAGCTCACAATCTGTTCTCGGGTCAAAGCCCGGGACCTTCCCCAGGCGGTAGGACGTTGTCATGACCTCCGTTCACCGTTGCCTCTTTTGACGTCCCGCTCCCGGAGGGAAGGTAAAGGGCTACGGGCTCCCGTCCTAAAAGAGACCAGCGGAAAATTATATAAATAAATAAAACGGGGTTCTATTTCGACTCCGGACCCACCCTTCGCAGGACACCGCTTTGACCATAACTATGAAATTCTTTTGGTCAGTCAAAGCGGTGTCCTGCGAAGGGTGGGTCCGGAGTCGAAATCGGACCCCGTTTTATTTATATAATTTTCCGCTGACCTCTTTTAGGACGGGAGCCCGTTACTCTTTGCCTTCTCTCCGGGAGCGGGACGTTCAAAAGAAGAAACGGTGGACCTCACCGTCCAAGACGGCGGGCTGACACCGGCTCTTTCCTGACGCAGTAGGCTCCGCCACCACGAAGCCCGTCGACACTCGCGCGCGTATTTGGACTGGCTCCAGGCGGCCGCTGTTCGTGGCGGGTCTCGTTTTGGGTCCATTCTCGGACCTCCGCGCGCTCGGGGGGATGCGTACGCGTACGGCGCGACCCCGCCCTAAACTCGCTCGTTGCGCTCCTCGCGCACGCGACGCCGCCACCCGCCCCGGTCCCGCCCCGGCAGCTCTCCGCCCCCAGACTAGAAGGGGCCGTCGGGGCGGGGAGCTAGCCGCAGATGGGGACCCTCCGACGTTGGCGACGTCGAGACGGGAAGGGCCAACCGCCCCGGTCGACGCGGGGCCAAGAACCCACTAGTACCCCCTGGGGTCGTTCGTTCTGTAGGACTGGTAGAAGTTCGCGGAGGCGAGCCACGGGTGGTTGTTCCATTGCCGGCGGTCCTCACAAGTCCGAGCGGACCGTAGGGACGCCCTAGGGCGCCTGCCGGGGATGCCGCGGTCACCGGCGCCGGCGCCCCTCCTCCTCGGCTGGGCCGGACACACTGTGCAGCGTGACACGCCGGCGTTTCCGACCCGGACCGGACCCAGGCCAGCCACGCGACGGGAGGGGCGAAGTCGTTCCCTCCCCGCCCCCTCCCCCGCGTGCGGTTACAGGTTCCGACCCGTGGACCCTTCAGGACCCCCGCCCTCCGCCCTCGTAGACCCCCAGGGTCCCCGCATGCCCCGGACCCTCGAATGCCCCTCCGTCTCCCCCGAAACTCCCCCGTCGTCTCACCTGTGAACACAAGGACTCTCTTGATCCCCGCTGGACTCTCTCCTTACCTCCACTCCCCCCGCATGTACCCCGAGGGCGCTAACCCCCGCCTGAGGCGTCCCGTGGACACTGGGTCGGTCCTTCATACGAGGCCCAGTCTTTGAGGTCGACCATCGCGACCCGTTCGACTTGTACGGGGGAGGGGTGGAAGCTCGAGTGCAGACTCAGAGGGGTCTCCGCGGTCAACCTCCGACCAACCACGGGACACAGGAAACCACCCTCGGAGTTAGAGGCACAGAGTACTTCGACGATTCATCAACGACGATTCACTGAACCTCGAGAGAACGATTCTTTCGGGGTGTCTCTGAGAAAGGGAAGGAAGGGAAACCCAGAGGAACCTCTAACCTCAAAAGGAAAAAAAGAAGTAGAGTACCCGACAAAGGGTGGGGATACTGAGAATCGTGAAAAACGCTGACCGATGTCTACCCTACTGTGTAGTCCGATTTACTATGGGTGCCACTCCTAGTGTCCAACCGCACTTTGGACCGGTCACGTTTCCGGCCAGTACAGTCGTACCTGAGAGGGGAGAAGAGGCACTGACAAGACGGACCGGGGGTGACGGTGGAGGTTTCACTCGTCGACAATTGGTCGTACCAGTACTCGGAGCTGTCCTACCGTGTCTTTCAGGGTCTCAAAATGTTGCACATCTACAGAAAGTCAGGTCCACCTCCCCTCGGTCATAAAAATATCGGATTCTCTTTATGCTTTCCTTCGGTAAATAACCTCCACTATAGACTGCTTACAATCTTTCTGGTCTCCTCTTTCCAAGGTCCTTAAGAGGTCACGGCTAAAGAAACGACAAAAGAACTAAAAGTTTAAAGGCACTTAGACATTTGATCTGTTCTATTCCCAGATCTCAATCGTCTCATCTTTGGTACATAAAGACAGACCAAATAGAGTCTTTGTGTTGTATACAAGAGTAACTGACTTGAGTAGTTGTCCTTCCACGGGGAAAATTTATTCTTCAGTCACAAAAATATGGTTCTTACGAAAACTTCCTGTACACACCCGAACGGATATTTAACAACAGGTCTGGGACACTGAAGGACAGTGAAACCCGTCTAATGAACTGGTGAAACACGGAAAAAAGGGAGTAGACTTTTACCCCGTACTCGGCTCAGATTAAATCTCTCAATAACACTCCTAATTTACTCTTTTAGGTACTTTTTGTGAATCTCATCATGGACCTATATGACCGGTAGCTATGTATAGTCGATAAAAACAATGATAATAAAATTAATACTTGTTGTGTGGACATTTTTTCTCACATATAAGACATCATCCCGATTATTTTCGTAACTCGTTTTTATCAAACACCATCACAAGGTGTCACACCATGTGACAATCATTATTTGGTGACCCGAAGGGAACACCGAGTTGACCATTTCTTACGCGGACGATACACCCTCTGGACACAAGTTAGGGACCCAACCCTTCTAGGGGACCTCTTGTCTTTCCGAGGGGTGAGGTCGTAAGACCGGACCTTCTACGGTGCCTGACATATCTGGTACCCCAGCGTTTCTCTTATTTGGTGACCCGAAGGGTCCACCGTGATCACCATTTCTTGACGGACGGTTCCGTCCTCTGTATTTTCTGCGTCAAAGGTAGGGACCCAGCCTTTCTAGGGGACCTCCTCCCGTACCGTTGGGTGAGGTCACAAGAACGGACCTCTTCGGGTACCTGTCTCCTCGGCGCGCCCGATGCCGGGTAGTCCAACGTGTCTCAACTCGTGTTGACCTCGCTGAATCGTACGTGTGTCCGTGTTATTTGGAAATGGATTCGTTTCTACTTTTGATCAATATTACTACACCTTCTTAATTAGTCGTAAAAATTTTGCTCTTCCAATTTTTCTCGAGATTCTGTGTACTGTGTCCTTTCCATGAATTTTTGTGAAACCAAATAAAAATCTTACACCGTAGGTTGACGAGGGAGAGACACATACCACTTATAAATGAGACCTAGTTTCCAAATGGAGTTTCCCAGTCAAAAGATCAAACACTTTAGGAAGGGTAGAGTCGACAAGGAACTACAATGTAACTAACAAACTCAATAAGTAAGTTGTTTATGGTCAATTCGTGGACGTCACACGGTCCGTGACGTATCGTGACTCCTACGCGGCCACCCTTCCCCTGTCCAACGACGGAAAAACCTCGATCACCAGGACACAGATCTCCTGTCGAGTTCCCGACGGACCAGACCTCTCTCCGTCGCGTCACTTCCCTACTTCTCACACGAGCTCCCGTCTGCCGGACAGACCTGACAGTAAGGAGACTATGATGAAGGATCGATACTGGGAAGTGAAGCATGAAGGAATCAAAAGACATTGTACCCCTACTTCTCACCGAAATATTAGAAACGTCCATTGAACTTTGTACGTTTCACTTGTGACTCCCGAGAACAACCTTTTCATAATTCTTAAAGTTCTACCGTGTCGTCTCGTGATTGGTGAGTACCCGGGAAGACGTACGGTACTCCCGGAGCACACTCACTTACGTACCTGGTGTGTGTGCGGATCTTCGACCGGGACTACCCCTATTCTTTTCACGGAAGAATATACCAACAATCTTTCTAAGACAACTGGTCGTTGTTACGGACCGTACCTTGTATAATCGACACTAAAGATATCATTAATAATAAAAGTGTGTTCTGTTTTGTTTGACGATCACATTTTAATAAAAATAATGGTATTCTCGACTATAAAACGAATCTTTTGGTATAGAGGTGAAACCAAACAGCAACAAGTCAACGATTCAGCACAGGTTGAGAAACACTGGGTACCTAACGTCGTACGGTCCGAAGGGACAGGAGGTGGTAGAGGGTCTCAAACGAGTTTAAGTACAGGTGACTCAGTCATCACGGTAAGTTGACAGAGTAGGACAGTAGGGGAAGAGGAGGACGGAAGTTAGAAAAGGTCTTAGTCCCAGAAAAGGTTACTCAACCGAGAAACGTAGTCCACCGGTTTCATAACCTCGAAGTCGAAATCGTAGCTCAGGAAGGTTACTTATAAGTCCCAACTAAAGGAAATCCTAACTGGCCAGACTAGAGGAACGACAGGTTTCCTGAGAGTTCTCAAAAGAGGTTCTGGTGTTAAGTTTTCGTAGCTAAGAAACCGTAAAACCAAATGCCGACGTATAGTTTCGTGTCACCTCAGGGACAAGGTCGTCCTCTTGGTTCCGTCGTGAACACTCTCGGTCCGACCCTAAAGATCGACGGGAGACTGGAATCGGAGGTGTCCAGTACCAGAACCGAGTCCTCGAGAAGTTGGTGGACAAACGTAAATCAGGCACGAGACATAGTCCGAGTTGCGAGTCTCGAGTCGAGTTCGTTCATTCCGGGGTCGGGAGTACCTCGATGTAAGAATCAACCATCGAGTCCTTCTACGACTCCGGCGAACAATTTTTGGGACTACGACAGAAAAGTGTCGGTCGGAACGTCGGTGGAGCCCTCACTAAGAGCCTGAACGGACGAGACCCGACACACGAGGGTCGGAGACGTAGAGGGACGTGTCCCGGTAAAAGGACGTGTCCGGAAACGGTGAATGACGGGAAAATCTGAGATAGGAACTACAGGGTTTACGGTGAACATGGGACAGATCTTTTGAAACGTAGGATAGGAACGAAAGACTCCAAGTCGTAATGTTGATCACAACAGAAAGGACGATCCTGAGGATCGGACGACACTCGAGGTGTCCGGTGGAAACGTGCAGTGAGGCACACACGGTCCCCGAAGGGCTATCACCGTCGACAACCGACTCACTTACTCCTTCATGTCACCGGAGAGCGTCCCCCTACCGTGGAAACCGTCTCAGTCAGGGTGATACACCGTCGGGTGATCTTCCCTAAGGAATGAGGTTACCGACCATGGGGCCCCGCAGAAGTAAAAATACAGGACCCACCAGGATCACCATTCCTTAGGTGGACGGTCACGACCTCTGTGTTCTCTGAACTCAAACTAGGGACCCAGCCCTTCTAGGGGACCTCCTCCCGGACCGTTGGGCGAGATCATAAGGACGGACCTCTTAGAGGTACCTGTCTTCTCGGACCGCCCGAGGTCAGGAACCCTAGCGTTTCTCGGCCTGTACTGACTTCACCGAATTGTGCGTACGGAAAGAGGATGTAACCGCCGGACAACCCCCCTTCCCCCACCCTGAGTCGTTCACAAACACCTTAGTCACGGTGGTAGGTAAAGAATTGTGCAGTCCGAGACGGTGCCGCAGACCGTATGTCGTCCGTTAGTTGTTTGTGGCTTCACTTACTGGCCACAGAGATTACAGTCGACAGTGGGGAGGCGGTGATAAGGGTATCCGAAGTACACTTGGACAGTGGCACTTCCCGAAACCTTTTAGGTGCGCACAAAAGTGTGAACATAACGGGAGTCCTCCGGTCTTCGGTCTAGAGAGAAGTACCAATTTCAACCTTGTTGGAAGTGTCTCCCCCGAGACGGACTTTTCGTATAGACTTTAAACCCTAGAAAATTTTTTTTGAGGATAAGTACCTTAAAAAAATGATAAGACAACAAGACCAAAATTAAGTAATGTTTATAATTAAGGTACTGTTCGTGACACATAAAATCTTATGAAAATACAGAGTAATAATCTACTTCTTACAAACTGAGGTCAGTCACAACTTCCCCGACCGCTATTAAAAACTCGACCACGATAAAAAATGTTTAACAAGTAAACTAATTATATAAATGACTTACGATTCACACCCATGCAGTGATAAAAAGTCCGAGACACCCTCTAATTTTTTTGATGTGTCTTTTGTAACTAACTCGAGAGTGGTGCAGACCCGAGACACGACTACTCCCTCCTCCCCAGGGGTCCTGGGGCATCCTCACGGTCCGTGGGAGACACGTCCTCCCCCGTACGAGGCACCCGCACTCGACACACAGACAATATTTTCACCAGACGTCTCTCACCTCCCCCGTCTCCAGCACTTCCTGTGTCGCAAGGTGCGTCGTTATCGAGAGGTATAGTCATAGGAGACGTCTTGAGTCGTAGAATTTTGTTGTTTGTGTTGAGCAGAGTGTGTCGAAAACTTCCGGTCCTTAGAAGCCCCTCTCCCCCGAGTCGACCGCTTTTATACCCAAAGAAAAAAAAAAAGGACCTTTTGTTAAGATAATAATCACCTTAAGAATTGTCAGGACAACAAGGCTGAGATTAATTAGTCATCATGATTAAAGGTACTGTTCGTGCCACAGACACGAGGACAATAGTCTACTTCTAACCGCTGAACCCCGTAGCAACTCCGACCTCCAAGTCCCGGAGAGTACTCCGACGTCGGTGACTTCCGACCCCGAAGATGAGGTTCGAGTGGGTGCGCCGCCAGTCGGCCGGAGGCGAAGGGTGACCGACAGCCTGACTTCCGGAGCCAAGGAGGGGTGCACCCAGAGAGGTGATCCGACGGGTCACTGGAGGCCTGTACCGTCGACGACAGGGGGTCTCGGTCCCTAGGTCCCCTCTCCCTCGGTCTCTCTCTTTCCTTCGGCGCCCCGGAAAACCCTGACTTGGGCCTTTACTGCGTGGTCGTGCAGACGGCATAGTAACCAGTGTGTTCAGAGGACCCGTCTCACTCCGACCTCTAATGTACTCCCAAATCCTGGTCCTAAACCCTAAGGGACCACCGAGTCTACCATTTCCACGACGACGACGACGATTCAGCGAAGTCAGCACAGGCTGAGACACGCTGGGGTATCTGCCGTCGGGTGGTCCGTTCTTGACCTCACCCAACGGTAAAGGAAGAGATTACGTACTTTCACTTTTCACTTTCACTTCAACGAGTCAGCACAGACTGAGGATCGTTGGGGTACCTGACGTCGGATGGTCCGAGGAGGCAGGTACCCTAAAAGGTCCGTTCTCATGACCTCCACCCACGGTAACGGAAGAGGGCTCTGCCATTTCGTAGACGGGCGTGCCATTTCGTAGACGGGCGTTACGCTCTCTGGACCCAAGCTAGGGACCCAGCCTTTCTAGACCTCTTCACTTCACTTCACTTTCAGCGAGTCAACACAGGCTGACTGAGAAACGCTAGGGTACCTGATATATAAGGTACCAGGTACCTTAAGAGATTAGGTCTTGTGACCTCACCCATCGGAAAGGGGAGAGGTCCCCTAGAAGGGTTGAGTCCCTAGTTTGGGTCCAGAGGGTGTACCGTTTACCTAAGAAATGGTCGACTCGGTGTTCTCTTTGGGGTGGGACCTCTTCCTTTACCGTTGGGTGAGGTCATGAGAACGGATCTTTTAAGGTACCTACCTCCTCCGACCACCCGATGTCAGGTATCCCAGCGTTTCTCAGCCTGTGTTGACTCGCTGAAACGAAGTGAATCCTGGTCCTCGCGTCCTAGGGTCCCCGTAGAACCTCAGACCGATGGTGCGAGAGGCGGAGGAGACCAACTCCTCCTTTCTTTGTACGCACTTGTGGACGGTAGATCACCTCTCGGTGACGGGTCCTCTGACATTCCGCAACCCGCAAAGGTCGTCCTATAAGCACAGATCACAAACAAGTGCACTGCCCCCTCCTCGGGACAACTACGAAGTACGTACGCAGCGTAAACTCTACTATTTGTGTGGACTCAAGTGATGTGTATGACGACTCACAATATTATTGGACATACACAAGAAGTTGAGAAACACTGGGTTACCTAGTATCAGGTGGTCCGAGGAGACAGGTACCCTAAAAGGGTCGTTCTTTATGGCCTTAACGGTAAAGGAGGAGGTCCCCTAGAAGGGCTGGGTCTCCACCTTAAGCACAGAGGGCTCAGAGGACGTGATGGCCACCTACGAAATGGCGACTCGGTGGTCCCTGCACAATATTGTCTATATGTTATTGTACATTAAATAATACATTAATTACGTAACATAATTATAAAGATAAATATATTATACACATCATATTATAGTAGTATTTACTTCATCTTTAAACTCGGAAAATTTTTTTAGCTCCACTCTAAAAAAAGATCATCGGTCAAACAAATAATTAAATAAAAACCGACATAGCGTGGTGAACACCCCAGAATCAAGGGACTTGTACCGAACTTGGGTCCCGGGTCGTCACTTTCGCAACTCAGGAATAGTGCCATGGTGGTTCCTTAAGGGAGATTATTAGTCAAATTTAACACTCCTAATTCGTCAAAAGTTCGGTTTAGGACAATCACAGGATATCCTACCGACTAGACCGGTTACTCTTAGTTAACCACTGACTCAAAACTTGAAAAGAAAGTCCACACAAAACTGACACCACGGTTCTTGGGGTCGACCCGGTCGTAGTGGATGCCCCATAAGGACACGTAGCTGACGAGTCCCCCGGTGGCCAGGGACCCGCAGGTGGACTCAAAGTAGGCCATTCGCCCGGAGAGAGGACCCCCGCCCCCACTCATGTTACAAGGTACCCAGAGAGAAGGGAAAAGGAAATGCAAACGAAACGGCAGTTTGTTGTTCTCTCCATCCAGCTCAGTACCTCTAAATTCAGATAGTCATTGACTCATTTGACCCTTTTACTCATTAAAAGATAAGTCGACGACAAGACATCTCGGACCGGGTTCTCGGCTCCGTCACCACAACTTCTGTGTTAGCCTTAGATCCCAGACTCCGTCCCAGGGTCCCAGATCCCAGGAAAAGGAAACAACAACACAAGTCAGCGAGTCAACACAGACTAAGACGCTGGGGTGCCTGACGTCGTGTGGTCCGGAGGGACAGGAAGTGGTAGAGGACCTCAAACGAGTTCGAGTAGAGGTAGCTCAGCCACTACGGTAGGTTGGCAGAGTAGGAGACAGCGGGGGAAAAGGAAAAAATGGAAGACTATTAATCGTCGTGTACCCTCAGAACGAGACTGGGGAGGACCCACTGCCCCCCAAGACAGACAGGTAGTGACGAAGTCGATATCAATGAATTCAGTCCCCCTGGGAGCCTCGACCCAAAGCGGAGATCGTATTAGGTTGTCGAGTCCGAGGGTTCGTGTAATTATCTCGACCTCTTACTACCAACAGACTTTCTACACACGTCACACTTCGGAAAAAAGAATTGGACGTGTATACACGACAGACCCGAGGAGATCCCTAATGGACAGAGATGAGACTGGGAGATACCCCGGAAACACCCATGATTTCCATGGGGTGTAAGGTCACCCTTCGACCTACACGGGAACACACTTCAATTTATGTGACTCTATTCCTAGGGGTCCGTCCGAGGCCCGAACGTTCGGTTTGTCCTGCACGTGAGTTCATCAGGAACGGAGACGTCCCGTGGGGAACCGAGTCTAGAGGGGTACCGACCGGAGGGGACCAGTCAAGTGGACAAAGGGACGGACAATCCTGAATTCCTGATGTAACTAGGATGTTGTACTAATGGTGTTTCTCATAAACAAGGGCATCTGATTGGATAATTATAATATTAAAAAATGATATAATTGGATTTTTCGAAAGAAATATACGAGAGTACTTAAGAAAAAGAGTCTTTAGTCAAATATTCTCGACGACGACGACGACGATTTAGCGAAGTCAGCACAGGTTGAGATACACTGGGGTATCTGCCGTCGGGTGGTCCGAGGAGACAGGGACCCTAAGAGGTCCGTTCTTGTGACCTCACCCAACGGCAACGGAAAAGGTTACGTACTCTCACTTTTCACTTTCACTTCAGCGAGTCAGCACAGGCGGAGAAGCGCTGGGGTACCTGATATTGGATGGTCCGAGGAGACAGGTACCCTCGTCTTACGCAATTTATAATATCGACAAAATTCAGGTATCCGTTACTAAATCCCTTCCCTTAAGAGAACACACAAAAAGAATATGAAAGAACAAGGAATCTACGTCCTATAAAAAATTGTGTGAGAGGGCAGGAGCATAGAAAGTGTTTACACCTCCCCACACCAACGGTGCCGTTCACATAGACGTACATGAAAAGGGGGGGTCCAGCTAACAGTGGTCCATTGTGTACCACTGGGTGAGACGGGTCTCGAGGTCTACGGGTCCGAGACACACGGTCGCCGAGAGGAGGAGAGACGAGTCGGGGTGGGTAGTCTCGCCCGGGAGGGAAAAGGGGTGGTGTGTCGCATGACGGTCAAATTTGGTAGGGTCCTTTGCTCCACCGAAAGACTGCACAGGGGTCGACTCCCTTCCCGACTGACTCTCGGACTGCTCTGACCTGTCGTCCCAGAGAAACCCGACAACGTCCAAATTAGTGGTGGGAACCTTTTCAATCTATTTATATTGGCCCACTTAGTGCTACGAACATGTACTAAGTTTTTGTCGGTAATTCCCTTTTTTTTTTAGAGACATGCATATTGACTCCCGTCGTCAGCTCCTAAACCCGTCCTCTTTCAGTTCCTACTATTCCCATCAATTCCTATAAAAAAAGTCTCCACCTCCCGACGAGAAATTTGTAAAAAGCAACTAAATTTTTTTTTTAATGTTTGTAATCAAGTAACCCTTTTTTATTAGGTTTGTCAGGATCTCATCCTTCACTTTCAGGAAGGAGATCTTGAAGGAAGGGAGAAAGAAGAGCGGGCGACGCTTGGCCGGTGTGTAGTGTACGCACACGCGCGTGTGTGTGTGTGTGTGTGTCAGAGTAAAGGACCCGTACTTGTATAATTGTCAAACCACACCCACCTTACAAATAAATTATTCTCGATACAAAACCCAAAAAAAATTCATCTTAAAGTTCAGTTATTCAAACGTTTCCTTTTTTAGTACTTGAGACCGAAAACGGTTCGTTTTTCCCTTTCCCTCCAATCCGTAGACGCCTTTACCGGCTGACGCGACCCTCGGCGGACGTCGTACCTGGACCACACCGGGGTGGGGGGTGGGGTCCGGGTCTCGAGACGGGGGTCCCGGACCCTGTGGTTCGGAGGGTCTCGAGGAGAGACCGAGACAAAGAAGAGATCAAGTGGTAATTCACAAAGTGTTCGGTACCCTCCACGTCCCCCAGAGTCGGAGTGGCATCAACCCGACCCCGATGTTTATGTTGCATTTATCATTCCACCAGATATGTCTCGTGACTACCTTTGTCGCAGAGGAAGACGAACCTTTTAATCCGTTTCAAATTTGTCTTCCATCGTCAGCGTCGCTTGAAGTTTCCGGACCACGCTGAAACTATTACCTCTCTGTTCCTCCCGTCGTGAGCCTGTCACTCTTTTTCAGCTCTCCCTTAAGAGACCACCAGGTCGCCGATTCTGAGACACGAGACTCACGTCCCCCGGGTCCAAGTTGGGGACCAGCCCCTTGACCTAGGGTGTCCAGCGCCGATTCTCCGAAGGGGCCACCGAGCCACCATTTCTTAACCGGACGTTACGTCCTCTGTACCCGAGCTAGGGTCCCGGTCCTTCTGGGAGACCTCTTCCCTTTACCGTTGGGTGGCACCATAAGAACGGACCCTTCAGGGTACCTGTCCTCTCGGACTGGCCGACGTCAAGTACCCCAGCGTTCTCAGCCTGCACTCAATCGCTGATTTAGTGGTGGCGGCGGTGACGTTGATTCTGGGCATCGTCGGTTTATTTATTCGTTTTCTTTTCCACATCTCTGCCTTTTTTCACTTTACAGACCATCGATAAAAAATTACGTATCCTTCTACTCTGCAATCTAAGTCTCCCCTTCCAGAGACACTGGAACCGTCCCAGAACTAACTGACGGTCCGACCCTCGACTTTGCAATATGAGGACTCCGGGTCCTCCCCACGTGAGCCCTCCCCTTCTGACTGCACCCGGACCCGTGTCACCCACGGGGCTCCAAGTGCTCCATCACGACCCACCCGGGACTCTCACTCCTCCGGTCTCGAACCGACGGCCCCCAGACTTAGGACGACGGTAGGGAATGATCGAGGTCCACACGAGGAATGGAGAGACACAGAGGCAGAAGAAGGGAACTTTCACCTCTACTCTTCCGAATATGAGAAGGATCCCGAAACCGTCCTCACTCGTTTGCTTGAGCGCACCTAGGACCGTGCACCGTTCGACGGTCGAACAACTGTCACTAGTCTAGACTTAATAGACCCACGACCGAATCACCTGCGTTCTCCTCTTAGAAAAATACAATCGAATCTTTACGTTGTAGAGGACACTGGAACTTAATCGGGTAGTTCGGTCAATATTTGTTTACCGACGGACTTTCGGTAACGACCCGAACAGACACTCTGAGATCTAATGATCAATACCACATTAAATGAGGTGAATTTTAACAACTAATGTACTATTGAAACAGTACAAATAAACACACTAAACAAGACTAAAGTATTCAAAGACTTTAGACAAATTTACGAGATGAATGTTTTTTTTTTTTATGACCAATGTCGTCGGTAGTCACTTCGATTAAGTACGTCCAAAATTCCGTCAATACACAACTGTATATTCCTAATGTCTTCAACACCCTTTAGACAAAAAGGTAACTGGATTAAACGATTGTCTTCGATTAAAACAATTTCACTGTGATTAAGAGGTCGAAGAGAACGAAAGGAAAAATAATCGTGACAGTACCTGGGAACGGAGAAGGTGAGGAGAATTAGATTTAATTTCCACTCTATGTTGGATGTCCCTCAGTGGAGGAGGATATCCTTACCCTTGACTGTTCGTCAAGCTCACCGGAGAATTCCGACTGATATAAGTCTCAGGTCATGGTAGTTGCAAAATAAAACTTTAAGGTTACAACCGTCTCTTTTAGAGACAGTCCAGTCAAAGTTGTGTTAGTCAAGAAGGAAAATAAAGATTCTTTATATCTATGTGTTTATAAACCGAACTCCTGAAGGGACCACCAAGTCACCAATTTTGAGGCTCAAAGCTCACGTTCCCCACGTCCAAACTAAGGACCAGGTTTTTGATTCTAGGATGTACGATACTCCATACCGGTTTTTATCTATTTATTTTATGTTTATGGAAACATATTTTTTTTACTTTATGAACCACAAAAAAAAAATTTCTATCAAATACTAATTTTCAACACTCCATCCAATCGTTTAGACTCATGAATATCGGAGTTAAAATCCTGAAAATTTTTATAAATTTCGCTCCATGGATCATACACGGACACGATCCTCAACTCTCTTTTTAGACCCCACAAGGACAGGGGACCTCGAACGACGAACATTGTCACGTTGTCTCAGCGGTGTCACTACGACCGTCACGACCACTACCACCACGACCACTACCACCACGACCACTACCACGACCACCACTACCACGACCACTACCACCATCACTACCACTACCACGACCACCACTACCACGACCACCACTACTACTACCACCACGATCACCACTACCACCATCACTACCACAACGACCACCACTACCACTACCACCACGATCACCACTACCACCACTACCACCATGACCACCACTACCACGACCACCACTACTACTACCACCACTACCACCACTACCACCATCACTACCACAACGACCACCACTACTACTACCACCACGATCACCACTACCACCACTACCACCATGACCACCACTACCACTACCACCACCACTACCACTACCGCCACCACTACCACCACTACCACCACCACTACCACCACCACTACCACCATGACCACTACTACCACTACCACCACTACCACCACGACCACGACCACCACTATTACTTCCACCACGATCACCACTACCACCACTACCACTACCACCATGACCACTACGACACTGATATTACTACCACCGCTACTCTTAAAATCGGTATACCATAACTGACACTCGGTCGTGGAAAGGTTATAATCGAATAAATTAAAGATAGTCTCACTTTATCTATGATGATATTAATAGGGATGAAATGTCTACTCCTTTCATTCTACGTCTCTCCAATTCACTAAAGGGGTTCCGGTACGTCGAGCATCAATGTCTCATCTGTAAACGTGAAATTTCGAGGGAGGTCTCTAACACGACAACTGACGGTGGAACGCAGGGTTCTCCACCCCTACCGTGGATTGAGTTGGACCCCCTTAAGTACTTTTACACCACTGATTCGTTCCAGAAAGTCTCTTCCTTAAAGTCTTGTTATATGTATTAAATTAGTGGGACGAACCATAAGTCTAAGGTTTCTTTCTAAAAAAAAACAGAAATATTCTTTAGACAAAGAATATTTCATCCCAAATTAAAAAATGAAAAGTATATAATGACACTTCAGTCAAACAGGATACATATAAATTATTATTATACATAATCATAATTAGAATTCCATCGATAACCGGAGTTTTATTGTAGGATTATAAATGTTTTCAATTTGTTATGGTTATCCGTCTCTTTATTCTCTTTGTCCTTTCCGTCGTATTCTCCTATAAAAAACTACTTATACCTCGAAGAAAAGAAAGATGGAACGGGTAATCATTTCCTACCTCCAAGTTGGATATGGGTAAAGTTTTACGGGTGCAAGGAATGGTCAATCACACCCTTTTCGATCACAATGTACATCCCTGTCGGAACATAAAACGAGGAACAAATACGAGATTTGTCGGAACAAAACAGATACCTAAGTCACCTTTCTAAAGATTATAACAGATGTCTCTAGCGAACCATTTAAAAATATCAATCCCTGATACCAATGACGAAAACGGAACGAGAATCTAATATTTGTTCAGCCCATGTTCCGTACCACCGCTATCTTTCGTGTGTCAAAAGTGAAGTCGTTGTAATTTAGGACCCAAAAGAGGGGAGGGACTACCACCACTACAACTCGCCCAGGGAAGATGAACTATTCTGACACTCTTAGGAGGTCCGACGACAATTCCCAGTTTGACCTGTTTAGTTATCGACTGGACCTTTTTGAGGTTTACCATGTAGCGAAAAGTCTCGGAACCGAAGATCCTTCCCACTCTTCCAGGTCCTCGTCGAACATGGCTGACAGTAAGGGTCCTCGGGGTCGTAGGGTCTTCATACACAGTGACAATTGCCTTTGAATCTGAAGAAGTCCTAGGACGTCCAACTCCTTTAGAATAAGAGTTCTCAGCTCACCGAACTAAGACCCCTGCTTGTCATAATTGTAAAGTTTTATGAAAAAAGGTAAATCTAGATGTCTCAACCTAAGATTGACCAGAACCAAAGTTAACGCTACGTACGTTCAACCTCCTTTACGCTTACGTCATTCAAGTGGAATCGAAAGAGCAAAAGAAGAACATGTGTACACACAACGTGAGCATTTCTTCAAGTCGCAAACGTACATTCTCACGTCCGTCCTCCGTGACGACCTGCCACCCCTCTGCACCACCCGAATACTCGACCCACTGGGTCCACCGAACAAATAGGTCTCTAGATAATCTTCGGACTATTTGTTCTTCGGGGCCCGATCCTATGTCACTACCCGTCTACTGACTCTGCGGAGGGAATGGCCGTCTCTGTCTCTCGTTCATTTCTTCATTTATTGGTTCTTCCGTTGTCCACCGTCACGAACCTTCCTTTTCGTTTGTCCTCACTGCCACGTCTGCTTGACGCTCCGAAGAAGCACTATTATGTCAAAAAATTATAGACGCCCACAGAAAACATGAACCTACCTTACGAAGCTCCAAGAAAATAGAGTTAAAATAAATAATTTAGATGTCTAATTTTTTTCGGCAAAAGGTTTAGAAGTTTATATCATACATTTATAGTACACAGTTAAATATTTGAATCATTAAAGAGACATTTTCATCGAAAACTTCACAAGCTAATCGAATATTATTTTCTCGTTTAAAGGAATTGGGGTAAATGTTTGGATCGATTCCTAGGAGTTGGTAAAATTTAAAGTAAAAGTTTAAGTTATATAGACTAAAGATTTTGTGATTTGACCGTCGGAATGTTTAGATCGGTCGTTTTAGAGGGAAATATGTTTTATGGTAATATACGAATATCGTCATACGGTTTTACTATATCCAACTCATTTATCTTAAGGAACTCTGTATGGTAATTTACAAGTTTCATAATCTTTAGTCACTTATTTTTATTTACATATACGTAAAAAAAAAATCTTTCCCTGAAGGGACCACCAGGTCGCCGATTCTGAGGAACGAGGATTACGACCCCAGGGTCCAAACTAGTGCCCAGACCCTTGATCTAGGGTGTACGGGATCACTTCGAGGGTACACACCGTTGATTCTGGACCACATCGGTTCATTTATTTATTTTTATTTATGAGTTTCATAATCTAGTTTAACCACAGGTAAAGCTCATGTTAAATATAACTCGAAGTTAATTTATAAGTTTTAATTTTATCAGTTAGATTTTCTTATTAAAAGTTTTATGGCCAAAGGAAACCTAGTCACAGAGCCGGAAAAAGAAGTAATGACAAGGGATTCGTCTTTTTACTCTAAATTTAAGTAGTCAATCGAACAAAATTTAAATTTAACCTAAATCAAAAGGGATCACTTTCTTTAATTTATGGTTCCTGATACTAAAAACTGTCCATCCCCACTAGAAACCTTCCGATGTTTCATACCATTATTGATTCAGAAAAAAAAAAGTGAAAGGTTCTTTGTAAGGGGACAACTCTTACATTCGGAAGTCATAAAGTTCGTACACTAATCTTTTGGTACGGATACAAGTAATACAGGTGTTTGAACAAGAAGTGTAATTATGACACCCAAGCTATCAGAGACAGGACAAAGGTTTGGAAGCATTCCAACATCCCAGGGGCGGGTCGAGGTCTCTCGTCAAAGGACAGAGTCGGTCGACTGCACCCCCTCACCTCCCCCGTCCAGTCAGCCACCAGCGATTCGAGCTCGTCTTCGAACCCAAACTTACGGTCGAGACACGGAACGATCGGACACACTGCGACCCGTCGAACAACCTGGAGAGACGAAGACCGAGTAGACATTTGTCGTACACAGACTCTCACACGGGTACTCCCAAACTACACTACCATAGGTGGTTCTGGAATCTGTCCTGGGCCACCCGCGGGTCACGGCAATAAACAGGGCAACTTAAGTGTTTTCCTAGTGAGTGTGTCCGAAAATTTTGTGGACGAAATTAATTCGACACGTACGACATTAAGTACAGACATGTCTCTAGGAAGTCTCCACGACGTTCGTCTTACGAGATTGACAGATTCATGGACGAAGTTGTGGAACAGACACGACACCAGAGGTGGCTACTCCTTTATCACGAGTTGTTCCTCTCCCAATCGAACCGAGAATGAATTGACCAAATAGTCTGTAAGGGTGAATCCGTCGGGGACACCAATCGTAAGGCTCACGAAGGACGATACCGGGTCCAAGCCAGGTACCAAACCCTTGACTCCAGGACGTTCGGTGTTCCGTCTCGGATTTGAGTATTTAATTAGTAGAGTATATCTACGTTTCTTTTCTTTTCTTTCAAGGTTAAATCATCCTGAGATGCGATTTCCAGCTAGCGTGTTCAATCTACGTCAGGACTCAACTTTCACACGCGAGTCTATTGAAGTCTCGCTACCTCCACGGGGTCACCTCGTAGCTCCCGGGGCAATAAAGTAAGACGCTCCGTGGAGAGCACAACGAAAATGGTCTTATAATTACAATGCAGACACCTTCCACAATGAGGAAGATGTTCCTTTTTACAATATTTTGAGAAAGTGCCAAATTTAATAAAACCAAAAGTGACCATAAAAGTTTTTCCGGGAAGTACCGCACGTCATTTACCAAAACCAGTGGGCCGACCTAAATCGCGTCGGGACGGCAATTGGGCTCAGGAAAGGAGGCGTCAGAAGGAAAAAGGTAGTCGTGCCCACACTGTGGTTACTGTGGTTGCGGTTCATGTTGTCGGCACGGCGGGTCGAGATGTCCCTCTCCTAGTTCCCCGACCGGAGGGTCCGGTGGGCCTTCGTGCCGTGACTGCATTCGTGCCCCCGCCCCGAGGTAGGAGGCTTGCAAGCAAAGTTGTCTTTTTCAGGAAATATAGGGTTTGGCATTTTGAAGGACCGGTCTAAGAGAATGTTCCTCTGTCGTACCTCGCCCAACAGTAGTAAGTGGCAGGACGACATTTTGCAACGGCACTTGTGATGAGTTGTTGGGACGTCGCAGTGAAAATAAACAGTCGACTAGTTGTGACTGGAGCAAAATGTACGAGAAACAAATTTCTGTCGAGAAAGTCCCTTAAGGGACCGAAAGGTAACAAGAAATATAGATAAAGATTATTATTTTTACACGGTTATCTGAATCCTTCTTTTATTAGGTATTTCACTTTTCAACTTTCCAAAAATTGTAATATTCTTAATTTACAAGTTCTATATTGTCTATAAATATTTTTTCTCGATCGACATAGTACACTGGATTGTAAAAATATAACACTGATTTATGTATACAAGAATAGAAGGGAGGGTAGTACGGGGGAAAGGTCATAAAGGATCGAGATTATTAACCGTAGTGGTAGTAGACGGTCCAACGGATTCAGTCTTTGCACCCGCAGTAAGAATTAATAATGGTGGAACAGCCCGAAGGGAACACCGAGTCGACCGTTTCTTAGACGGGTGGTACGCCCTCTGGACCCAAGCTAGGGACCCAACCCTTCTAGGGGATCTCTTCCCTTTCCGGTGGGGGAGGTCATAAGACCGGACCTCTTAAGGTACCTGACATATCCGGTACCCCAGCGTTTCTCAACCTATGCTGACTCGCTGAAGGTGAAGTGAAGGTAATCAACTCTGAAGTGGAAGGTAACGTCCTCTCCCGCACCCAAGTTAGGGACCAACCCCTCAATTCTAGGGTGTACGGAACTGGTTTTGTACTTTGTCTTCGTTATAACATAGTCTAATTTATGAATTTTTTACCAGGTGTAATTTTTTGTTTTTTAAAGAATTTACTTCTATGGAAGAAGTCACCTATAACAACTGTGTAACTGAGACTCGGGCACCGGTTCCCGTGACACCGAACTCGACTCACTTCGAGTAGATTGACGCAGAGACACGAATCAGTGTGCTCCACCGTGAATCGTGACTCTAGCCCCGGCAGCATTTACTGTATGCGATTACGTTTCGTGTTTTTGTACAGGCAGTTGTCTGGCATTTTTCGTGGGCACGAACGTTGTCCTCGACTTTGTAGTGTGGCACCTGCTGCGCAAGAGACGTAAAGACGTGCACAAGTCCGTCCCGCCGTCTAGATCCCAGTGTTCAATCAACGTCTCGTCCGCTTAAGTGTTTGCACCGTAGGTGTTTCGCACCTTGCGCGTGGACCTGCACTTCAGGAACCAGAAGGGGAACGTCTTCACCGAGCCCCTCGACGGAAAACAGAAGGTGTCCCGAACCGTCGTGTTCAATGATCTAGTCACGCAACGATTTCACACGAGCCCTTGGGACTGAAATATTATCACCTTTCATGCCTAGAAATCGCTGTCCGGAGACCTGCCCCTCCCTTGACATAATTTATTTGGGAGCCTTCGTCCTCTTCGCGACTCGTCACACACACAAGACAAGGTCGAGACCGAACTATCGACACACGAGGGAGGAAGCAGGGGCGGTGGCTTCCTCCTTCTAAAAAAACGGAGAGTACGAAGAGGACTCCATACACAATACGAAACGTATCAAAATTTCACACGAGGAGACTGTACTTAAAATTTCCCGTACATAAAGTTCACAAAGTCAATCCTGTCTCAGATTCGACGATATTGGTTGTCGGGACTCTGTCAGTGAATGCCCTCTTTATTTAAAGGGTCGTCATCAAGTCCCAGTAGGTCCCGACGAGTAGAGTCGGGACACAACGAGGGTAGAGTCCCAGGTCTCACCGGCGAGGTCAAGTGCTGGAAAGGGCCGGTCACCCTCCTCCTCTCTGCAGGTGTAGGTCCCTTCGTCACGGGCCGGAAAATGTCAGATCTCCATCGTAACGAAGACGAGTGTAGGACGGCAGATCTTAAGTCAGGGTACGGGACATGGGTCGAAGGACCCTCCGTCTTCAGAATGGTCCCCGGACGGGTCACGTAAAGTCTCGAAACGTTAACTGTTTCTTGTTTCTGTCAAACTTCTTGAAGGGACCGACCGGTCACCAACATTGAGACGCGAAGGGTACCCCCGTCACGTTCAAACTAGGGACCAGTTCCTTGATTCTAGGGTGTTCGACGTGTCACACTGGCTTTCTTTCTTACTTCTGTAAACAAATTTGGGTCTAACCTTTTCCCTAAACTTAGAGTAACGGGGACAATCGACACATGTATCTTGTAGAGAGTTCCGATAACGCTCTTACTGGTACACTACCTCTTGATTGACATCCAGACACACATGCACACCCAACCACATGTGTGTGTCCCATATACTGGATCGAGACAGGTGATACTCCGGATCTCTGTCTCTGCGGGGTCCCGCTGTCCGTGTGGGTCGTGGGTGTGGGAGTAAAGATTTACGACAAGTTATTTTCCTTGGTCCCGATGGAAACCTCTCCGTCGACTAGGATCCTAACCTGAACGTGCCCGTTGGTCTCCATGGGTCTCCACGACCTTCATTCCCTCGCGATCCTCCGGTCCCACCCCCTAACCTGTTCCTGTACCGACTTCCACCAGTCTCGACCTAGGCAAACTTGTTGTTTTCTTTATTACTATCATGACCCGATATTGTGTTTCTTAACCGGTTATAGGTACTCAGGCAATGACTACATTTACCTACTAACGTATTTCCTTACCACCCTTCCCTGTCAGAAGAAGGAATGTCTTTTAAGGTTTAGTACGCATATGAAAGGTGGCAAGTCCTGCACCCCGAATTGGGTGAGGGGACCGTACACCTGGCCTGAATCACTGAGTGAAAAAAACTTCAAACAAAAAATACTGAAAGGAACGAAACGACCATTGCTGAAAAGAGGGGACCGAAGTCCACTCGTGGTGTCCGACCCGCAGTCGTGTCGGTCTTGGAAGAAATTGAGGCTCCTTGCACCTGTGTGGAGGTCGTTCGTCACTTCCATTCTGACTCTGAGCGCCTTGAGGATCCTTTACTCCGGGGACGTAGATGGTCCTTTCTACGGGTACCAGGTAATATTTTGCCCCTCTCTCCTAATGACTTGTACCTCATACATACTGGAGTGAAAACACTTTTCATCGGTCTAGTGTGTACGTCAACTGTGACCTTTTACTTTAACGACTCATAAAATGGAAAGTTGAACTATGTTAAAACTTCACTGACCTGAAAATAGTACTCATTTACAATGAAAATATTAGTCTTTTCACTGAAAATATTAGTCTTTTCACTTTCACTTGTAGCGAGTCAGTACAGGGTGAGAAATGTTGGGGTACCTGATATGTCAGGTACCTTAGGAGGTCTGGTCTCATGACCTCACCCATTCGGTAAGGGAAGAGGTCCCTTAGAAGGGTTGGGTCCCTAACTTGGGTCCAGAGGACGCAACGTCCGTCTAAGACATGGTCGACTCGGTGTGTCCTTCGGGTTCTTACGACCTCACCCATCGGATTGGGAAGAGGTCGCCTAGAAGGGCTGGGTCCTTAGCTTGACCTCAGAGGACGTAACGTCCGTCTAAGAAATGATTGACTCGATAGAATATTAGTTCTTTGCTCTAAGGTCAAATCCTTTGATACCCGAAGGGACCACCGAGTCGTCATTTCTTAGGTGGACGTCACGTCCTCTGCACCCTCTGCACCCAAGCTAGGGTCCTAGTTCTTCTAGGAACCTCCTCTTTTACCGTCGGGTAAAGTCATAAGAACTGACCTCTTAGGCCACCTGTCTCCTCGGACCACCTGATCAGATACCTCAGCGTTTCTCGACCCGCACTACTACGTTGACTCGTGTACACATGTGTAAGACCGTTATCAACTACAGATTATTAAGTGTAAACCACTAAAATAAAATCCTAATATAAATAACATTTAGATGAATGTAGTGAACGAATCCAAATTTTTTTGGTGGGCACCTACTTTTGTGGCTGTAAAAGACAAAATTTTAACTCGTAAAAAACAATCCGTCTTTTAGTCACATTTAATTGTTGTTGTTCCATAGTAAAAAGTGGATTAGTCACTTGACGACACTTGACGACCGCCCACCCGGGGAGTCAGTACGACCGGACACTCTCAGTTCGGACCTTGACGAAATTCCTTGAATTACATTGTCCTTCCTGATTTCTCAGTCGTTGGAGTTCTAGTCCACTACCAGGACTCTTCGGAATTACCTTAAGGATTGGTCCTAGTCAAAAAATCTAGTCGATCTTTTGAGTCGTCTAAAGAACCGTTGACTTATAAATCCAAAAGACAGTGACTACACTAAGTGTAATCTGAACGGTTTACAACTGTAGACAACCCCATGTCATGTGTATACATGATCCATAGAGTCTTGTCAAATGAAATTTTGTGGTCTGGTATTTCACCCTAAGGTCTAATATTGCTACTCCCTCTGGTGATTGTTTCGTTGACCTGTGTTTTATGTGAAGATAAAATTACCTGAAAATTTAATTTTAAGAATTTCACTATTTTATACCTCGATTTTTCTTTTCTGTCAGTAACTAGATGGACCTATTCTAAACATCATGACTTGTTCACCTTACACATTTATAAGTTTTCGTGTAAACTACTTAGACAAAAGACGTGACTATAGTTATAAAAATTGAAAACCCCCACGGTCTCGTTCCTGGTTCACACCTTCCAGAATTACGTGGTTGTTTCCGACGACGTCCTCCATACACAATGGGACATCAGACTAAATGTCCGATTAATTCTTTTTTTACTTAGGACACGATATGTAAGACGGATCTTGAATGTTACATTACTCTAAATAAATTCGTTTTTTACGACAAGACAAAGCCGGTCGAACCACTGACACTTTGCGTAATCGGAGACATGGACCACTTCCAACGAGAACTACGAAAGACTAAACGACCAAATACAGGGTCGTATCCGTCTCCCGTCTTGTCGGTACAGTAAGGATCAGTGAGTTCTTGAGAATCGTAAAAGAAGGAAGACTAAAATAACATCCACTTGAATTAGAGATTAAAAAGTAATAGTCCCTTTACATTAGACTTTAATCACACATAGTGTGACGCAATTAACCTTTCGTTGTCGAAACCACTTTTTATTGGTTTGATAATCTTTACAAGGTCCATAAAGGTAGTACGTAATTATCTGCACACCCTTCGACCTTCGTCCAATATACTGATGAGGTCACGTATAGATTTTCTTTCACTTCTTTTCCTCCTAAAGGCACTTACAGAAAAAAATATGGGGTTTACATTACTACAATAAGAGGGTAATTCCTGATTTTTTAAAATTAGAAACACCCAAATTACGATAGAAAAGGACAATTCAGTGTAAGAGTAGAAACATTCTTTTTTTTTATTCTAAAATAAGAATGACCCAGAGAATGTGTATTAAGATTTTTGTCTCATACATTAGATACTAATTTTAAATGGGTCTTTTGTTAAAAATTCTTTGAAATAGATTTTCGTAGTATATAAAAACACGTTAAATCATTCATTACGATGGTTTATTATCTTACAAAAGATAAAGACTAACCAATCATACTATTTTAGACATGTATTTAGTCCCACCTTTTCGTGAAGGGACCGACGAAATCAACATATGTATTACAGACCGATTGAAATATAAAATTTTGTTAAAACTTTCACAAACTTCTCATCTCTAATGATCCTCTCAAACAAGATTATATGTTTTACGAGGATTTCTTTCACCACTTACTCCGTGCGAGTCCGACAAATAAAGAGACGTTATACCACAAAGGGGTGGGGGTGGGGGGGTTTTTTATATATATGAGAGACTCAAACCTACGTTAGACTTTTATGACTCTTGAGATAAAACTACTTAGAGACAAGTAGACTTTANTCAAACCTACCTTAGACTTTTATGACTCTTGAGATAAAACTACTTAGAGACAAGTAGACTTTATGTAACTCCATGAACTCAGAGACCTACTGTTTGATTACACCTTTTACAATATCAGAGAATTTATTATTTTACGTCATAGAATCTTAAAAAAAAATTTATGTGATTTTTATCCTTTTAATACATAAAGGTCACCAGACTGAAAGATGAAAAACGGAAAACTGTCTCCAAAGAAGATAGTATTTTTTCTTTGGTTTAGTTCGATTTTCTCCGCATTCATAATACACATTTGACAGACGACTAAATCGAGATTTTCCCGAATACCCGAACTCCTTCGGTGGAAACTGTAAAAATAAAGATAACAAAAACTCGGTATCAGACTATTTACACCGAGACTATTTTTCAAGCAAAACAAGTTACCTCACTACAATATGCGCCACTGACAAAAGACGTCACAAAGTGTAAAGAGACAGCCGCTATGTCGAGACTTTTGTTTAGTCGGCTCCGAGGGACCCTAGAGACAGTGCGTCGCTCCGACCCTCCCAACAGTCGTCGACCTGCAAGTCGAAGACTCCAAGGTAAGTCTCGGGGGCGGGACCTGCGTCCCGACTCCAGACTTAGGACTGGAGCAGTGAACGGTCGACACACTAGAACCAGTTCAGAGAAAGGATTGTTCTCGAGTCCAGGAGGAGGCAGTGGACCTCTACTACTGGCACGGCCGGAGTGTCTCCGCACTCCTGACTCATTATTGGGAGTTATTGACAGTCGACAGTAACGTTTACAAAAGTTTATCAAACCCATTTTACATTAGATGACATAGGAGGTCGAACCCCGGTTTTTTCCTTCAAACCCTCGGGTCTTTGATAGTTTATGCACAAAATTACTTTAACTTTTCGTTCGGGTTCGGCAGCTATTTTACTTACGCGTCCTTCTGGAAGACAGGGCCCGTCGTGGATTCCTTCTTAGGTACATTCATACCAGTTTAGTATTATGCTAAGATCACTGATGTCAATAATTGACCCGAAGGGTTCCACCGTGATCCCCATTTCTTGGGTGGACGGTTACGTCCTCTGCGTTCTCTGGTCCCAAACTAGGGACCCAGCCCTTCTAGGGGACCTCCTCCCGTACCGTTGGGTGAGGTCATAAGAACGGACCTCTTATAGGGTACCTGTCTCCTCGGACCGCCCGGTGTTAGGTACCTCAGCGTTTCTCAGTCTGTCCTGACTCCGCTGAACCGTACGTACATTGTGCGTTTCGATAATTGATTTACCGAGACTCTAAACGAAAGGTATTTAAAGGTTATTTAAGGTATTTAAGGTTATTCAAGGTATTTAAAGGTTATTTACGGTAAATAAAAATGTAAACACACACTCCTCCCTTTACGTTTTAAACCAAAATACTCTCAATTATGGTGTACCTGCACATCTACTCTTCCTCTCTCTGTCATAAATACCTCCCGTCGGTGGCAAAGGTCAACTTTAACACACCTGTCCTAAACCCACCCCAGTTGTTCTTCCCTTTCTGTCTCTACACAGTCCTGCATGACGGTGTCCTTTCTACGAGTCGCAACAATCCCTTTACGTTCAGTTTCGGTATCCCTCTGTGGAGGAGTGAGAGTCCCTCGACACTAGTTCTTCTACCGTTTGTTCACAACCACTCTTAATTCTTTGACCTCGGGAGTACGAAACGACCACCGTTTCAATGGTATACTGGGTCGTCAGGGTGAGGTGTCATATAAGAGTCTCTTTCATTACATATACGGGTGTTTCAGTGTGTTTTTGAACATGTGTACAAGTATCGTCATAATTAGGGATATCGACTTTTCGTCTTTATTGGATCTAGAGGTGCTTGATCACTTGTCTACCTGTTTTACACACACAGGTGTGTCGTCTTATAATAAATCGGGACTTTTCCCTATTCCATGACTATGTACCACATCGTACGTGTTTAGAACTTTTTAAACACGACTCTTTCTGTGACCGGTGTTTTCTGGTGTATAAAATACTAACGAATCTACACCTGACAGGTTTAGTCCGTCTAGTTCTCTGTCTTCGCCTGACCACCAAAGGTCCCGGTTCCCGTCTCCCCTCTCTTCCCACCTGACACCCACCCACCCTAAAGAAGACTCCACTACTTTTACAAGACCTTAATCTCCACTACCACTGTCGGAACACTTATACAATTCGACTTAACACGTAAAATTTTTCCACTTAAAATATTATACACTTAAAATAGAGTCATTACTTTTACCACAAATACTACACTTCGGGGTAACCTGGACCTCTGATTTAAGATTAACATGCTACCTTCCAAAACCCATACCACCATAGAGGCCTCCATGATTCGGACTTAGAACTTCTCCAGAGTCTCAGTCTTGAACTCCCGCCACCGTCTCTCTCCCTCTTTCCTTCTCGGATCCTCCTACTCCTTCTCCCTTAGGTCCGTCACCGAGGCCCCAGGACGGACCTGACCTCTGGACCCTCACTACGGCACCCAGTGGGACTTCAGTCTGGTCGGCCGCCAAAACGTAGAGTAGACTCCTCTCACGGCACTTCGTCCCCACACAAAACCTTTCACACAAACCAACACTATAGGTCCCGTCTTTCTTACCCCCCTCTTGACCTTCGGTCCTCCGGTCTGGTCTCTGAACAAAGTTCATCGAGGAATTCCAAGAAGTCTCCTACAGTAACACAACTTTTGTCTTCCCTGTGCTCCGACAGACCTTTCCTGACCACTGACCCGTATCCCAGGTCCCGGTATTCCTCTCTTCTCTGCCGTCCGTAGAACCTAAGGACAAAACATGTGCACACACAAAATAAATATACCACAAAAGAGAACAACAGTACACATAGAGAACACACACACACACAATCAGTGAGCCAGTACAGACTCAGAAGTCGGGTGGTCCACCCAAGGAGACAGACACCCCTGAGAGGTCCGTTCTTGTGACCTCACCCAACGGTACGGGAGGAGGTCCCTTAGAAGGGCTGGGTCCCTAACTTGGACCCAGAGGACGTAACGTCCGTCTAAGAAATGCTAGACTCGGTGGTCCCTTCGGGGATAGGGAAAATCGCACCGAAGTAATTGTCCGACATATTACTTCTTTTGTGACCATGAATGAAATGTTCTAACAATCCCCTAAGTAAATCAAATACGAGTAATCTCACGTAGTCTGTCACGGACCGCGCATCATCCACGAGTCAGTCACACTTCCACTTCCACTTCAGCGAGTCAGCCCAGGCTGAGAAACGCTGGGGCACCTGACATTGGATGATCTGAAGAAACAGGTACCCTAAGAGGTCCGTTCTTATGACCTCACCTAACGGTAAAGGTAGTCCCATCAAAGAACGATAAGTGCGAGTGTCAAACGAGTCACCCGAAGGATACTATTCGGACCTCGTAGACTTTACCCACCAATGAGGAGTAATAGTAAATTGAGTGTCGTGGATCCCCCGTCGTGATTTGACAATAAATCCAATTTATAAACGCTACAGTCCCCGAAGGGACCACCGAGTCTACCATTCCTCAGACGGACGTTACGCACTCTGGACCCAAGTCAGAGACCCAACCCTTCTAGACGACCTCTTCCCGTACTGTTGGGTAAGAACGGACCTCTTAGGGGGATCACCCGATGTCAGGTGCCCCAGCGTTTCTCAGCCTGTGCTGCCTCGCTGATTCGAGTGTCGTGTGTTTCCACCGAGCCTCCATTTCTTGGACGGACGGTGTCATCCTTCGTGTCCTTTGAGTCCAAACTAGGGACCCAGTCTTTCTAGGGGACCTCCTCCTTTACCGTTGGGTGAGTCATAAGAACAGACCTTTTAAGGTACCAGTCTCCTCTGAGTGCCCGATGTCAGGTACCCCAACGTTTCTCAGCCTGTGCTGTCAACCAACACTAGGTGTGTCGGTTTTCGAAATCGCATCAGTTACTTCGTCTTCATCTACAAAAAGACCTTAAGAGAACGAAAAAGATACTAGTCACCTACAATCGTTAAACTAGAGACCAAGGAGACGGAAAAGATTTAGGTCGAATTTGTAGACCTTCAAGAGTCAAGTGCATGACAACTTCGGACCGAACCTCTTAAAACTCGTAATGAAGCGATCGTACACTCTACTCACGTTAACACACCATCAAACTCGTAAGAAACCGTAACGGAAAGAAAACCTAACCTTACTTTACCTGGAAAAGGTCAGGACACCGGTGACGACTCAAAAGGTTTAAGCGACCGTATGACTCACTAAACTCTACGAGATATATTCTGAGTGACATTCGAGAGTGTCTGAAGTGAAACTACAGAGACTGAATCGATCGAAAGAACTGTGACTCTTTCCCCCTTCCAAGTTAAACTCACACAAATCCTCACCTGAGGCACGTCTAGTGAGCACGTACTCCAAAAGGGTCTCTTGGTCATTTTAGGAGCGGACTAGTCTTGTCCTCTGCTCCTTAGTCTTTCGTCGTTAGGGGAGGGACGTCCAGTCCCCCTGTCTCTGATCACGCAATTATAATCTCTGTCGTGGTCGGAATTAGTCCTGACGAGCTATGTCGACTTACGTTTGTACGTCTAACACCCCACAAATACTTGACCTGAACCCTTGGGTCGCTTAGGGAAACAAGTCTTCTCGACGTGAGGTCCGGGACTGGTGGGCGGGACGACGAGTCTGCGTAGTGTCGAGTCAAAGTGGTTTGGTTACGACGAGTCTACGTAGTGTCGAGTCAAAGTGGTTTGGTCACGACACGGTCGACACTCTTTCATGGGTCCGAAATAAATAAATGAAAAATTATAAATGAAAAAATAAACCCCGAAGGGACCACCGAGTCTCCATTTCTTAGACGGACGTTACGTCCTCTACGTCCAAGCTAGGGACCCAGACTTTCTAGGGGGCCTCTTCCTTTGCCGTTGGGTGAGGTCATAAAACGGACCTCTTAGGGTACCTGTCTCCTCGGACCACCCGATGTCAGGTACCCCAGTGTTTTGTCAACCTGTGCTGAATCGCCGATTTGTTGTTACATAAATAAACAGACGTGACCCAGAATCGACACCGTGCACCCTAGAATCAAGGAGTTGGTCTCTCGTCTGGGTCCAGGGGACGTAATCCTCCCGTGTCAGGATCGGGTCCCTGGTGGCCCCTTCGGGGGTTCTCACGGGTGCGAAATACGATCAGAAGACGTCGAGGTAAAGAATTTTACCGGCATGTATTTCAATCAAGTCAGTCGACAGTCCTCGTCACGCCTAAGGACAGACAAGACTCACACTTGATTTGATAGGCACGTCGTCGGAGTAGGAATGGCCCGTAAAGCAGGAGTCTCTCCAGACACGCGTGTCGACCATCCTCTCATTCTCCTCGGTCCTCGACGAGGACCCGAGAAGGACTCAGGACTCCAGCACCGGCCGGAAGGAGGGACGGCCAGGACCTTCCCGAGGACATCCAGACTCTGCGCGCCTCAGGGTCGAAGAACAACATAATCACGAAGGTCTCGGACGTGCCATTTCACGTGCGAAAATTACTCGCTGTCGTGGTCGAGGGGCCGTCCATGGGGTTTTCCCTTTCGAAGGGGTAGAGCATGAGAGGACTTTAAGAAGTAGGGTTAGGTAAGTAGAGGTCTTCTGAGACAATGGTGTCAAATATCGAAAAACACTAAAATTTGTCTAGATGACAAAAGAGGGGTTTTAATATGAACTTTCTTCTAACGAATAAAAGGAGGAAGTCCATGTCAAACCGCCCCCCACCCCAGACAGAGAATATGTNCCCCACCCCCTTGTCATCTACATAAGGGTAATGGACTAGACTTCCTTATTGTCATTTCTTTTGTTCACCGGTGAAATTTTGCTTTATCTCCCTGAAGGGACCACCAGGTCATCAATTCTGAGGTTCAACGGTTACTTTCCCCGGACTCAAGCTGGGGACCAGTCTCTTGATCTAGAGTGTACGGTGTTGATTCTTAGGTGTACAGCGCTGACTTCTGGACACACGGCGATGATTCTGGACCGTGGCGGTTTAATTTATATTTTTCTTCCTTCCGTAGGTAAAGAAATTACGGTCCCACACTATTTGAGGTCCATATGTTTCGTTACAAGAACGACATTTCTTTATAGATCACCCTCTTCGTATATATATTCTTTGTTGTTTTTTGTCTTTAGGACGAACTGAGTAATTCTTCCCTTTGTCGTTTTCGTTCTAATAAAAGAGGGTCATTCTTTAAGACAATAGTGAAGGAAAGTGATGTCTCTTCACATAAATATAATAATCCCTCAAATATATCATGGAAAGAGTACTCCTTAAACACTGTAAAATATTTTAAAAGACTTTACCTGTCATAGAATCTTTAGAACTATTACATCCATATAGTAAAAAGTTCAGGGACTTTAAAACAACGATAAATGATTATACTATTATATGAGAACACTTATATCCGGACCAAAAGAAGTATTCTTTAATTCATAGATATCGTAAAAACCTTCGGATTCTCCTTCCCTGTCACAAAGTAAGTAGAGGGGAGGGAGGGGACGTGACCCACGAAATAGACAGCGTTCATAAACATCTATCCGCCACGTCTCCTTTGACAACCGACTCCTTACCGCCGAGGTAACACTTAAGAGAGTCTCGGACCAAGGCATTTCTCTGGAATACCCCTTGAAGGACTTACCAGGTCACCGACTCTGAGGTACAAGAATTACGATGCGTCGGAGCCAAACTAGGACCAGTCCCTTGATCTAGGGTGTACGGAGTTGACCTCTAGGACACGCGGTGTCGATTCTGGGTAACGTCGGTTTATTTATAAAAAATTTTTCTCTCTTTGGGATACCCTTTAAAAGAGCATTTGACTTCTTAGGAAAACGTTACGTCATTAGGGAAGAATTACATAGACAATTCAGTTTATATAAATATATATATACTTTTCACTTTCACAATCAGTGAGTCAGCACAGGTTGAGAAACACTGGCGTACCTGACATCGGGCGGTCCGAGGAGACAGGTACCTTAAGAGGTCCGTTCTTATAACCTCAGTAAGGGATATATAAACCTGAAGAGACCATCGAGTCGATCATCTCTTAGACGGACGTTAAACCCTCTGGACCCAAACTAGGGACCCAACCCTTCTAGGGGACCTCCTCCCGTACCGTTGGGTGAGGTCATAGGAACGGACCTCTTAGGGTACCTGTCTCCTCAGACTACCCGATGTCAAGTACCTGTGTCTTTCTCAGCCTGAACTGACTCGTTGATTCGGGTTGTGTTGTGTGTGTGTGTGTGTGTGTGTGTGTATATATATTAGAATTTGGTCTTGTTTGGTCACTCTGATTAGAGTATGAAAACAATGTATTACACCTGCATATTTCACTTTCACTCCAGTGAGTCAGTACAGCCTGAGAAACGCTGGGGTACCTGACATCGGGTGGTCCGAGGAGGCAGGTACCCCAAGAGGGCCGTTCTTATGACCTCACCCAACGGTAAAGGAAGAGGTCCCCTAGAAGGGCTGGGTCCTTAGCTTGGGTGCAGAGGACGTAACGTCCGTCTGTGAAATTGGAGACTCGGTGGTCCCTGCATATCATTTTTTTTTTTTTTTTTTTTTTTTTTNTTTTTTTTTTTTTTTTTTTTTTTTTTTTTTTTTTAGACGTAAAATGAGAGGAAATATCTTCATTAAATTCATATATAATACAACACTGTATAATACTATGCCATTCATTACATTTCGATCTTGTCATTAATCTAAGTCGTCGTTGGTATTTAATCGACATTTGAGTACGTCGAGCCTCTTCCGTTACCGTTGGGTGAGGTCATAAGAACGGATTTCTTAGTGCACCTGTCTCCTCGGACCACCCGACGACAGGCACCCCAGTGTGTCTCAGTCTGTACTGACTTCGCTGAGTCGTACGGACGTACGTAACCTTTTCCTTCACCGTCGGGTGAGGTCACAAGAACGGATCTCTTAGGGTCCCTGTCTCCTCGGACCACCCGACGACAGGCACCCCAACGTTTCTCAGTCTGTGCTGACTTCACTGAATCGTCGTCGTCATCGTCGTACGTGGAAAAGAACTCGTAGATGAGTTTTCTCTAGAAAAGGGTTTTTTGTGGTCGAACGGAAATATTAGTACTTAGTACCTTTCGGCGTCGTTCGATTTTCGCACACTGTACAAATCGCAAGAGCCATAAAATTGAATTCTCGTGTCTTAGTCACGATTCAATTCCTGGTAAGCCAAAAAGACCGTCACACAGTAGTGATGCTAATCGGATATTTCTAGAACTTTAAGTCTACTTCTTTCTACTTTTCGACTTATACTCACCGTTCTTTTTCCGTCTTAGTCTCTCTGAACCGTACCCTAAGCCTTTATCGTCTTCCATTCTGAGACGAAAGAACCTAAAGGATTAAATTCGATCAAACGACTAGTGTGCACCTGAGAGGAACAATCAAAGGTGAAGTCTTTGCAGAAGAGGAACAAGCGAAGGAAGTACACGACACGAGATTATGTTAGTCGGGAGTCGCGGGAGATAGATCCCCAAGACGGAAACGTCTGAGTCGGTTAGACCCTAAACTTATATAGTCCTATCCCTCTTAAGGTCTTTCAAGGTCCTTCGTTTTGTTTAAAAAAGACACGTGTGGTATGAATTCCTGTTGTTAAATGTAGCAAAAATGTAACATAAATGTTATTAAATATATCGTAAAGGTACCCTAGTCGTTTCTCTGTGCTGAATCGTTGATCTGTTGTCTACACCGTGAATGTAACTTAAACCACAATAATCATTGATCTTTACTAAATTTTATGTTTCCTTATCATTCCTAAAAACCCCCCCACTTCATCTCTTCCTATCGAAGGAATGAAACGGTTCGTTTCCTCCTGTGTAGTCTGGAGACGGAACTTTTTAATACACAGGGACTCCTAACAAAAACAACCGACCCCATTACCTTGGTCAGGGGGAGTCTATGGTTCTCTGTTGGCACAAATGATGTCACGTTTTTTAAGGTTTAAACTAATAATCTATTTTACTTTATCCAGACTAACAGTAATTTACCTACGGTATTTGTATTGAAAGTATACACTGACATAAAAGATATTAATCAATGTCAGGGGTGATTCCAGGCCATAAAAGATCACGAACATGGTGTTTTTATAAAAAGATAACAAGTACAAACATTGGGGGGTTTATTTCATGTAAAAACAACTCTCATATTTAATTTCCGTAAGAAACCACTTGTGTGCATAGAAGTACTTGATTATAATGAGAAAAAGGTAGAATAAGAGATAAAAGAGTTCACCATAAAGTGTAAGTCACTGAAGTCTGTACGTCTGGTAACTTGTCCTTTGCGGTTAGTGTCGTTTTGGTTCTTTTTTCATACCACTACTGTCACTACTGAGTATGAAATGTAGGTCGAGGTCCATTGGACAATTTTTAGTAGGACTTTCATAACAAAACTTTTCGAGCTATGTCTGAATGCTCAAAGACCAAAAAAAAAAAATGTAATCCTTGTTTATGTTTATTCAAATGAAACAACAAAAATTTTCGAAGCCGACCTTAGTTCCTACAGGAAACCCTTTTTTAACCCCAGGGGAAGAAATCACCTACTATAAACGATTATAACTTTACAAACTTTTATTTTCGTCGTCGGTCCTTAATTTTAGTCTCCACCCTTTCAACATAAAGAGATTTTACACTTTAACCTCTTTATGTGTTTTATGCCTTTTGGGGTTTCTATAGACAACAGCAAATCAGAATAAGGTTGTCAACCGTATAAAGGGTCGACCCGGAAATCGTCTAAGAAAACAAAAGTATGGTGGCCGAAGACCTCAGCGGGTAACCGTCCCATATTTTAAAATTTACTTACGATAAACACACACAAATACATACTTACCTTTCGTGACAACGGCAGACTCCCCAAGGGCCCCATTTCGGATCCGGGGTAGGAAGTTCGGGAGTGGGAGGTTGTTCCTGTCCGATGGGTTGAGGTCACACTTCGGCTGGCACCTCTCCAGCACCAAGTCCAAGTTCGGTGGGCGTCTCTGCCTCTTGTTCAAATTGAACTTAACTGAGTGAGACACGCCAAGAAGGTTCTTGGACTAGTCGTGGCCCCTCCCCCTCCGGACGACTCGTCGATGGTTCATTTGGACCCCACAGTCCTTCACCCGTGGCCGACCCTACGGCCCGCCGGACCTGAACTCAGGACCGGGACGGCGAATTACTGACACGGCGGCGGAGCATAGACATTCCAGCCCTGTGGTCGTCACAGTCGGAGAGTCCGTCGCACTCCCAAATTACTTACTTACGTGTGCCCCGTAACGCCGGATCGATGATAAATACAGTACAAATCGACAACAAAAATATATCTTTGAGTCAAGTTTTCAGTGCACTGAGTCAGACTTACGAATTAGTGATAACAACATATGAATTCAATTGGTACACCTCCCGGTGGAAGTCCACACCCCAAACCCTTCCAGCTGACACACGGGCAGTCACACCCGTTAGGAATCTCCTCCGTGGGAGTGAGTGTAGAGTCTCCCGTAGTGACAGCTGACCGTTAATGTGTCCCCGAAGGAAGTATCTCGAGTCAGCCATTTCGTAGACAGACGTTACGTCCTCTGGACCCGAGTCAAGGACCCAGGCCTTCTAGGGGACCTCTTCCTTCACCGTTGGGTGAGGTCATAAGAACGAACCTCTTGGGGTACCTGTTTCCTCTGACCGCCCGATGTCAGGTACCCCAGTGTTCTCAACCTGTACTGAATCATTTGGCGGTGGTGGTCTTCGTCAAGGTATACGTATTGTCTATCTTTACATACTATTGATTAATCCGAGATTAAGACTTTAAGACATAAAAGGACAGTTTCAAGTGTCCATTCCTGAACATTATGACTCTTGACAGAAATTTAGTAAGTGGATCGTAGTGACGTCTAACGAAGTGTAGGTCTAAAAATGGTCTTTTTTTCATCAAATCTCCACAAGGGGCAGTCACGAGAGTCTCTGCCCCACCAAAATACAAACGGAGAGTCCGAAGGGCCTATCAAGTCAACCATTTCTTGGCGGACGTCACGTCCTCTGGGGCCAAGTTAAGGACCCAGACCTTCTGGTCGACCTTTTCCCTATCCGATGGGTGAGGTTATAAGAACCCGAAGGGAACACCGAGTCGACCATTTCTTAGACGGACGTCACACCCTCTGGACCCAAGCTAGGGACCCAACCCTTCTAGGGGACCTCTTCCCTTTCCGATGGGTGAGGTCGTAGGACTGGATCTCTCAAGGTACCTGACGTATCAGGCAACCCAGTGTTTCTCAGCCTGTGCTGACTCACTGAAAGTGAAAGTGAAAAGGGAACTCGTTGGACATAAAGTCCAATTAACCGCCATTGAGGGTTTAGTACGGAAAAATTTTATTAATCAATTAATTAAACCGTCACGGTCCAGAATCAACGTCGGACGTCCTAGAAAATAATTATCCACACCGTACGCCCTAGATCAAGGGCCTCGTCCCTAGCTTGGGTCCGGGGGACGTAACCCTCACACCTCAGAATCGGTGACCTGACGGTCCCTTCGGGGGGTTTAGTACGGAAAATTTTATGAATTTATGTAAAAGATGTTCTATCTTAATTTGGAGATCGAAGTAAACTTCCGCCGGATGCAGTACAGTGAAATCTACTCTCTCATACAGACACAGCCTCTTTGAGGACCACCACGTCCCAGATGCGAGTGGGTGGACCGAAGAGGTGTTTTCGGACAAACTAAGAAAGTGACGAGTAATGTCGAGGACGTCTCTCGTATCCCAAAGGTCGAGGTGGTCACCACGCCTCAACCTTCCTCTCCGCCGACACTGACTCCTACGCGGGACCCTTCGACAACCCCTCGGAGCGGGTGGGGTCCGGTGACGGGCCGAGGAAGGACCCCCCGAGGTAGGCGGTCCTCGAAGTCCTCAGGGCAGTCGGAGAGAGACACTTTCGAATCAGGATTCTCAGTCGGCCTTTCCGGAGGCAAAGATGCCTTGTTAATAAATACCAAACCTTGGCCCCTCGTCTACCACAAAAATATAACTGGTGTGACCGACCTAAGGGCGGTCTCTGGAACCGCACGACAAACAGAAGTGGACGTCGAACAGACTACCCTTGCAGTCACGACCAGGAGGAACCAGCACTAGTGACGCCCATCTTGTTCGGAATGAAACCGTCTACTTCAGCCCATTTGTACCGGAGACCCTTTCGCCCGCAAAGGTACTCCTCGAGAGTGACGAAGGTTTAATAAGTAATCGGGTAATCTTGAACTTATGATAACTTAATACTTTCTCACGACAAAGATAATTTTTACTTGGTCGGCATAGAAACCCGAGAAAAAAAAAAAAAACTCAAGGTAATAAAGGTCCTATATTTGTTACATTAATATATGACTCATGTTTTATTACTTTGATCTTGTTAAACAAGTCGGAATGTTTCGGTCGCACCGGAAGTCACCTTCTCCGTCGACAGATGTCGACATTTAGGATTTAACTCATTCCTATGTTGGTTACAGAGGACGTAGCCGTCCAAGAAATGGCGATCACGGGGCCCCCTTAGGATACATTCCTTACAAAAGTCTAACTCACTTTGGTCTCACTCTCCCTCTTTTGTATTCACTTTTCGTAATTCTTAACCCTAGATCTTCAGTTTTGTAATTTTTTTAAGTTATCTTCATTAAGGGACTGTTAGATCACCAACCCTGAGTCACGAAAGTGACGGTACCGGGACCCAAGTCAGGAACCGACCCCTTGACTCTAGGGCATTTTTTTCAGTGATTCCGGAACCCCTAGGTCCCCATGAACACAAAGACTCCTTCCCGTCCACGAAGTGTCGGTAGTCACCCAAGACGGTGGGACAGGAGGGGGTCGTTCAACGATGGACGAAGGGAGTGACACGTGACCCAGTCTCGAGTCTCTCGGAGTGACCACTTGGCACCCTTCTCGGGGGTGGTAGGGGGACGGGGGTAGGGGAGGGATCGAACCACTTGTGTCACCTTGCACCAGATCACCGACCAGTCGTCCCTCGATCGTCTTACCGAAAAGCGAGAGGAAGACTAAGAACATAATAGGTCGGTAATTTTTTTTTTTTTTTTTCAGACTACGGGCATATAAGGTCCTATTCGTGAACCCGAATGTACCAACTTCTTATAAAGGAATCTCACTGTGATTGGGGCTCAGGGGCATGGATTCTGAGCACTTCCCGGACCTTCAAGATGGGTGGCGGTAAGTCAGGAGTGGGGGTTGGGGTTCGGGTCTCGGAGACCCCCTGACACGTCGGGGGGCCGTAAGGAGCAGGAAGTCAGGCTCCCGGCAAGGGGCTCTTTGTGACGGAACCCGTAGGTGAAACAGAGGGACCCAAAGACTCGAGTCTAGCCCAAAGACTCGGGTCTAGCCGGTCAGCGTAGACCCGCCCCCGACTCGCACAGAGGAGGGAGTCGGTCTCGGACCGGGGAGTATTTACGAATAACTTTCACTTCAACGAGTCAACACAAGATGAGAAACGTTGGGGTACCTGATATCGGACGGTTCGAAGAGGTAGGTACCCCACCTCTTATGACCTCACCCAACGGTAAAGGAAGAGGTCCCCTAGAAGGGGTGGGTCCCTAGTTGGGTCCAGAGGTCGTAACGTCCGTCTACGAAATGGGAGACTCGGTGGTAGGGATTTCTACGAATAATTCATCAAAATTTAAGGACTAACCTAGTCAGAAGTAAGAAAGTGACCCTGGGAGTGTTTATACAGGAGCTTGCAAACCTCCCGAAGGGATCACCGAGTCTCCAATTTCGCAGACGGACCTTACGCCCTCCGAGCCCAAGCTAGGGACCCAGCCCTTCTAGGGGACCTCTTCCTTTACCGTTGGGTGAGGTCATGAGAACGGACCTCTTACGGTACCTCCCTCCTCGGACCATCCGATGTCGGGGCCCCCAGTGTTTCTCAGTCTGTGCTGACTCACTAAAGTGAAAAGGTCCACTCCTCCCCAACCAACAAGGACAAGGAGGCTCGTCTCGGACGAGTCGAAGATCGACTTTAGGTCTATGCGAAACTTGTGTCGTCCAAAAGGAAGGACCTCCCTCTTCCGACCACATTGTTCTAAACAACAATTACTGGAGGAACGGTCTCTTGCGCCTTTGGTGCAAACCTTTAAGACGAAAAAAAAGTTAGTGAGTATATTCCGGTATGGTAGACGAAGTTTGTCGTCTAAATGGGTGGGAGGAAAACAACAACAACAAACAAACAAACAAACAAAGGACGTTCCTTTTTTCTCAGGTAAGGTAAAATAAGGTGGCGATGGGGGGGTAGAATCGAGTAGAGACCTACTGAGGAGTGCGGGAGCCTCAAACCGGGAGCGGACAGAGGACGCACGAAGACAAGAATGGGAGGCCTTTGTAGAACCGTTGTAGAGATTTCAGAGACGTAGGAGGAGGTAGGAGGAAGGAAAGGACTCTGGATTCGTAATCTTAGACTCAGAGCGAAGACTTGAGGACCTTGGTGGAAATTCTCCTCACGCCCAGGCCGACCCAAAAAAAGGTAGGATTCGACAGTACTTAAGCCTCTACCGGGTCAGTGAAGACTCACGCAGAGACCGTGTGAGTGGAGTGGCCAGATAAAGACAGGACAGGGTCCGTTTCGGACGACGAGGGGCAGTGTCCAGAAAGAGGGGGCTGTATCCTGGACTTAGACGGCAACTCAAAACGAGAGACTCGGTGAGGAACGAGTTACTACCAGTCGATTGGTTTCACATTTGACTGGGTCGTCCGGTCGCAGGGGGGACTCTACGAATGGTTCAGGTGAAGGCCGAGGTCAGACTTTCTCGTAGACACCCTACCAGGTCACTAGTTGTTAGTATCGAGACGTGGACTGAGGTCTTACTCCGGTCAATCGTAGTGAATGTGATTGACCACCAAAGACAATCCTCACGACAGAATAGGTCCCGATTGTACCGTCCCAATGGTTGTTCCCTGAGGATCTTACCACAGTCAAGAGGTCCAGGACTTCGTAACTACCACCAAATCAACGATTCAGTACAGGTTGAGAAACGTTGGGGTACCTGATATCGGGCGGTCCGAGGAGAAAGGTACCCCAAAAGGTCCGTTCTTATGACCTCACCCAGTGACAAAGGAAGAGGTCCCCTAGAAGAGGTGGGTCCCTAACTTGGACCCAGAGGACGTAACGTCCGTCTAAGAAATGGCGGACTTGGTAGTCCCTTCGGGAGGACTTCGCAGTAAGTACTGGTCGGATATCGACCCATTGGGAGTTCCCACAGGATACGACAACCCTATCCGATCCAATACGGTGTCACTATTTATGAGGGGGGTCTAGAATTCCCGAATCGTGTCCCTACCAAATAAAGAAACAAGTGATTTCCGTCGATTCCTATATCTAATAGATAGGAAGACCACCGTGGAACTAACAGGTCCACCTACCACCACAGTGGACGGACTTCGATGTCGTGGACCTTTTGTGTTGGGGAAGGTGAGCCCTCCCTTCTCTCCTGACTCGTGGGCTTTCCGGAACCCTCACTAAGCGGAGCACAGGCTAGGACAACGTGTGCCGGCGGGGGTCGAAGTCCCCCCAGACCCTTCACGTCACGGGTACATGGACTACACTCACCTGTAGTCATTCCAGGAGGTTTCGGAGAGAAGACGAGAGAGGGTATGTCCAAGAAACTGCTCGGGTACCTCAATTCCTCGTCAAGAAAGAGATCGACCCTACTGTCAAGTCTAAGGATAACCTTCTTTCTCTGGTAGTTTCTGTGACTGGGTTAAGACTTTTTGTGTCCGATATGCCTGTCCATGCCTGGGGTCTCCCCACCCTGACATTTGACACTGAGGTGCGCGCAGAGGTCCCTGTCAGAGATTGGGATCATTTACTTTCACAACATGATAAAGTTCTTATAAGAAACATAGGACCAGACAGAGGACTTGAATGTCGAAACGGAAAGGGTCTTCGAGCACAGGACCTCAGCTCGTCATTGACCGAAACAATCTGTCTGAAGAACTTGCAAGGCATCGAGCCTGTGCTGACTTCGCTGAATCGTCGTCGTCGTCGTCACGCCAACTCTGAACACAAAACGACACAAGTAGGGAGAAATAGCAACTCAGACAAATAGGCAAATGGACAGTTTCTTGACAGAGGTCGAAGACCACTAGCACTTACTTCCCGACTTACTGCACAGCAGGTTTGGTCCCTTGACGACCCTCACACCCCCCTGTCAGGGTCGTGCAACGCTGTCGTTCGCACTGGACCTTAACAGGAGCCACTGACCCTATATGGCGGTGGGACGAGCGAACATAGGACCCATCGCACCTTGTCACGAAATGCACGCAGTGTCGCATAAGTCACAAACGACTAACTAGGCCCCTTGACTTCAGTGTAATGTCCGGATATAATTCATCGTCTTAAGGAAGGTTACAACACACCAAACCTATAAATCAGAAAAAAAAAAAAGGATTTATCTTAAATGTCCGAAAAATTTCACCGGATTTTAGGGAAATGTCTTAATGACGACAACGGAAAAAATTTTCATTTTACAATACACGAATGTACTATTTACTCTTTATGTAGTGGAGGTTAATCGAATTGGACGAAACCGACAAAAACAAGAAACACGACTCGCGTGAAGTCCAATAATTGATCAGCGAGACGACCTACAACCCAGGGGTCTTGAATGAGAAGAATAATGTTTACTACTTCTCAAACATGGGAGACTGGCCGTAGATGGGTAAAGGGGGTGGAGGAACCTTTGGTGACAAGATCAAAGACAAAGAAACTTAAGTTGGAAATTTTTTTTTAAAATCTAAGATGGGTGTTCACTCCTGTACGTCGTAGACAGAAAGAGACAGACTGAAGCACACTACAGGGGGTCCAAGTAGGGATAACAGTATTCGCCGTCCTAAAGGAAGACAAAGTATCGTCTTATAATAGGGTAACACATACACCCTAGTACAAAAGGGATAGGTAAGTGGGTGACTGTCTATGCGTCTAACAAAGGTGTTGAACTGACGACACCTTTGGAACCGGCACTTGTACCCGACGTCTCTAGAGAAGTGCGATGGTTGAAACAAAGGAAGTCTAAATATGGGTCTTCACCCTCGTCTACCGTCAAGACAAAAATTGAAAGACTACTTGAAGACACGACAAAAGGTGCACCGACACGATTAAAGGAAAGGGTGGTAGTCACATGGTTCAGAGGCACAAGAGGTTAGAAATGGTTGCGAATAAAGCATAGAAGAACTGTCACCGGTAAGATTGTCCACACTCCAAAACTAAACGGAAAGGGACTACTAATCTCTACAACTGGTGGAAAAGTGTAGGGACAACCGTAATTTGAAGGGAGAATCATAACGAAAACGACATACGGCATTCGCAAAGGTAAAAGTAAACAAAGTTCTATAAGAAAGGAAGAAAACAAAAATTAACTTCGTGTCAACTAAATACTACACCACAATCAAAGACCACATGTAGTTTCATTAAGTCTATATATCTATATATATATCAACAACAACAACTCAGTGAGTCAACACAGACTGAGAAACACTGGGGTACCCCCAGACGTCGTGCAGTCCGGAGGGACAGGTAGTGGTAGAGGACCTCGAACGAGTTTGAGTACAGGTAACTCGACCACTACGGTAGGTTAGTAGAGTAGGAGACAGTAGGGGAAGAGGAGGACGGAAGTTAGAAAGGGTCGTAGTCCCAGAAAAGGTTACTCAGTCAAGAAGCGTAGTCCACCGGTTTCATAACCTCGAAGTCGAAGTCGTAGTCAGGAAGGTCACTTGTAAGTTTCCTACTAAAGAAAATCCTAACTGACCAAAGTAGAGGAAAGTCAGGTTCCCTGTGAGGTTGAGTTGTCAAGTTTTCGTAGTCAAGAAGTCGCGTGTCGAAATTAAGAGTGTAGGTGTACACTCACGACCTTTTTGGTATCGGAAACTGATACACCTGGAAACAATCATTTCATTCCAGAGACGAAAAATTATCCGACAGATCCAACCAGAATCGAAAAGAAGGTTCTTCGTTCACAGAAAATTAAAGTACTGACGTCAGTGATAGGCGTCACTAAAATATCGGGTTCTTTTATTTCAGACAGTGACAAAGGTAACAAAGGGTAGATAAACGGTACTTCATTACCCTGACCTACGGTACTGGAAGTAAAAAACTTACAACTCAAACTCGGTCGAAAAAGTGAGAGGAGAAAGTGAAAGTAGTTCTCCGAGAAATCAAGGAGAAGTGGAAGACGGGATTCCCACCACAGTAGACGTATAGACTCCAAAAAATAAAAAAGGGAGGTCGTCAGAACTAAGGTCGAACACGAACTTCGATCTTCCAACTAGTCGAAGGAATTTCCTTAATAAAACTTAAGAAACAGTCCGTCAATATACCCCAGTCAATGATCTTTTAATGACAAAGGAGAACACCATAGTGCAAAGTACAAGGAGCCCGAAGGGACCACCGAGTCTCCAATTTCGCAGACTGAGGTTACGCCCTTTGGGCCCAAGCTAGGGATCCAGCCCTTCTAGGGGACCTCTTCCTTTACCGTTGGGTGAGGTCATAAGAACGGACCTCTTAGGGTACCTGTCTCCTCGAACCATCCAATGTCAGGTGTCCCAGTGTTTCTCAGTCTGTACTGACTCACTGAAGTGAAAGTGAAACCTCAGCACAACGACAGAAACGTAAACTTCCTCCTTAGTGGAGGAGATCAGAAAGGACGAGTCGAAAGCTACTCTTTACGGTAGTTGACAGTCGTCACGACCTCTGCGATCCCACAAGAGTCCGGAAAAGATACCTACGTGAGAGAGGAGGGACGAATGGGGAAAACCCCCAACTTCAGAATTCTACCGGACAGAAGAGAGGCAGGGTGTGTGTCCCTACTCTCGGAGGACGAACGAAGGGGATCCTACCGCGGGACCCTTCGACTTCAGTCACGTGAAAAGACGGTCGGGTCTCAGTCCGACCGGGAGACGTGCACGAGTGGCCGACAGACGTGTCCGAGCGTGAATGGTCCCGCACACGTCCTCCCTCCCAAGTACCCAGTCGGGACCGCCGGGGCACCGGGTGACTCCCGAGGCGTCCGTTTCACGTGCGTCACGAAACACTCGTCCGGACGGGTACCTCGGATCCTTCACCAATCATCTTAGGCGTACGGAAACTACTCAAGAGTCGGGACCGTCGGGGAGGGTCGCGGAGTCGGTCCATCTAGGGGAGTCACAAGGCCCACCTACTCCTTCGGGATCCGTAGGAACCTTTGGTCCGTGGGACGGTGGGTGGAGTACGGAAAGGGAGACCCTCTCTACCGTCCGGCTCACCTGGAACGAACCGGGGCTCGTCGCGACGGACCCTCCTCCTTATCGCACTCGTCTCACTTCGAGAAGGAGAATGGAGAAGTCACGTGGGTCAGAACCTAAGAAAAACGAGGTTGTCGCACAACCTCGGAGAGACGACCTGAGGACCTGAGGGTGTTTCCGTACGAGTAGACACCCACTAACAGTCTTGACCATAAGAGTCCTTAAGGGACCACTAGGTCACCAATCCTCAGAAGCGAAAGTAACGACTCCCACACCCAAATTAGGGCCAACCCCTTGATCTAGAGCGTACGACGTCGATTCTGGACCACGTCGGTTTATTTATTTTTGTTTTTAGTTGGTTTACTGTGTGTGTGTGTGTGTGTGTGTGTGTGTGTGGTCACAAGTGTACGACGTCGATTCTGGACCACGTCGGTTTATTTATTCTTGTTTTTAGTTGGTTTACTGTGTGTGTGCGTGTGTGTGTGTGTGTGTGTGTGTGTGTGGTCACAAGTGTACGACGTCGATTCTGGACCACGTCGGTTTATTTATTCTTGTTTTTAGTTGGTTTACTGTGTGTGTGCGTGTGTGTGTGTGTGTGTGTGTGTGTGTGGTCACAAGTGTACGACGTCGATTCTGGACCACGTCGGTTTATTTATTTTTGTTTTTAGTTGGTTTAATGTGTGTGTGTGTGTGTGGTCACAAGTGTACGACGTCGATTCTGGACCACGTCGGTTTATTTATTCTTGTTTTTAGTTGGTTTACTGTGTGTGTGCGTGTGTGTGTACGCGCGCGTGTGTGTGTGTGTGTGTGTGGTCACAAGTGTACGACGTCGATTCTGGACCACGTCGGTTTATTTATTCTTGTTTTTAGTTGGTTTACTGTGTGTGTGCGTGTGTGTGTGCGTGTGTGTGTGTGTGTGGTCACAAGTGTACGACGTCGATTCTGGACCACGTCGGTTTATTTATTCTTGTTTTTAGTTGGTTTACTGTGTGTGTGCGTGTGTGTGTGTGTGTGTGTGTGTGTGGTCACAAGTGTACGACGTCGATTCTGGACCACGTCGGTTTATTTATTTTTGTTTTTAGTTGGTTTAATGTGTGTGTGTGTGTGTGTGTGTGTGTGTGTGTGTGTGTGTGTGGTCACAAGTGTACGACGTCGATTCTGGACCACGTCGGTTTATTTATTCTTGTTTTTAGTTGGTTTACTATGTGTGTGCGTGTGTGCGTGCGTGTGTGTGTGCGTGCGTGCGTGCGTGCGTGTGTGTGTGGTCACAAGAGCCCCCCTATTACACTTTTTGGGGACGAGGTGGTGGAACGACTACAGTAAGGACGGAACCGACAAAGATTGACATCTGGATGGTGAGCGGCGTTCGGTCTGATACTCGGTCGACTTTTATGTCTACTCCGGGTCTTCTTCAAACCGTTGCAGTTTCGGTAAAGGAGTCTATACATGAAACCTTCCGTTCGGTTTCGACTACATTCACAGGTCTCACCAAGACACACCAGGGGTGTCTCGTCTTTCGTTCGGTCCCTGTACCTTCCTCACCCTCCTCCACGGCTCATGATTCACTCTACCTGAGTCCGACGTTTCAAGGGGACAGGGGTCCCGTCCTGAGCTCGGGTGCAGAAAGACGGGTCACCAGGGCGAACCGACGAGGTCGACCTTCTCACTATCTTTCGACCCGGACACAATGTAGAAGGAGAATAGGGAAAGGGTCACAAAACTTATCGGTAGGTAAGTTATAGAAAACTTATTTAAAGTCCTTAGAAACTATGTGGACATTAAAGGAATCATTAAAAGAATTGGTATCGATTTACTTCATGTATCGACAAAGAACTTCCGTCCATATAAATAAAAGTCTTCTCTCTAACAACGGAGAAAAGAGTCTCTACAATTACTCGAATAGAGTCACCTCAGACCGATTTGTCATTCTGAGTTTACCTTTACCCCTTGGACTTTCCAGGGAAGAGGAACACTTCATCAGCACACGAATGTGCTTTAAGAATCGCTACGCCCAATAGTGATCCGAAGAACGTGTCACGTCTCTTAATAAAGGACTCCACACGACTCAAATACAACATCGTCATCTTTAAGGTGGTCGCAAGACTCTCATAAATCTGGACGGTGGACCACCAAGAGGTGGGGGATCTGTGCCGGAACAGAATTTCACCTGTCGTGAGTTCAGGTCAATCGTTCATTGTCTTCCGGAAGCTCTCCCCGAGCACCTCGCCGGAAAGGACCGTCGACCCACCACCGTCGTGGCGCTGTCTCGGCAGTGACGGTGGGAGGGAGACCCGAGGGGGGTGACTGACTGGAAACCCGCGACTAGACAGACGAACACTGACGCCTTGGGCTCGCGGCACTATCGAGGAGTCACTAGGAAAGACGTCTTAACGAGTACTAAAACCTCGGACTAAAAGGAAAAGAACGACGAGAGGACGTCATGCTTCGGTCCCGAGCCGACCTCTCCGAAAGCCGTTCAAGAAGGTAGTCGAGTCGACTGGACAAGCTACTCGTCTCCTTCGTCTGCCGTCCATTGTCCGGCCCGTCCGCCCACCCGCTGCTCCGATCAGGGGTGGCGGGGAGGCAGACGAGACGCGTCCTGAAGAGTGGAAAGGTTCTGACAACCGTCGGCCACAAGCTGCGACGGCCCCGAAGGGTCCCCCGCGTCAACTCTTGGACGGACGGCTACATCCTCTACGTTCTCTACAGTACCCAAGCTAGGGACCCAGTCCTTTTAGGGGACCTCACCCAGGTTAGGTGAGGTCATAAGAGCGGGCCCTTTAGAGTACCTGTCTCCTCGGACCGTCCGACGCCCTCAGCGTCCCTCAGTCTGCGCTGACTCCCTGCCTCGTGTGTGTGCGTGTACCGGGGACATTCAGTCCGTCTCGCCTTCAATAACAAGGTCCGAAACGTACACTTCTTTAGTCCAGTACTGTAAATTCGTTGGAGGGGTTTCAATGGACGTCAAAGTCCTTCAACAGAAGGACTTCACAACAGTAACGTCGTCCCCCACACCCCCCTACCCACCCAAAGGATCGTATCACACTTGTACTCTAGATTAAACATACCACAATGTCGGAACCTCCCCTGTCGGGACCCGAGAACACACTACACTGGGTGAGGGATTGACACTTAGGACCTCATAGTCCAACGGAAACCGGAGTCAGAGGAGGAGACATTTCACCCACCCATTATGAGTGGAGTGTTCGTACATGACCCCGTATTTACCCCGTGAAAGATAGTTCACGGGGGACCCGTGACCCTGTCTAGAGTTACCCTAGGGGGACCCTAGACCTGTACCGTCCGGGGGTCCCCGGGGAGGGTCCGGGGTCCTCATCCGTCCCGTCTACCTTGTCCACTGAGGTGGTCGGAGACGGAAGGGACCTCTGTCTACCCCGAAACCTTGGTCCCTCCACCTCTCCTCTCAGGTCTGGGCCTACTCCTCTACAGACCCCCGGGGTCCATCACTCGGAGTCGTGTGTCCGGGCTGTACCTGTAACTCTTGGTGCACGGAGACGAACCCGGAGACTGAGGCTCCGGACGAGATCAGGGCGAGTCAGTCCGGAACCCCCGTCCCTTTCCCGGTCACAGGGAGAACTCAGTGTCGGTTGGAAGGTCCTCGTCCCAGGAGACTCCAGGAAAGTCCTCGGGTAAGCAGTCGTCCTTGCGGGTCCCCTCCCCCGAGAGGCTCCGGAAGCCCCGGGTCGTGACGGACGTGGGAGCAAAGGTCGGGACTTCCTCGACCCTCTCCAGTCCATCCCTGGGTGTGCCCGTCGGGACGTCGGTGTCTCTTCGTGTCTCTTTTTGTCGGAGTCGTCTCTTCCGGTCCCCCCTCTGGGGTCACGGAGTCCGAAAGACACTACCCCAAACCCCCCCCGCAGAGTTCTCGGTGGCACCGGGAACCCCACGTCGCCCGTGACGGTCCGACGACACGACACCGCTCTCCCCTCTCTCTCCCAAGATCGACAGGGGGTTCAGGTGGGGGGTTTGTGGCTGGGCCTCTGTCCGTCTCGTCCTGGCGGGAGACCGGAGGTCGTCCTCTTCGACACAAGAGTAGACACTTGAAGGGCGCAGGGCCGGAGAGAAGGCCCGTTGAAGGAACACACTGGCGGGGTGGACGGTGGGGGGGCGTCTCCCCACGAGCCGTCCGGACGCCCAGTCCGGACGGAGGAGCACCCACGGGACCGTGTCTCCGTCCCGTCGGTCTCTTGGATAGTCCAAACTTTTCGTGGGGGTCGACATACACAAAAACATTAACCTCAATGACCTTCAGAGTGAGACTTTGTAACAAACAATTCTTTTTTTTCGGAAGTCTCTAGTTTACGCGTCGGAAAAGGTCAACGACTTCCGTCCGACGCCGGTCGGATACAAATGGAAGGACAGGCGAAAGTCTCTTGTTTCCAGATAATTAAAAGTACCGGGAACACCCAGGTTCTGTTGAGAGCAGGACTCCTGAGCGGTACCCCCACGGGACCAATACGTTCCGACGGGTCCCTGGGGTCGAGGAGGGGTTGCCGGTTCCCGAATGAGGGGAGAGGTAAGGTCTGGGGGGTCTACCAAGTCTGGTACTGAGGGGAGAGGAGAGACGTAGAGAGCAGTCTACGGAAATTATTGACGAGATTTACCCTTACGTAACTTGTTGAGAGTAATTTATAAATGGGGAAATAAATCTCACGTAAAGTTGTTTCTCGTTTTCGACCAAACTTCTCGCACAAGACACAAGGAATAGAATCTGACAAAGGGGTAGACACTTCATAGCCGTGTGCCCCACCTAGTGTCAGTGGTAATATTAGAGAAGCCTCAAGTCCCCTTCTGTCAAGGTCTAACCTTTACGGAGGACCACTTCGTTTTTATGAAGGACCCCCACACCGAATTGGGACCGTAAACGTCCCCGCGGTCAGGGAAGGTCCTAGAACCTCCCTGACCCACCCCTTGTGTGTATTGGTCGGTGGCGCTAGTGAGATCTCGTCCCAGTCGGCCCCGGACGGTAAGGGCCCGTGACGGAGCCTCCAGCGGTGAGTCACGTGGTTACTGTCTCGTCTCCAACGAAACACTCTCGTCGCGACCTTGTTTTCTTTGACGTTTGGGTCGAACCGGGAGATCCCGTAAAGAAAGGTCTTTACTAACGCTAGTAGACTCAGACTTGTCCCGGGGGCACCCTGACGGTCCCGTGACGCCTGCGGACACAGGCCCGAGGTACGCGTGAACGGGCCGCAGTGCCCCCCTGGGAACCGCACAAACAACAAAGGGGCCTAGAACTCCGGGGAGTCGGTGGGAGGGGACGGGACCGAGAGCGAGCGACTCGGGTCCTTGGACCGGAGAACCCCAAACGGTCGGAGGTTTCGTACCTGGAGTCAGTCGCCAGTCCACCAAAACGAACCACTGAACGACTTGCACATACAGTGTACAGTGTCGACACACCACCCCAGTGGCCGGTCAAGTCGACGTGTTTGACCTCAACGTGATCGGACTCGCTTCCCTTCAGGCACGTGGGTTCCCCGAGACCAAGGTCGAATTTGCCGGGTGGAGCCGGAACGGGAGGGGAAATTTGCGACGACTCAACTTTTGAACATTCACCTCCGCGACCACGGCTCCAGTGGAGGCGACTGGAGACCCGCAGTGTCTCGTCGATACTGAGCCCGGGAAACGCGAGGTCCAGAGCGTGCTCGAGAAACAAAGAGGATTCTGAGTAGGGTGTCCGACCGTCGGGATGGCGCGACCCGCCTTGGGTTCCGGGCGGGGACCCGATCCGACGACGGGACAGTAGCCGCTCACTTCACTCGCGTTCAACGAGTCAGCACAGGCCGAGAAACGCTGGGGTGCCTGATATGTCAGGGACCTTAAGAGGTCCGGTCTTACGACCTCACCGATCGGAAAGGGAAGAGGTCCCCTAGAAGGGTTGGGTCCCCAGCATGGGTCCAGAGGGCGTAACGTCCGTCTAAGAAATGGTCGACTCGGTGTACCCTTCTGTAGTCGTTTCCCGATGGTTTAAAAATTTTTAGTGGACCTCCGTCTCTCCCCCTCCACCGACGGGGACCCGGGGAGGGGGTCACCAGTCACACCCTTGTCACGACACCCTTTGTGTCCCAGAGAGGGCCACCGGGGACACGACCTTCCATTTGTACACAGAAGACAAAACAAGGACCGTTCTCTGGACCGAAGATGACGAATTCCCCGTCCGCCCACATCTACCCAGAGTACACCTCGGTTCCCGTCGACCCGACCGAGGGACCCCCTGGGGTCCAAACCCCAGTGAGTTAGAGACTCGGGGAGGTCGCGGGCTAGTGTTGACTCACCGTTCTCGTACGGTGGTTTCGGATGGACAACCGAGCCTCTGGGGACTACCGACTACTGAGCCTGCGTACGGTGCGCACGTACAGACACGACCCTGCTTGGTCTTGGATCCGTCGTCTCTATGGGTCGACCGGGCCCGGAGCCACTTCCACTCCCAGTCGGAGACGGACCCTCGACCGGTAGTCCTCGGAACGGGTAGACCGGCGGAGGGGCCTACTCGGAGGAAAACAACGAGACTCTGTCCGAAGGAGGACGAGGAACTCCCCACCCACCCTCCCCCCGTCGGGACCGGTGTCTGTCTCGTCGAGAGACAGGGTGGTCATTGGGGTCTCGTTCGTCTGCCAGGGGAGGGAACTCATCTACCCTTAGGGAGACTAATCGTTCCAGACCCAGTACACAGGTGTGTACCAAAGCCCCCCTCCCCGCCCCTAGTCCCCTCTCTGGAGGGTTTCTTCCCTCCTCCCGAAAGTGGTCTTCCCCCTTGACTACGACTCGGGCTTTTTGGATGACTACAGGCGGGTAGACGGTGCATGACTTAAGAACGGACAGTCCAGAACACAATTGACGGACCTCCTTTGCCCCCGGGTCTCTCCCATTCTTTAGAGAGGTTTCTGTATGTCGAACCTTCACAGTCACGGTCATAAACTCGGGGCTACCAGGACTATGGATTACGGTGTAGGACAGAGTGACACCCCAGAACGTCGACCAAGTACCACCCCGACCGTGACTTTGGGTGGGGGCCCAGGACAGGGAATTGGTGTCGACGACGGGTACCCGTAACCTCCCCCCCCGCGTAGGGGGTTCGAGAGGTCAGGGACCTGCGACCGACGAGGCAACTATGCCACCTCACTGCTCACTGTTCGGTCGTAGACGAGACACACGTCCTTCGATGTTGGAGTGGTCACACGACGGGTGTCGAGGGCTGTACCGGGTCAAGTTCGTCCCTCACTCCAGCCAACGGCCTTTCGAGAGGCAGAAACGATTGCCTCAGTACTGAAGGTAAGTCCAGTCACTCTACCCCTGCTGTCATTGACTCAAACTACCACCCAAGTATCAAAACTTTTACTCTAAACCTGGTGAGAAATTAACGGTCTCTTAATCTAAAATATAAGAGCTAAATACACAAACGATGTCACATTGGGTCCTGTAGTACTTTTGGTCTTGAATATTAAAGTATAAACAAATTTAAAAGATCAAATACTGAGGTCTCCTTAACAATGTCCTTAACAGTACTAGTAATGATGAAAAGAGAATACAATTTTTTGTTTTTATAATTCTTGTTTCAATTTTTACCGGGTATTGGGGTGGAGGGTTCCTTTTGCAAGTAATTATAAAACCAAATAAATTGATAAGGGGTTCAACTCATAAATCTAACACACTCCGCTCCCACCTTGTGTGAACACATATTGTGAAATTCCGGCCGAGACTAATAGACTTCCGATAAGGCACTTGGAAGGACGAATGTACTTCAATAAAATCCTACGAATACTTACCCTTTGCGTCGGTGTCTCCCGTCCTGGACTATCTGCACTTGAGACTACGGAGATTCACCTCCAGAAGGTCCAACCCCTCCGTGGGGACGACACCGGTCGCCGATAACAGCCGGGTTCGAAACCAATCTTAAGGGTCTCGAGAAAGTACAGGGAATCCAGTCGGCTCGGGTGCAGTCAGGAAGGTGTCTCCACTGGAGGGAGAAACATCCACTAGTAGGGGTAAAACATCTACCTCTTTGTCTCCGTGTCTCCAATTCGACGAGGACCACTCTGGTGAGTCGACTGGGTCTTAAAGTCCCAAGCCTGAGGTGCACACAAGGAGACAGGGGCCCGTATGGACGGAGGGCCTCCCGAGTGGCGCGGGGAGTGCCGGGGAGGGCGGCGGGTCCCCGAGGCCAAGGGCGAAGGAGCCGACGCCCGAGGGCAGTGACTCCGTAGACAAAGCGACTACGACTCTTTCGCCTTGGCTACGACTGGGACCACTTGAGGGCACAACCAAGAGAGACGTCCTAGCGATGCCAAGAATTGTGACTACAAAAGCCACTCACAAAGGACCTCTGTAAGGAGAAAAGCACTTGGTCACTGGTGTAGCGCCCGACGTCACTTCTGGTCGACCGAAACGCGTCTAACAAAACGATCAAAAAGAGCACCATATATATACATAAGTACAGACTAGAAATTATAAAGAAAAATCTTTAAGAGTAAAAACTACAACATCTTCGAAGTAACATTAAAGCCAAAACACACTGAAGGCAGACCGTATAGGTACGTGTGGGGACGAAATAAAGGAACCTGAGAAAAACCAAGATTGTCGGCCTCCAGGCTCAGTTCCCGAGGAGCCGGAGAGAAGTGACCCCCTCCCCTCCCACAGAGTCTCGTCACTCTGAGTACCGATTTCCGACGGGCTTAGTCGACTATACTCTTCCCGGACCTCTTTGTTTTGAATGTTGTGTATGAAGTAATTTTTCCCTTGTTTCTTATTTTTATTTTCTGGTTTTTATCGAACACAGATTAAACTATCTAATTAAGTAGCTATGAAGGTGTAGAATTCCATTAAAGTTTTATTACAGATTTCTGTAGACAGGGAACCTTTAACAAACAAAATATACTAGATAGTTAAATTTTTTATTAAAAGTCACTCACGAAAATTGTCGGGTTCGAAGACGTAACGGTTCGTTTAATTAGAAAACTGTTCCACAGTGACAAACTTAAATACTCTTTATCTTCTACTCTTGAGGGATTCACGTAAATATTTAGCTATACCACATGTCTTCATTTTTTACTTATTCCACTCTTCTATGTGGGTGTCTTTTATAAAGTCAAATACCCCTTTGTCATCAACATTAACCTATCAAAAGAATTATAAAAAATAGAATTAGAACCAAAAGTTTTTTACTGTCTTACACATGTTTACTTACTTTTTATTAAACCGACACAAAATCTGTCGTAATCTTATATAACAAGTCGTGTCATTTTATATAAGCTTTAAACTACTTGGTCTATACACCAAAGTTGACTCATAAAACACTTAAAAAGAATTTTCGAGTTTAAACATCTGAAGACTTATATTATTTGTCAACGTCGTCTAACGCAAGGGATGAAAAAAGAAATGTTTTCAAAACACTACTCAGATCTCAATCCCGAGCACCATATCGTAATCACACGTAAACTAATCCTACATTAAGGTCTACCTAGACAAAAAGACACACCCAGACCCCGAAGGGACCACCGAGTCTACCATATCTTAGACGGACGTTACACCCTCTGGACCCAAGCTAGGGACCCAACCCTTCTAGGGGACCTCTTCCCTTACTGATGGGTGAGGTCATCAGACCGGACTTCTAAAGGTATCTGTCCCCTCGGACCACCCGATGTCAGGTACCCCAGCGTTTCTCAGCCTGTGCGGACTCGCCGAAAGTGAAAGAACTGAAAGAACTGAACTGACCCCGGGTTCCACACGGAAGGGGCGTGACCCCACAACGGGTCTCACGTCCTTGTTCCGTCCTCGGCAACAACTTTCGCTCCCACACGCCTCACCGCGAAAGTTCGGGTTCCGCGGCGGGATTGGGTCACGGTGTCGGTCCCGCCGACTTTGTTGTCTCACATGAAAGAGTGCGAGGACTTTCGCTCTGCGTGTCCTAGTTCCACCGTAGCACCCACCCGAACATCTACCGACGGGGGTGGGGGTGAGACGACAGAGATACCCTAGACCCGGGGACATTCGAATTAACGGAGGAATTTCCGGGGTGGAGGTTTACGTCAGCACAATTTGAGATCCTTCTGTGTCAAGTCAGGCATTGTCAAGTACTCTACGAGGGTGTGACCCCCTTGGGAGAGGTCCGGTCCCGGTCCCGAGTTTGGTGGAGGTCTTCTGGGAGGTTCGTCCAATACCAGGGTAAAATGTCTCCTCCGCTTACTCTGAATCTTCTTCCCGGAGGGAGCTGAGACCGGCACGAAGAGGGACAGTGACTTAGAGACGTGCACCTTCCCGGACCCTGACGTCCCGGTCCGACCTCCTCGGGGTAGACCACCCGAGTGGGGTGGGGTGGGGTGGAGTGGGGTGGAGTGGGGTCGTACACACACATAGACACCCACACACGCAGACACACACACACGCACTCTCTGTCTGAAATTAAACACAAGGACCAGGTGAATGCGAACTCTGAACCACAAAACAAAACCTTAGTCAAACGTACTCACGAAGTTTATCATTTCTACACTCAATTATTAACAAGATTGTTTAGTGTAAACCCTAGATAACTAATTTTTTTTTACCACGATACTGCTGGGTCCCTGGACCTCCTTTGACCGGTTCTGGCCAGACTTCCTAATTCGTCACCCCGAAACCTTTTTCACAAATAATACGAAAACGAGGACTCTCGTTTCGGTCACTCCTGGTCCATAAAGACACTTTGACCCTTTCGTTTCCTCCCTCACACCCCTCCCCTTCACCCCTCACAAAATGGTCTTGTTCAAGAGAAACTTTTACGTCACGAAAAACTAGTGGAGCTCTCGATAACCCTTATATCCATTTACCTATATCTGTTATTCTGGTGCCCCGATCCCCCGCCCCCCCACGACCCACTACGACCCCCGGCTCGTCTCGGTTGGACTTCCGGAATCTACCTACGGTCCTGAACCCGACTTTGGACGGGGGGTGTTGAACGTGTGCCTGTCAAACTCCCAGATCCTGCGGACACAGGAAGAGTGGAGACCTACGAGTCGGACTTGCGGATCACGTTTATACTGGGAGGGGGCTTTAGGACCCCGTCGTGGAGCCCTAGGACCCCAGAGGAACGACCGGGGAAGGTAGACAGTCACGGAGACGGACCTGGAGGTGAGACGTCCTATGAAGAGACTGGACCCACCCGGAGGACCCACGACCGGTCCCTCGGGGAGTGAGGGTGGAGGGCGAGTGGGGGGAGTCCAGCGAAGGGAAGAGTTACTGGGACTGGAGGGAAGATTTTTAACGTCCCTGAAGGGACCACCAGGCTACCGATTCTGACGTCAGGGTTACGTCCCCTGGGCCCAACCTAGGGACCAGTCCCTTGATCTAGGGCACACGGTGGCGTCTGACTTCTAGGACACACGGTGTCGGTTCTGACCAACGTCGGTTTATTTACAAAAAAAAATTTTATTTTTATCTTGAACGTCGGGTGGCGGTCCGCGAAGACACGGGGTCAGGACGCGAAGAAAACGAAAAGGGGTCCCAGGACGGGCTCCGCGGTGGGTCGAGGACGAAGTCACAGAAGAGGACAGTAGGGTGTCCACGAAGACACGAGTCCTACATCCCAGTGACTGGAGGGAGGGTCTAGGCTTTTGGTGGGACGAGAGGACCACCACGTCGAGTCTGTGGGAACAAACGTGACTCAGTACACTAGGTAAATGTTTCCGTGGACACGAAAGAGGGCAGGGGAGGTAGGGTCCGGGCAAAAGGAGATAAACATCAAGAATAGTAGACGAACGGTCCAGGAAACAGAGTACTTTTGTTCTCGCGTCACTGCCCTTGCGGTCGACACCCGGACCGTGTCTGTCTACCTACCTGTCTGTCTTCCTCTGTGGTCCCAGGGAGACTCGTCCAGGGAGAGGTCCTTGACCCCGCAGTCCAGAACCAGGGAGAGGTCCTTGCCTCCACACCCCAGGACCTCGGGAAGACGGACGACTCACAGGGTCGAAGTGGGACTCCGAGACCACGGGGGAGGGACGTGGACCAGTGGGAGAGGATGGGGTAGGGCGGGACGGCGTACGGGGTCTGAACTGGAACCAGGGGACTCGGGGGTCGCGGAGAGAGTGTCGGAGACTAACAGGATGGACGACCACTCGACACGGGTACAGAGTGGTGTGTGGAGCCCGCACCCGCGACCGGAGGGATCCCCGACATGGGGCCCGTCCACGCCCACCGGACCTTTCCGGACCTTCTCTCTGTCTCGATCCCGGACGTTCCCCGGGACTCAGGTCCTGAGTCTCCTCGTCTTTCCTCGACACCTTTCACACCTGAACCTCCTGTCCTCGGGGAGACGCACTCCCCCGTCGACCTCCTCCCCAGGGGTCCGAAGTCTCAGGGGGGCCGACCTCTGTCGCCGGCACGCACCCCGAGTCCGTGGGCCAGTAGTGACGGCCCGTAAGCTCAGGTCGAGACCTCCAAGGACACTTTATAGGTCCTGGGGAAAGGGAGTTTGTCTATGGGGTTCTGGGGTGTGCACGTCCGTCGGAGGAGGGACCGGAGGGGTAGAGTGGGGGAGGACCAGGAGGTTCCTGGTGACCCCGGAACCCCTCTCGCCGTGGACGGTCCGGGGACGGGTCACTGAGTCCGGTGGGGCACCGGGGGTGGAAGGCGTACGTTTCTCGGACACCCGGACGTCTCCGAAGAAGGGCCCACAAGGGGGGTTGTACCGGAGGGTGGGACTCCGGGACGACAGAGGTCAAAGTCCCCCTACGACGTCGGGCCCTAGGGAGGACACGTCGGTGGTGTGCGTCTCCCCGAGGACAGGCGGGTCGGGGGTCGGAGGTGTCGACGAAAGACGAGGAGACTCAGGACCTACGTCTCACCGGGTGTCTGGGGTGTCCAGAGGAGGGGCAGTCGGGGAACGTCCGGGGTCCCGAAGGTCCGAGCAGAGAGGAGGCCCAGAAAGGGGTCGCCAGCGAAGACGGTCCTTCCTCGGGAGTGCCCACCACCAACTCTCGATCAAGTCCCGATGCTCCCCGCTACTGTCAGAGTGCCGCAGCAGCACGTTCACCCCTCTCCTCCCCCGAAGGGACCACCGGGTCACCGATTCTGACGCGCGAGGGTCGCGTCCTCCGGACCGAAATTAGGGACGGGGTCCTTGAATTTAGGGTGTGCGACGTTGATTTCTAGGTCCCGTCTGTTTATTACAACAAAAAAAAAAAAATTAAAATTCATTTTCTCGTTTAGTAGAGTGTCCCCTACTTCCCTTGGTACCCTTCCCGTCCTCCACGGATCACCCCGGGGGCCGTGTGGCCTCCGGACCCCGAACCCGGAAGTCCACTCCGTCCCACTCCGGGGGACGTCCGTCCGAAAGTGTCTCTCTCGTGTCTCCGTCCGTCACAGTCGAGTGTGTCCATTTGCCTCCCCGCGGTCGGACCCCGGGGTGCAAGTCCCACCGGAGCGACATCGCCAGAACGATTTCGTGGACGGACATGAGAGTTGTGCGGGGGCATGTTGGTAGGAGGTCGTCCGAGGGAGCCGACAGGACAGGGGCAGGGTCGGAGACAGGGAGAGCAGAGTCCGAAGTCTCCCCTCCGGCACTCTTCGGGTTGGACCGAAGTCACATCAGTCACATCCCCTTCTTGTTAAGAAAAAGGAAAATGGGAGGATCCAAGCGACCGGACCCGGGACATTTTAATCTGACTGATTTCCATCCAATTGTACTCTTTCTGTTTGTGTTCTCACAACTGTACATGGAACGCGTGTGTGCACCCTCGGCCGCACCAATCTTGGTCCCGAAGATATCGTCGAATTGTTTTCTTGTGATTTAGGAGTCTCTTCACTGTTCTGTTTCCTTCCCCTCCCGAAGGGACCACCAGGTCACCAAAGTTTAGGTGGGTGGTCACGCTCCCTGTGCCCAAGCTAGGGACCAGCACCTTCTACGGAGTACGGAACCCCGTTGATTCGGGCAACCGACGTTGATACCTCGAATACGCGATCTCGGACCCTTGCTGAGGACTCAGGCGTGTGGTGTCGTGGACTTCGGACGTACGGGAAAGTACGGGTACGAGACTTTACTCTTCAGTGACCTTTCCTTTCGGACTTGCTCGTAGTGTTGACTCTCATCGACGGTGAGCTGGGTTGGTTTCGGGTGCGTCTCGTCGTTTCTGGGTCACGTCAACCTGGACGACGACGACTCAGCGAAGTCAGGACCGACTGAGAGTGCTGGGGTACCTGCCGTCGGGCGGTCCGAGACGGCAGGGGCCCTAAGAGGTCCGTTCTTATGACCTCACCCCACGGCAAAGGAAGAGGTTACGTACTTTCACTTTTCGGTTTCACTTCAGTGAGGCAGCACAGGCTGGGAGTCACTGGGGTACCTGACGTCGGGCGGTCCGAGGCGGCAGGGACCCTAAGAGGTCCGTTCTTGTGACCTCACCCGACGGCAAAGGAAGAGGTTACGTACTTTCACCTTTCAGTTTCACTTCAGTGAGTCAGCACAGGCTGGGAGTCGTTGGGGTACCTGACGTCGGGCGGTCCGGGGAGGCAGGCACCCTAAAAGGTCCGTTCTCATGACCTCACCCCACGGTTTTAGTATTTATTGTAAATTTTTTTTTTTTTTCTTCCCCTCAGCCCGAAAGTTCCCATCGTTTGACCCTTCCATTTATGTGTCTCTTTGATTAGTTCGTTCATTCCGATCAACGTGTCGAGGTCGCACCGGGTCTCTCGAGGGTAGAAGAAAAGTCGGTATTTTGAGAGGCCCTCTCCCCTAAGGACCGTCGGGAGGGAAAAGTCTACAAAGACGAAAATGGGTCTACTTCCTCCAAGACCCTTCCGTAGGCAGACGTAGACAACCAAGAGTAAACGGAGGTCGAGTCTCAGTAGGAATACCGTTTCACCGCACGAGACCAGGGCACGCGTTCCGTCTCCCTCCGACCTCTACCGGATTCCGGGAGACCTGTCCCGACGTGCGAGGGAGAGACGTCCCAGACCCCGACTTGGACAAAGGTCCGGGTAAGTCCGACAACCGCCTTACCGAAGGAACACCAATATCCGGGCTTAGGGACGAAAGAACGACCGACAGTCAACCACGATAAGAAACGTTGGGCTCCGGAACCCAGCAACGTGTCCCACGGAGGTAGTCTCGACTGAGGTCGACGTCGCTCAGGTTGGGAAGAGCAAGGGCCCTTGAGAGACTGAAGGAGTATAGAGGACGGAGGTCAGTTTCTTTCAAGAGACGAGAATTCCCGAGTATCCTATCTGACCCGGACACCCCTATTACATCCTTTTAGAGAAGGATGAAACTCCAAGCATTGGAATTAATGTCCGAAGGGTCCACCCCGATCACTATTTCTCGGACGGACGGTTACGTCTTCTGTCCTCTCTGCGTACAAACTAGGGACCCAGCCCTTCTAGGGGACCTCCTCCCGTACCGTTGGGTGAGGTCATAAGAACGGACCCTTTAGGGGACCTGTCTCCTCGGACCGCCCGATGTCAGGCACCCCAGCGTGTCAGTCTGTACTGAATCGTGTGTGCGTGCGGAGAGAAAATGTATACTCGTCTGTCGATTCCGAGTGGTCTGTAAGCTCCTTTCGTACAGTATACTTTTTACTTGTGGTTCTTGTGTTAGTACTTGTCCTATTAATCCTCCCTTCGTTAACACGACCTCTAAAAAATCTTTATTTTACAAATTGATACTGATCTTAGAAGTCTCTCTTTTTCTATAACGTGGACAATTTGCGACTTAAGATCTTTTCTTTTGGTCGCCTCTTATTCTTCGTTTATTGTCATGTTTAATTTCAGTTAGAACCTTGAAGGGACCACCAGGACACTACTTCTGAGGCGTGAGGGGCACGTCCCTTGGACGCAAGCTAGGGACCAGTTCCTTGATCTAGGGTGGACGCGGTGATCCTCGAGTGGACGGTGTTCGTTTTACTACGACTCACGACGTTGCCTCTGGGTCGGGTCACTTTACTTTGTTCGTGGACATTTCAGTCACGATTTTTCATTCAAGTTCTCTTCCCATCTTTTTCTGTTAGTTTAGAGGGTCTTTCGGTTCTCAGTCTTTCCCCTTTCATCCTCTATCTTCCAGTTCCTGTCCTCTCCTTTTTGAGCCCCCGAGAGTGGGAGACTCACTCACTCAAAGTAAGTCCTTCTTCCTCCCTTCCTTTCTTTGACAGTTTCTTTCTTGAGTTCTTTTAGGGACACTTTACTTCTTACCCTTGTACACTCGTCCACAACCCATGTGTGAGGGGGTGGAGACGGGGTCCTCGCTTCGTGAAATGTGTGTCCTGGAATGAAATGGAGTTAGGCAGCCTTCTCCGGGACCGCTCCTCGGACCCCCCGATGTCAGGGACCCCAGCGTTTCTGAGCCTGTGCCGACTCTCTGTCGTGTCGTTACAGTTTGCTCATGGAGCAGAGGAGTCCAATATACCATACCATTTACAATACCTATGTCGATGAGGTCTTTAAGACAATACGTTTAAGGATTTTTAACCGGTACCGGCCCATTTTGCAATAGTCAGTATTAAGATCAACAATAGACGTTCATATCATACAGTGCCGTCATTGGTTCGAAGAAACAGTTAACGTAAAATTAGTCCAAAAAAAAAAAAAAATGAACAAATAAAAAAAATCGGCGTGACCCAGAAGCAGCGACGCTCCGGAAAAGAGATCCGAGTCGCTCCCCGAGGAGAGATCAGCGCCACACGCCACACGCCACACGCCAGGAGAGCAACGTCGCCGAAGAGAGGGACGTCTCGTGCCCGAGATCTCGGGTCCGAGTTATTGGTACCGTGCACCCGAATCAACGAGGCGTAGCATACCCGAGAAGGATCCAGTCCTTAAGCTTGGGTACAGAGGACGTAACCGTCCGTCTAAGAAATGGGGACTCGGTGATCCCTTCGGGATATTAGTCCAAAATTTATACGGAAGAATTTAGAAAACAGTAGTATCTGTCAATACCAAAATAAGACTACGGAAGGAAACACTTTTACGAAGGAGAAGTTTTTCTAAATATCTTTCCTGAAAACCTATCATAAAACTGAAAGTCCGGTATTACGATTTACCCACTCTTTAATTTCTTAAGATGACCCTTTGGACTACCGAAGTATTTTAACAAGTGTTTTTCCTAATCAATGTATCCTGGCTCACTTGACCATTTGTACCAATATTAAAAATACCAAAGATCGGACCTTTTCATGACCAGATGTAGACACAAAAGGTCCATATTTCTTTAGAAGGGGAGTTTGATTGACACTGAATGTTATTAAACCATTTGATATGAAAACATTCGTCTTAATTTTATAGATAGAACCGAAAACTAGACGAGGGAGGTTTGTAACCTTTGAGTATCCAAGGGTCGTCGAGATAGTCTATTTTATAAATAGTCCTTTTGATGGAGGTTTATCCCGAAGGGGTTATCCGAGTCACCATTTCTCAGGAGGACGGTTAAGTCCTCTGGGCCCAAACTAGGGACTAGGTCCTTCTAGGAGACCTCTTCCTTTACCGTTGGGTGAGGTTATAAGAACGGACCCTTTAGGGTACCTGTCTCCTTGTACCGTCCGATGTCAGGTGACACAACGTTTTCTCAGTCTGTGCTGAATCACTGATTTGTTCATGTCTTTACAGTTCCACAAATCTACTGGAACCTTTCCCTCCCTAAGTGGATCTGTTCGGGAACCGTACTGAGAGGATCGGTTCAAGTCAGACTCTGAGGAATGTTTTCAAAGTTGTTTCGTTTTTATTTATTTTTTATTTGAATATACTAGATAATATATTCAGTAGTCCAGTTTAAAAAACTCTGGTTTCAATAAAAAGTTTAGTTAGAATTAAACCAATATAAAGCCTCTTCCGTTACCGTTGGGTGAGGTCATGAGAACGGACCTTTTAGGGTACCTGCCTCCTCGGACCACCCGACGTCAGGTACCCCAACGATTCTCAGCCTGTGTTGACTCGCCGGAGTGAGAGCGAAAAGTGAAAGTACGAAACCTCTTCCTTTTCCGTTGGGTGAGGTCACAAGAACGGACCTCTTAGGGTCTCAGCCCCCTCGGACCAACCGACGACAGATACCCCAGCGTCTCTCAGCCCGTGCTGACTTCGCTGAATCGTCGTCGTCGTCGTCCCATTAAAATCTGTTTTTTCTAATATAAAGTTACTGACAATTCCGGGTGGAAACAATTACCTTCACCTTCACTTTAAATGAGTCAGTACAGACTGAGAAACACTGGGGTACCTGATATGTCAGGTACCTTAGGAGGTCCGGTCTTATGACCTCACCCATCGACAAGGGAAGAGACCCCGAGAAGGGTTTGGTCCCTAACGTCCGACTAAAAAAATGGTCGACCCGGTGGCCCCTTCGGGTAGGAAACAATTACCTCCAGACATATATGATTCAGAGTGAAGGACCTATCAAGGAACGACAATGTAATGGAATTATATTTCAAATTGACCTAATAATTTTCCTGTGAGTTTCAAAGATTTTGAATAGAGTCATTATATAGAAACCCACTTCTAGTCTACAGGGTACTGGTCGTTGGTCCCCTAATATATATGACCTTTTCTGTATTGACTTTCCTGACAGAGGTTGGATCTTCCTTCCGAGGAATAGTCCATGAGAATTGATGAGTACGTGACGCTTTGGCTTCCCTGAACTGATAATCCAATTGAGGGTGAATGTTTCCCGGAGGTGTGACCTGACCAGATATCTCTCCGACAGATTGGAGTTTGAGTGGAAGTTTGTTGCGGGTTCCCGAAGGGACCACTGAGTCACCATTTCTCAAACAGACGGGCACGTCCTCTGTGTCCAAGCTAAGGACTAGGGCTTTCTAAGGTGTACGGCACCTCGTTGATTTGGGTGTTTGGTGTCGACGACCGGCCGCGAGATGTTGGCCGTCGGTGTCGAAGACTCGGGTGTTCGCGATCCCGGGGACAGTGGTCTCTTCGGCGGCGTTCCTCCCCCGGCGTGTGGTGTCGATCTCTTTGCGGGTTCACGACGCCGTTTCCGGGTCGCGTTGGTCATCTATTTATTTTAGTAATCTTTGGTCACGAGTCTGTCCTCTTTGACGTAAGTGTTATCCCTCGCGTCTGCAGCTCATCTGTCGATTGGATTGTAGAGTGTGCCGGCACATAGTACGAAAGAACTGAAGAACCTGGAAACGTATACTTACTTACAAAAAGACAGTGCTCGTACTAGGATATGTTCAAAATTTTTAGTTAGGTTAACGACACAAACACCGGTTAATGGACACAGATCATGAAGACCTAATGGAGCCACCCAAAGAGGTGAGGTTGCCATATTGACCCACCAGGAATCTTTTACATAAGATTTTCTTTCTTTAATATCAGGACAAATCCGATGATAACCATAGAATCTACCCTAGGGGAGTTTAACGGTTGATTATTACGGACGAGACTGGGACCGGTATTTATACTTAAAAGGACATTTCAATGAGTTCGAATTAGTCTCGTTGTTCGGTTTAAAGTCGGTTCCTTATTTTGAAGGATGTTAATCTTCTATCTAAATCCACCAATTGTGATCCGATACCAGTAAATTCAACAAAACCCAAAAGAAAAATTATAAATAAATAAACCGACGTGGTCCAGAATCATATCCGTGTGTCCTAGAAACAGCACCACGGGTCCGAAGTGAGATTAACCCCGTGCACCGGAAACAACGGGGTGCCATATACCCTAGAATTAAGGGGCTAGTCCCTAACTTGGGTGCAAGAGACGTATCATTCCTAAGAATTGGTGACCTGGGGGTCCCTTCGGGGTCAGTAAATTCAAAATTCCCAGAGGGACATAGAGCCCTTGTTAATTTAGTACGGATCATTGAGATCTTTTCACCTAACCCTCGGAATGTCTGTCACGGTTACATATTAAAGGGACTTTCCATTCCTAAACATGTCTTGTCCACATCAGGTTGCTGTACTCCTATATGACCCGACGTGGATTTCCTTCAAGAGTCGAATTAAGAATGAATACTGTAATTACTATGACGATCGATATAATAAACATAAAACGGACAAACTGTTCTAACAACAAAGAACGTAATGGTTTACACACTGATTCAGAGACTGTTTTCATATATCGAAATGTACTCTAGTTTCTAACATTATCACATTAAGATCTATATCCTTCTACATTGTTCTCATTGGAAGTGTTCTACTCGTCTTTGAAAGACGTCTTTTTATTTACACGAACCCGATTCTACAAAAAGATTTTCGTACTAAAGTTTATCAGTAAATTAACATGTAATTATTTCTTTCTTCATTCGATACCCAATACTAAATAAATATATTACCCTATAAAGTTGGTAAATTACCTAAATTACTGAACAATAAAACCTTGGATAACATACTATGATAGTCTATCTACTTTATATGTCCGAGATATATAAATCGTACTACATGTTAACCACATTAATACCAATTAATTAAAAACAAGAGAAACACATTTTTTTATTACACGAACTCCGGAAGGGACCACCAGGTCACCGATTCTGAGACGTGAGGGTTACGTCTCCCGGGTCCAAACTCGGGAAGAGTTCATTGATCTAGGGTGCACGACGTTGACTCTGGACCTTATCGGTTTATTTATTTGTAAAAAATTTTTTTCTTATATCCCATATTTACATTTTGTTTGTTTGTAAATTGAGAGTTACAAGTGCAACACACACACACACAAAGGTCAGTTGTTGGAGACCCTTCCTGACCCCAGAGACCTCTGAGTTTCAGTGTTTCAGGACAGGGACCCCGGGGTACGGACTGTCGGGAACTTTTCTATGTGGACGCGACCTCAATTGACCTACGTCCCCAAAAAGAAAGACAGAACTCGACGGGTCTCGTCCTCGGTCCCGTGGTGGACGTCTCTAAGGGGTCCGAGAAGTCAAGTCAAGTCAGCGAGTCAGCACAGGTTCAGAAACACTGGGGTTCCTGACGTCGTGCGGTCCGAAGAGACAGGTAGTGGTTGAGGGCCGCAAATGAGTTTGAGTACAGGTAGCTCAACTACTACGGTAGGTTGGTAGAGTAGGAGACAACAGGGGAAGAGGACAGTGGAAGGGTCCGAGACCGTCCGCTCTTTGTTTGAGTTCCTGTTCTTTCTCGGGATCGAAGGTCCTACGCCGGTCTGACTCAGGTCGATATGAACCGAGGGGTTGTCTCCGGACCGAAGACAAGAGACCACTGGTCGGACTACCTGCCCGGGAAGGGGGTACCCAGAAGGGATCTTCTGGGGTGTAGTCGTGTCGAGATCGATAGTCTCGCCCCTCCCGGTGCCCACGACCTTCCTTGTGACGTGAGAGGGACCTGGGTTGTGGGGGTTTGACCTAAGGTGGTTTCTGTTTTGGTTCGGTTTCTCGACCACTTCCTTCCTACATAATAAGTAGAAACGTTGTTCATTCCTCTTGGGTCCTAGAGAGGGTTTCGTTACAGAGGAGTTTGTCGTTTTGACCCCTTCAAAATTCGATTCAACGTCCCTGTATAAGTACTTCACCCAAACCACCCATATACGTATAAGTACCTCCCCGAACTCGTTTCTCAAGTCGGATCTTTACCCTGTTTCCAGTTGTCTCAGGTTCGAAATTATCTCAGTCTTTTTCAGTTGTAGTAGTAAGGAATCCAAGGCCAACTAGACCATCGACTAACAAACTCCCACTAACCTAGGTGTCGAATTCTTTCACAAAGTCCGATTAGAAATATAACTTTGTCTTGAATAATGGAAATATGTTGACTGGATAAGGGAAACGAGGACAACGGAGACACCCGGAGGGACCGCCGAGTCTGCCATTTCTTAGACGGATGTCACGTCCTCTAGACCCAACCTAGTGACCCAACCCTTCTAGGGGACTTCTTCCCTTACCGATGGGTGAGGTCAAGGGAGGTCATAACAACGGACCTCTTAAGGTACCTGTCTCCTCGGACCTCCCAATGTCAGGGACCCTAGAGTTTCTCACCCTGTCCTGACTCGCTGTTTGTGATGAAAGGAAAAGGAAAAAAGGATAACAATGAAGACAGGCTACTTCCAGTAAACAAGGACGAAATAAAACAAGCAAGGGAATGCCTCGGTTGAAAGTGAAATTCTGGTAGCAATGACCCTGGACTAGTTCCCGTTCGTGACGTCGGTTCGAATCTAGTGCTTTGTCGAGTGCGGATTTTACCAAAGAGAAGACGGTCCCTTCGGTCCGGACCAAGAGAAAGAGACCCTTGGGAGATGGGACGCCGAGTGTCTCGGAGGGTTCAAGGAGGTCCAAACTCATGACCTACCGATCCCTAGGGCCCCTGGAAAAACGTCTTGGTGTCTCCCAGTGACACTCCTGAGACCCCAAACACGTCTGTCTAACGAAGTGCACCTGTGTCCGTCGCGCTCGCCTCCTGTCTCAAACTCTGTCCCGAACCACCCCGACACCCGACCCCTGACCCCCACAACCTTTCTCTTTCTCCTTTGACCTCCTCACGACCCACCGTAGAGTGAAACACTTAGAGGACACTTTGGTTGTCATAAGTGGTTTCAGAAACAAAACAATTACCCCAACCCCTCCTTCTAACGCTACTTACGACGCACTGGACGTACGCCCCACTCACTCCTGTCTCCTACAGTACTCCCAGGGCAACCTCGGGTGCCTTCCCCACCCGTCACTTTGGAGTCGTGGTCGTCGTAAAGGAGGGGCCCAGCGGGAGGAGCGTCGAGGAAGTAGAAAGTAGTGCCTACCGAACAAGTGATCCATCCTCATTTGTGACGTAGAGGAAGAGGTCCTGACCGAGGTCCGACCTTATTTGAGGGTCCTTTCCCGAGACTAACCGAAAAGAGACCAATCCTGGGTCGGGAGAACTGGTTAGTCCCCGTCGGACTCCCACCAGGGTATTCTTGATCCCGAGTCTACGCTTGGTCTCTCAGACTACCCTCCCCATGTGCTGTGTCGATCATTTACCGCCTCGACCCTAATCTTGGGTCCAGAACCCCACGGCTTCGGACCCGGGCTGCGGAACGTGGTCCCCGAGTAGAAATATCGGAGGGAGAACGTCTCGACGTGCGGAAGTACTTTCTAGCATTCCGAGACTTCCGTCTCTGGAACAAAGAGGGTAGCGGTCTCGTGTCGCAAAGAGGTGCAACTCAGACCCGTCTAGCGACCAACGAATAGGTCCCTAAACCCACCCGCACCCCCCTCAAACACGACTATCTTTTCTCTCGTTACTTAAGTAAACAATGTATTTAAAGTGTTTACACACTACGACCCAACAACCATGAGGATTGGGGTCATGGAATCTTACTCTGACATTATGCTCTGTCCCACAACTTGCTCCATTAATTCAATTTACTTCGGTACCCCACGTGGGATTAGGTCATACTGGTCACAGGAATGTTCTTCTCCTCTAATCCTGAGTTTCTCCTCTAAGTCAAGTCAAGTCAGCGAGTCAGCATAGGTTGAGAAACACTGGAGTACCTGACGTCGTGCGGTCCGGAGGGACAGGTTGTGGTTGAGGGCCTCAAATGAGTCTGAGTACAGGTAACACAGGCACTACGGTAGGTTGGTAGAGTAGGAGACAGCAGGGGAAGAGGAGGGTGGAAGTTAGAAAGGGTCGTAGTCCCAGAAAAGGTTACTCAGTCAAGAAACGTAGTCCACCGGGTCTAATCCTGTATCAATCTGTGTTACTACTGAGAGGGGTACAAGAAAGAAAGAAGAAAATTTTAATAAATAAATGAAAACCGACGTGACCCGGAGTCCGAAAGAGGTAAACGCCACTAGTCCCCGATGAGAGATGGACGCCCATGTGCCCGAAGAGCGACGGGACCGAAGAGAACAACATCTCACGTCCGTGATCCCACGTACCCGAGTCATCAGTGCCTCATACCCGAACCAACGGGACGAGGTACACCTCAGAAGGGTCTAGTCCGTAGTTTGGGTACAGGGGACGCAACCGTCCACTAAGAATTGGTGACCTGGTGGTCCCTCCAGGAGGGGTAAAGAATTGGTAGTAGTGCTGGAGTTTCCAACGTGTGCTCGGTGCTCCTGTCAGGTTCCGTCTAGTGGAGTCCACTGTGTAAAAGTATAGTAAACGGACAATCTCAAGTGTACACAATTTAAACGCAAAAGAAACAATGATACCATAACGTAATATCGGGGGTTGAGTCTCGACCTTATGTACTGAGTTTCGCTGAGTAATTCACACCCCGAATTACTCACACCCCGACGTTCCTCTATACATTTGCACGTCTTACTACAACATTTGTATGTATACCCTCGTCCACCACCACCACCAAATCAGCGATTCAGCACAAACTGAGAACGTTGGGCGTACCTGACATCGGACGGTCCGAGGAGACAGGTACCCTAAGAGGTCCGTTCTTATGACCTCACCCGACGGTAAAGGAAGAGGTCCCCTAGAAGGGTTGGGTCCTTAGTTTGGACCCAGAGGACGTAACGGCCGTCAAAGAAATGGGTGACTCGATGCTCCCTTCGGAAGTGCCCTCGTCCTCTCGTCGCGTCTACGTCTCTCACATAGACGGACAAGGACTGGTCGCTGAGACGTCCACACAACAACGGTGCTTCTTCGACCTTTTCCTTCGCGTTCCTCCGTACCGGGACTCCCGGACTGAGCCAAGACCACCGAGGTAGATCGGGACCGAGGTCGCGTCCCTGACCACGGGGAAACGGTCAGTCACCCCGCCCTCGAGGAAAGGTCTCTCTTGTGGCGTCGAAGTGATCCATTTTGGTGTCCAATAAAGACCTTGTTCTCTTTATTAAGAAAGTTCGTCTTATGGCTGAAGACACAAAAACCGTATGGTGAGTCGCACAACCTTGAAGGGACTGGTCCCTAGCACTGGGGTCGTCACCTTCGTGTCTCAGAGTTGGTGACCCGGTGGTCCCTTCGGGGTCTTACCAATGAAGACTGTGACTTCCGTCCTTTCCAGAGGTTTGGTATCTCTGTGGTAAGTTGTGAGGGAAGGTCCTTCTTTTCTCTTCGTTCAGTGTGACGACGACTCTTCCACCCTCCTGGACAGACGGAATCCAACTTAACAGGGGTGGGTGGAGTTTTCACCATGCAACTTAAGGGTTGGGGTCATGAAATCATACTCTAACGTTACGCTCTGTCCCACAACTTACTCCACGAATGCAATTCACTTCAGTACCCCACGCGGGATTAGGTCATACTGGGCCACAGGAATGTTCTTCTCCTCTAGTCCTGCGTCTATCCGTGTCTCCCTCTGGTCTTCCCACCGACAGACGGTCGGTTCCTCCCTCCGGAGTCTTCTTTGGTGGGAACGGTTGTGTAACTAGAAGTTGAGGACCGGAGATCGTGACATTCTTATATTTAAAGACCCTGAAGGGACGACTAGGTCACCAATTCTTGGACGAAAGGTTACGTCCCCTGCGCCCAAGTTAGGGACCGGGTCCTTGACTCTAGGGTCTACAGTGCCCTGTTGACTCGCTCGCACGGCATTCATGACTCGGGCGACGTGGTGTCGACCTCTTCGGACACACGTCGTTCCTTTCTAGTGCGTGCGGTGGTTCTGAGGTGCGTCGGCTTTTATTCGTTCCGAAATTTTTTTTTTGTTGTTGTATTTAAAGACAACAAATTCGACGGACAAAATACCATAGAACGAATCCGTCGGGGTCCTGTACTCGTATGACGGGTTCTATAACACAAGTCTTTCATGTTCTGCGTTAACCGTCCCACGGAACTAGTTTTCTGGTCCAACCGTCAGTCTTGTCTTCGACGTATCGTCGTACACTCGTCCAAAGTATGGTCCTACTTTAGGTCTGCTCCTCTGATCAGCGACAATAACTACAAACTTGTTTTGGTACCTACAGAGAGACGTCCGTTAGACACGGACTCCTTCTTACGAGTTAGTAAGAATCAGGACAAATAGTCGCTTTTAGGTTCGAACTCTCTTCTCTCCGACACACCATAACTCACACACACACACACACACACACACACACACTGGTGGGGTAGTGGGGTAACGAAAAACTTGTGCCTCTCCTTTTCGCACAACTACAGTCAAAACTCTCTTGTGGTTGTATCCGCACCGTAGGTACGCTATCGTCTCAAACAGGTGTTTACGGAGAGACGGGAAAGGTAGTGAGTCTCTGGATAACCCCCAGTTGTCTCACAAGGAGCGAAACTAAACCACTTCTTACTCTACCCCTTGTAATACTTACTTTAGATTAAGTCAAGAGTTGAATCATTTCTCTCTTTTTTTTTTAATATACGACTCCAGCGATTGTAGAGGTCACACCTTTTTTCAGATGAGGGGTACTTTAACGTTTCTTCCTTTTTCTGTAAACACAATCAAAACGACAAGGTGGAGTTTGACGTTTCAATACGGGTGTCACGTATGCACGAATCAATCCGACCTTCTCCGTGATTTAAACATGTTGGTCCATAAAACTCTCTCTGGTGGGTGAAAAAAAAAAAAAGATACAGGTCAAGATTGACAACGAAGAACAGGATGTATGTTCAAAGAGTCCCCTGTCCATTCCACCAGACTATAAGGGTAGAGAAATTCTCAAAGAAGGTGTGTAATCGTTCGAGTTATGTGTGGGTGTCCGTGATACTGTCGAGGTTCCGGTTAGGATTCCCAGTTTTTCATCCACTACCAGGTTAAGGTTCTTTAAGGGTGGGGAAAGTATTCATATACCTTAAGAGGATGAATAATCGGATACTTTAATAAGATATTTTAATGGGTGAGGATATTTTTGACTGTCCGAAGGGTTCACCGAGTCACCATTTCTTGGGTGGACGGTTCGTCTTCCACGTTAAAACTGGGGACGTCCTTCTAGGGGACCTCTTCCTTTATCGTTGGGTGAGGTCATAAGAACGGACCCTTTAGGACACCTGTCCCCTCGGACCGGCCGATGGTAGGTAACCCCAACACCTTCTCAGTCTGTGCTGAATGGTGGATTTATTGTTGAGTTAATCGGATACTTTAATGGGTAAGGACATTTTTGACTGTTGGGGGTATAGGACGCCGACGGGAGTAGAAGACCCTACCGGGTGGGAGACAGACGCCTCACAAAGAGCGATTTATTTAGGTGAAGAATGGACAACGAAACGAAGAGTGACTTAAGAAAGACGTCACTTTGTAGTTCTTGGACTTGTAATCCCGGTCTCCGGTCGACACTAGAGTCGATTTTCTGGCACTCAAGCTCGGGGTTAGACTCAACGTGTCAAAGCCGAACTCCCTGAGTGACCCCGAACACCTTTACATTAGGGTACCTATTCCCCTTGATCACGTTATCTTTGTTTTATTTATACGTAAAGTCGAGTGTAAATCGTTTCGGAGGGAAGGACGCGCGGTGTGTGACGGAATGCGTGGAAGGCAAAGTGTGAGATTCGGAATGTGACTCAAGACTCCGTCTATGAGAATAGACCTAAAGGCCCTGTCCTCCGTTTCCGGTGTCTCCATGTACCACTTCACCCCTGGGTCCTGTCGTGGGACGGGCGGCCGAGGTGGTCGTGCTCACTCTAGAGAAGGAAAACAAATGACTCGGCTCCTAATTTAGTTGCTGCGTAGCTCTTGATAGAGATTTATACGACAGTCTTAAGCGTCTTTAGAAGAGACTTCGGTTTACGGTCGTCTCTCTGTGAACGGTCTCTGGAGGGTCCAGGTCTCCCATTATACAGTGGTCATATCGGAGACCCCTGAGTGACGTTGTAGGACCCCTTTCCAGGGGTCAAAGACTCGGGTCTAAACTGGACTTACGGACCTACCGGCACATACTTTACAAGTTTGTCTCCCGGGACACACTTTACATGTCCCGTCCAGTAGTTCCTCCCGTTCCTCCTCTGAGAGTCCCCGCCCCGACTACGACGACGGGTGTCCGTCTCAAGGAAGAAGGACCCCCTTTGGGTCAAACCGAGAAGTCCGGAAAACTAACCATCCTAGTCGGGGTGCGTGTAATATGTCCTATTAGAGGAAATATCTTTCAGTTGACTAGTGACTGTAATTAGTGCAGACGGTTCCTGAGAACGGACCGTTTAGGGTACCCTCCTCCTGGGACCACCCGACGTCAGGTACCTCAGTGATTCTCAGCCTGTGCCGACTCATCGAAGTGAAATCGAAAAGTGAAAGTACGTAACCTCTTCCTTTACCGTTGGATGAGGTCACAAGAACGGACCTCTTAGGGTCCCTGTCCCCTCGGACCACCCGACGGCAGAGACCCCAGCGTGTCTCAGCCTGTGCTGACTTCACTGAATCGTCGTCGTCGTCGTCGTTTATAGAAGTGTCGTCGTGGACCTAATCATAAACTAGTCTATTGACCCAAGATATCGGACCGGTGCACCCGTATTTTGACTGGTGGTGTCCAGCGTCAGTTGGGGTTACCGGATGCACACGAGTCTACGAGTCAGGACAGGCTAAGAAACACTGGGGTAGGAGACAGGCACCCTACGAGGGTATTTTGGTCGTGGTCTGTCGGAGGGACCCGGGGAGGCGTCACCGACAGAGGGTGGCACTCCAGGAGAGCTAGCGGGTAGTCGCAACGGACAAAACAAGAGAGAACACACAGATCGAGAAGAGTGAGTCATGACAGGACCACCCGAAACAGGTGTGACGACACGACTACGACACTAAACGAGCAATCGTCGCGACAGACGGGAAGGGAAGACACCTATGTGGTGTCCGCACATAGGTAAGAGAACGACGCTGAAACCCCACCAAAGACTAAATCCCAATAATACTTGCTTCGACGATACTTGTAAGTCCATGTTCTAAACCCCCCTTGTGGACACGTGAAACTCAACATACACGAATCCCCTCCTTAACGATCCTTCACACAGAAGCCTTCTATAACAGTTTTCCAAAAGGTTTCTCCGACAGTGGTTTTCGTGTGCGTGGTCATCACCCAGTGTAAGGGAGGTGTCAGAGTGATCGTCACTCCCCGCAGACAGCAAAGTCCTCGGGACGACCACCCACTTGTCACGATGCTACACCGTCGACCGGAAATTAGAGTAAGGGACCACTGATTGTGAAGACGCACAGATGCGAAAATAATGACTGGTAAAGGTCTAGGAGAAGACACTTCAGTAAGTAAGGACAAACCTAGGAGAAATAGTATAATTACATATCCTTAAAGGATATATAAGATCTATGTTTGGAAACAATATTTAAATATAAAGTTTACAAACACCCAATGGAAAAAGAGAAAGAACACATGAGTTAACAAGTCGGTACAGGTTGAGAAACACTGGGGCACCCAATATGTATCGGATGGTTCAAGAAGACAGGTACCCTAAAGGGTCTGTTCTTATGACCTCACCCAAAGATAAAGGAGGAGATCCCCTATAAGGACTGGTTCCCTAGAACGTGGAGGACGGAACTGTCCACTTAAGAAATGGTGATTGTGGTGGACCCTTCGAGGAAAGAGAGAGACTTCCTTGTCTCTTGTGATTTTAAGAATTAAAATCAGAACGGATTTGATAGTTAGTAAAGGAAATACCAGTCGTGAAAAACATAGGTGAAATTCTTCCAAAATGTATTGGGTCACTTTTATAAAGGAACAAAAGAAAATCTTCGAAACAAACAGAAAGAGTGACAAACTAAGAGTCATGGGACTTTTTACTATAAATACATAACACACTCACAATGGTTTAAGTACAGACCAACGAGGAACGAGTCATTAGGTTATGACCCCTGACGAAATCACCGGGTTGTCTATTCTTAGGTGAATGGTTCCGTCCCCTGTACCCAAGTTAGGGACCAGCTCCTTCTAGGGCGTACGAAACCTTGTTGGCTTCAGGTACGTATCTCGGACATGAGACGTGGTTATTCTTCGGAAGCGTAACGTTACTTCGTATCGGATTCGGACAATGTTGATCTCTTTGGGACTCGTGTCGTCACTTCTGGGTAGTATCGGTTTTTATCTTTATTTATTTACTTTTTTTTAATTTAAGACATAAAAAAAATTTTTTTCTTAGGTTAGGACTCTCTGTTCACAATCCATTTTCCTTTCCGTCGAAATAGCTCCTTGGACCGTTAGGACCCCTCTTCCACCTGAGTACGGGGTTTCTTGATTGAAGGGCAACGACTAGTTCCCTGTTCAAACATTTCTCCTTAAAGGCCCCACGAATCCACCCCCTCTCTCCCACCGATAAAAGTCTTGTCGTGTCAGTCGAGACTGTTAGTAGAACTTTAGTCGATACACCACCAGACTGGTCGTAGTAGAACTAACAAAATTCATGTCTACTAGAGGCCAAGGTTCCAGCCAAACAAGGGTAAAGGAACTCCGATCGAGGGACTTGGCACACGCTCCCTTGTGCGAGACAGAAGTGATATTAGACCAGTACCACATCGATTGAGGAAGGTGAACCACTCCCAAAGTCATGGACGTTTTGTCGAGTTTCCTGTGTCGAGTCTTGTAATAGATATCAGGAACTTCCCCTTGATTTCGAGGAACTGAAACAAATTTCTGATTGAATAATAATAAAACGGAACAAACTGATAAAGGGAAACGAAGACACGAAAAGAGGAAAAAGACCAATTTACATAATAAACTGATTTTAAAAAGATGTATGTTTTCCTTCCGTCTCCTGTACTTCCGTCCCCGACCTAAACCCCTCCCCCGCAAGACACGACCCCTCCGTGGTATCCCAGAACAAGGTAATGTAACTCCTACCCTATCTTTAAGTCAATCTAGGTATACCTATAGGGTGACTGAGTTGTGGTGAATAATTTCTACACATAATAACACTATACCGACCGTGGCGAACCCGACACGTGAGTGGAAGGATGATTTTCGAGTGGAACGGATACCAGGTGATAACAAGGGTAAGACGTCCCCCCTTCTGACTCCGAGTCCTTGGGTCCCTGGACCGGCGTCGTGTGTCCATCACAAGTGTGTCGTCTCGGCCTTAAGTTTAGGTCTGTCTAGGTTGACATTCCGACAAAACTTCCGTTTACCACCGCTACCACTAACTACTACCACTACTGTTACGACTCGGAAACCCCACTGAAATGTCGAGTCTCGTAGGACGTAGGTCTCTCCGCGACACTGAGACCAGGTAACAACGACCAACCGGGGTCGACCTCCTGTCCCAGAGCCTCGGGTTTCCTTTTCTGTTCGGGTGGACTCCTTCCCCCGTATGAAACCCTACCGACATCGACTCTGTAAGGACCCCGAAGGACCTCCTCTACATCTGTCCCAAACCCACTCTTCGTCCCTCTCTTAGAGGGACCTTGAATGGGTCTTGTGTCTGTCATGAAGCCTTTGCCGTCCTCAGACGGAGAAACTAAAGAAGGAGAGTGAGTCTTTAGTGTAGTCCGGTCCTTTTGGATCACTACCTAACACCCCCGGATTCACCCTAAATTAAACGACTAGAACAGGCAAACCTCTCCTACCTCGTCGCTCCTTTAGACGGTCTGGACCTCGGTCTACGGGCCTATTAAACCAATCGCGGCTCCGACACACCTGTCTGCCGGACTGTTCACAGGACCCTCCTGACTCCCTCCCTCCGTGCCCGGTGTCTCCGTGCTTGAGAGTACCGTTCCCCCAGCACGCCAGGCGAAGGTGCCACGGGGCAGGGGCCGTGTCCGGGGGTCCATCGGCTGAGAAGTGGGACTTGAACCCTCCCTTCCAACTCAAAATAAAGACCAAACTGTCACTCCTTGGACTCCGAGGTTCACCAGGTGTCAGAGGACCTCCTACTTGTCGACGCCCTACTCTGCGGGTCTGTTCGGGTCCCATCCCGGATCTCCCTACCTCCCCGGGATCGTAAAGACGAGGGGGAGAGAGGGAAACGGCAGGCGGGGGTGGGTCCCCTGGGTCCTGTCCAAGTCCGAGTCCCTTGGACGAAGAGTTACGACGGACTCATGTCCCCTACGGACAGTGGGGGACGGTGCACATAAACACTAAGACCCCTTCTAAATAAAATGAAATTTAAAAATAAATAAACAAAAACCGACACGACTTAGGACCAACGACGCACACCCGAAAGAGATCAACAACGTTCGTCCCCGACGAGACTAACTCCACGTGCCCGAAGAGTAACGTCTCCGAAGAGAACAGCGTGTCGTATTCGAGACCCACGTCCTCGAAGACACCGACACCGTGTGTCTGAACCAACGGGGTGTCACACACCTTAGAAGGGTCTGGTCCCGAACTTGGGTACAGAGGACGTGTCCGTCAACCCAAGAAATGGGGACCTAGTGGTCCCTTCAGGGACCCCTGTTAAATTTCAGGAGAGAAACAAGGACTTAACAACGGTGTTGACAGGTCGAAAACCCCTCGGTAAAAATTCGACCAATTCCCTGTCTCCTCGGACCACACGACGTCAGGTGCCCCAACGTTTCTCAGTCTGTGTTGAATCTTTGTCTTGTTGTTCCCTGAAAAAGAAAGAAAGAACAAAACCGGTACGGAGTCTCAATCGGCCTAGAGTCAAGAGACTGGTCCCTGACTTGGGTCCGGTGTCGTGACTTTCGGGTGTCAGGATTGGTGTTCCGGTGATCCCCTGAGGGATCCCCTGACAAAAATATAGGACAAAACAAAATAAAGTTTACTGTCCAGTTTCGTCGAGACTCACATCATCAGTCTCTTAGTCTACACTGGACCCCGTCGGATTAAGATACCTGCCTCCTCTGTCACCGCCGGGGTGCCTCGACACCCGAGACACACTCCGGGGGTACTTCTGATTGCCCCAAGACTCGGACCCGTCGTCCGGACCCCGGTCGCCGCGGGTGTCGACCGACCCAGGGGTGAGAGGTGAGGGCGACCGAAGTGGGAAACCCTCCGGGGTGGGGATACCCTCGTCAAAGGATTATACTTACGACCGGGACCCCCTAGACCAGAGTCAGGACGGCTTAGACCCGGGGTGACGTGTTCCTTCTTCCACTTCTTGGTCCGGGCCGGGAACCGAAAGAGTCTCGGGGTCCGGGTTTCGGGCTGAGTCGGGGTCAACGGTCGGGGGGAAAGAGAAGGAGTAGACGTTGGACCTCTGGCAACAGGCTAGGGTGGAGGGCTCCGAGAAACTCCCGTTTCGCTGGACCAATAGTACGAGGGAGTAGGCCATACAAGAACTAAAACGGAGGGCCTCTGAGTAAACAAACCTTTTGTCTCCGAGTCTTCCGGAACCTCGGGTCGGTGGACTAGACTTCTCGGCTGAGTGACCTGTTCGGGGACTACGACCCTTTTTCACTTCCGTTTCTCTCTTCCCCCGCCGTCTCCTACTCTACCACTCTTACATAATGGTTGAGTCACCTATGCTTAAACTCGCTTGAGTCCCTCTATCACGTCCTGCCTCCTCAGCCGACGTCAGGTGTCCCAGTGTTTTTCAACCTGTACTGACTCGATGACGTGTTGTCATTTCTTAGACCGACTACCGTCTTGAGTGCCCCGACATCGACCATCACTACTGCACTTTAAGAATAAAATGCCGTTCTCCTCTGTGTAAATTTGTATTTGAAAAAGAAACGGGTAAACCCGAAGGAGGGAGGGTAAGTCACATACGAGACACAGACGGAATTGGTCCGGAAGAATCATAGCTCTATCGTAAGGAAGAATTAGAGGGGTTCCCAGTGTCGAGGGAACCTCTATTGGAAAGAAGAATTAGAGGATTCTCCGGTGTCGCTGGGTCCTGAGTGGTAAACGAAAGGTGTACATCTGGATCCAACGCGTTTGTCAGTTGTGTAGTAGACTGCATATTGGGAGAAACAGAGTTTGTACACATAGTGACACGAAACTGGAGATTCCCCTTCTTGTCAGGAGTCTCGAAAAACATTCTGACAAAGGACACAATGTTAGGAGACACACACACAGACACACACACACACACACACACACACACACACACACATGGGTGCACGAGTCACAGACTGAGAAACTCTGGGGTGCCTGACATCGGGTTGTTCGAGGAGACAGGTACCCTAAAGGGTCCGTTCTTATGACCTCACCCCACGGTAAAAGATGAGGTCCCCTAGAAGTGCCTGGGTCCCTAGTTTGGTCGTAGAGGACGTAATCGTCCGTCCAAAAAAATGGTGGTACGGAGGACCCGTCGAGATTTTAGGAGTCCAACGGAGGTTATTGTAAAAGGTAAAGAAAGAAACTACCTGATAACTAACTAAAAAGTAGTTGTTATCACTACTTCCTGGACCCAGACCCGTCTCCGGTAACCAGTAGCCGGTGAGTGTCCGGATCGGAGTCCCGCGGGTTCTCCCAGAACCGACCCGGACACGGATCGGAAACTGTCCTTGCCAACTCGTGGACCTCTTTGGTCGGACGTTCTACCCTGTACGACCCCTGAGTGACCAGTAGGTTTCTCTCCCCTTCCCGTCCCCGGAGTCACGGGTCCGGGGTGTGAGTGGTAGCGAGAACCAGGGGTGTAGTGGAGGTGTGCTCCCTAGGCCTATATTGTGGACGTCCTTGTGAACCCAACAGGGACACCCGACAGTGGGTCGTAGACTCGGAATGTTCTCCTAGGGAAGAATACAAAACGAAATCTAAAAAAAAAAAGGTGACACGGTGCGTCGTATACCCTAGAATCAAGGGACTGATCCCTAGCATGGACGTAGGGGACGTAACCTCAGGATTGGTGACCCGGGGGTCCCTTCAGGGTCTAGGGTAGAACAGTCCTTGTTAATGATTCTCCATGTATACGAGTTTCCCGAAGGGTCCACCAAGTTACCATTTCTTCGACGGACGGTTACGTCCTCTGTGTTCTCTACGCCCAAGCTAGGGACCCAACCCTTCTAGGGGATGTTTCCCTTTACCGTTGGGTGAGGTCATAAAAACAGACCGTTTAGGGTACCTACCTCCTCGGACCGTCCGACGTCAGGTATTCCGACGTCTCTCAGTCTGTGTTGAAACACTGATTTGTTGTTGGTCCTTCGTTCCTTTGCTGTGTTCGAGACGGACCACGCCTCAAGGACGACACTCGTCCGTGAGGTAGGTGGGACTCTTGTACGACACGCCGTCATTAATACGAATAGAGACGACGTCTCTCGACTTCACTAGGTGGGCTCCAGGGCGTCCCTTCCCGTCCCGGGGCCCCTGTGACCTTCCCCTGGGTCCGGTCTGCAAAGAGGGTGTCGGTTCGGGGTCGTATACTCTCGAGTCCTCTCGCGTCCCGTCCATCCCTCTACGAAACTCGGGGTGTCCTTCGTCGAGAAAGAAGGTGAGGGTGGCTACTTCGGTTTGGAGGGAGGTCCCACTTGACATGGGACGTCGGCGGTTCCGGTCATCACCCCGTCCCTTGGAGTAAGGTAGAAGTTCTCCTTTTGCGACTCCAGGTCTCTCCCGTTCCCCGAACCGGTCCTGGTGTTTCCGAGGTGCCGTCCTGAACCTGGGTCCGGAGGACTCCGATTCCTACCTCTTCGACATCCTCACGCGGGTCGGTCCGGACCCCGTCTCGTAAGGATGGACCGGACCCCCATCATTCCCTGTCCGTGGGCCGGGTGCTCCGACCCCTCCCACCGATTCGTCGAGAGTCCTCTCCTGCCTCGACCCCCTCGTCTCTTACTGGGGTCTTCTGAGACTCTAGGGCAAGACGGGTCGGTACTTCGGCCCCCTCGACCGACAGTGGTTTCCTTGTCGTACAACACAAGTACCCGGCACCCTCGAGTCTCCTCCACAGACTTCAAACGTCAGAACTTTGACACATTGAGTCTAACCCTGAACTTGGGTGCCAGCAAATTGACTCTGGCGTATGGACCAAAGTCCCGAAGTCCTTCGAGTCCAAGAACTGTAGAGTAGTGTCTTTCTTAAGTCACTTTCTGTTTCGCTATCCTTCCTTCGTCTAAATGAATTTTTCTGTGTGTGAGGTGTCTGTCTTGCTCGCACCGGGACCCCCTACCCCAACGGTCAAAAATAGAACAACAACGTCAAGTCAACGATTCAGTACAGACTGAGACACTGGGGTACCTGACGTCGTGTGGTCCGAAGGGACAGAAGTGATAGGAGTCTCAAATGAGTGTAAGTGCGGGTGACTCAGCCACTACGACGACGACTGATTTTTTGACGTGTTGAACTCTCAAAGTTCAATTCAAGACAAACCCCGGTTTATTCCTGACGTCAGGTCCTCTGTCGTGGAGTCTCTCGAGATTCTCTGACGAGGTTTCTCCGTCACCCCCTTCCAGTTCTATCTTCTAAAACTACTTCCCTCTCAAGTTACGTTAGTTCGTGAATGAAAAGTCTTCCACGCGACGATCAGTGCTCCTCGACTACGGTGGTACTTCCCTTAATCGCGAGCAGATCTATCCTTCTCTGCGTTCCTAACCCTAGTACTTTAGTCAAGGACTTTGATAGATTGATATATTTCTGGACAAGGTGGTCTAAGGGCCCTCGTGTCTCACGGAGTAAGGTGGGACTTAAGGGGAGGCCCCTTGACTTCCAGCCGTTGACGTCGTCGGGCCCCAACTCAGAGGTTCCTCCGTCTACTGTTAGCGGGAACGCCAAGTCAGAGACGGTTTACGAGAACCGTTCACGGTCAAGTGTCAACTGTCGATTCTTCACCCAAATTTTTCTTTATGTGAGGTCGGTCCGACACCCGATAGAGACTTTCACTGTTGGGGTCCCGTACCCGAACAGTCAAGAATAAAACAACAACCATAAGTCAACGAGTCAGGACAGGCTAAGAGACACTGGAGCACCTACCGTCGTGTGGCCCGAGGAGACAGGAAGTGGTAGAGGGTCTCAAACAAGTTTAAGTACAGGTAGTCCACCCACTACGGTAGGTCGGTAGAGTAAGAGACAACGGGAGAAGAAGAAGACGGAAATTAGAAAGGGTCTTAGGGTCAGAAAAGGTTATCAGTAGAGAAGTGTGGTCCACTGGTTACACAACCTCGAAGTCGAAATCGTTGTCAGAAAGGTTACTTATAAGTCTCAACTAAAGGAAATCCTAATTGACCAAACTAGAGGAACGACAGGTTCCCTGAGTTCTTAGAAGAGGTTGGGGCGTCAAGTTTTCGTAGTTAAGAAGTCGTGAGTCGAAAGAAATACCAGGTTGAGAGTGTAGGTATGTACTGATGATCTTTTGGTATCGAACTAATATACCTGGAAACGACCGTTTCACTGTAGAGACGAAAAAATTATACGACAGATCCAAAAAGTATCAAAAGGGAAAGTTGCTCGTTCGTAGAAAATTGAAGTACTGACGTGACTAAAACCTCGGGTTCTTATATATTAGACTGTGACGAAGATGAAAAAGGGGAAGACAAACGGTACTTCACTATCCTGACCTACGGTACTAGAATAAAAAAAATACAGTCAAAAATATCTTCACCCATTAATATGACCGTCTTCTCACCCTCCTCATAACGTCAATAAACCCCTTTCCCCACTCCTAAAGGTTCTTAACCCAGTGACGGGTGGAAAACAAGAACTTTGACATCACCGCGGAAACCCCTAAAGTGAATCGAATGACTAGACAACTTTCTTCTTTCACTCTCACAATCAGTGAGTCAGTACAGGCTGAGAAACACTGGGATGCCAGACATCGGGTGGTCCGAGGAGACAGGTACCTTAAGAGGTCCGTTCTTACAACCTCACCCGGTGAAGGAAGAGATCTAGAAGGGCTGAGTCCCTAACTTCAGCCCAGAGGACATAACGTCCGTCTGAGAAGTGGCTGACTCGGTGGTCCAGACTACCTTCAGTTGAATAGTGGGTATAACCTGGGTAAACCAAGATTAGTCAAAGGCGACACAGGAACCCGATACGGTAAGAAAATTTCCAACACGGGACGGGGGAAGGGAGGATAAAGTTAAAACATTTTTACTTTGACTCACCTCGGGATACCCCGACGGTCCGTGTCTCCGGAAAAAACAGGAGGTAAAGAACATCTGTTCTGACGCCAGAGGTACGACAAGGGACTCAAGGGTTCCCGTCTAAGTTTGTCAACTATTAGTTCCCTCCTCATTGGGTCTTTGGAGGACTCAGGTCTGGTTTCTTTGGTCTCTTCGAGTAGTTCTACTCGACTTCCTGAAGCGACCACTGGGTCACCAATTCTGGGGTACGAAGGTGGCTCCCTCCCTCACACCCAAACTAGGGACCAGTCCCTTGATTCGAGGGGTTTACATCGGGTCGGTTTGATTCTAAATTTTTTTCTAATGGACTCTGGACTTTGTTCTACTTTCCTCCTGTCTCGGCTTAGAATAGTCGTTGGGGTGGGAACTCGGTAACGGTAGTTTGAAGAGTGGTTTGAGATCACCCAACCCTGTAAGTCAAAGTTTCCGTCCTCGGGTGTCCCAGGGGGAAAAGGACCGTTTCGTTATTTCGATAGAAGTGGGTTTTGAAACTCTAAGTTAAGTCGTGGACACATGTTTCTTCAACTCGAAAGTCGTAGTTTTTGTATGGTTCCAAATCCCCGAAAGGATCCACCAAGCCACCATTTCTTAGACGGAAGGACTGTGTCCTCTGTGACCAGGTCCTTCTAGGGTGTACGGAGACTCGGTGATTCGGGTATTCGGTGCTGATGATTCCGATAGCCCTTCTGGGGGACCTCTTCCTTTACCGTTGGGTGAGGTCGTCTGACCGGACCTCTTAGGACACCTGTCTTCTCAGACCGTCCGATGCCAGGTACCCCAGTGTCCTCAGTCTATACTGAATCGTTGTTTTGGTGGGGACTCGGACACGAGATCTCAGACCCTCGACGTTTATTACTCAGGTTCGTGGTACTGACAAGCGTACGGGACCTCGGACACGAGCGGTTGTTCCTTTCGGCGACGTCGCTCTTGGGACGTCTCTCATCAGGGACGAACGACGTTGACCTCTTTTGGGAGCTTCGTTGTCTCTAGGTCGTGTTGGTTTTTAGTGACTGTTTATTTTGATAAGAAATTTTATGGATCCGAATCTAATAAAAATAAATAAGACGAACTATATACGATTCTAAGGACATAAACATCTAGGTACTGAACGTAGTAAAGGTCTTATAAGAGTCGGTAATAGAGAAGAAAACGACGGGGATGGAAGATCCTGAGTCCAATCTAGACGAGAGACAGAAAAACGAAGACAGAGGACCAGAGAGACACGACGTAGGACTTGTCACAGAAGTATAGGTCTTTTAAGAAGAGACGAAGATTACACGACAAATTCGAGGAGATGTAACCCTTAAATTGATTTTAAAAAAATTACAAACGTTACAGATAAACCGAATTAAAATTTAGTCGACCTGACGAAACCTACCAGGGAACCAGGGACGAGTGATAAAAACGAGGTAGAAGAGATAGAGATTCGTAATCTTTGAACCACCAAAATATCAGAATTAGACTATAGGTGATGGGTGTCAGCAGCTAAATTCCCCTCAATGTCGATGTAAAGAGTAAACAATAAAGTCAAGAGTTACCATTGTCACTGTCTGGAAAAAAAGAACCCGAGGTTTTAGTGACGTCTACCACTGATATGGGTACTTTAATTTTCTACGAACGAGGAACCTTCTTTTCCATACTAGTTGGATCTGTCGTATAATTTTTCGTCTCTGTAATGAAACGGTTGTTTCTAGGCAGATCCGTTTCGATACCAAAAAGGTCATCAGTACATACCTACACTCTCAACCTGATATTTCTTTCGACTCACTGTTTCTTAACTACGAAAACTTGACACCACAACCTCTTCTGAGAACTCTCAGGGATCCTGACGTTCCTATCAGTTGGTCAGTTAGAACTTTAGTTGGGACCATTAAGTAACCTTTCTGACTACAACTTCGACTTCAAGGTTATGAAACCGGTGGACTACGTTTTTTGACTGAGTAACCTTTTCTGGGACTACGATCATTTCTAACTTCCGGGAAGACGTGGTCCTTCTCTCGTAGAACAGTGGTCTCTGACCCACCTCCCTTCTCTCCCCCCACTACGACTTTCCCTAGACATGTTCGTTCGACGATTTTATTAGGACTAAAAGATAATCAAAAGGGGTGTATAAAGGATCAGTGACTGGGTGTCGAATGACGGGACCGGGGTCGGGGAAGTAGGATAGTGTAGAGGTGTTTCACGGTAACAAGTACATTTTTCTATATATTCGAAACCGTGGATTCTAGAAGGACCCCAGTAGTAAAGGGAAAACTTCTGAGGACACTTGTACATTTTTACAATTTGTTTCGTACTCACGAAGAGAGGATAACTAGACGGAAACCAGTCAAATTAAGAGTCTGGTCGGTGTCTCGGATTCTCCCTTCGTTCTATAAAAAGGAAGGGATGTTAAACCTTAAAAGATGGATGAGGTAGCCAAAAGGGCCACTCAGTCCCCTGAGCCCCAGTTAGGGAACCAGCTTTTGTAGCGGACTTCTACTTTTACCGTTGGGTGAAGTTATAAGAACGGACCCTTTGGGGTGCCTGTCTCCTAGGACCACCCGATGTCAGGTATCCCAGCGTTTCTCACTCTGTGCTGAATCGTTGATTTGTCGTTGTGCTATTGGATAGGGTGGTCGGTTCCTTCGGGGGACACAGATTCCCTTACACTTAGCCCAAAGACTGTGAATCTTGGGTCTTTAGTTGGACTTTTGTTTGGTTTGGTCTCTGTTTCGAACGAGTAAGACCGAGGTCCAGCAGGGATGAGGGGAAACGATCGGTGTGAAAAGTCCTCTCGACACGAGATGTAAAGGACAGGGGTGTAGGAGGAGGGTCGGAGAGTAGAACCCAGGGTACGAAGACCCTAGGGAGGACCTGGGGACGTCCCAGGCTACGACGGGTGTCGGAGGAACGGTGGAGGAAGGACGTCTGGAGAGGAGACCGGACAAAGACGTAGTGTCCTCCCGACAGTCGAGGGGGTCGGACTGGGTCGGACCTTACAACGTCCCGGGACCTCGAGTCAGGTTGGAGAGTAGAAGTGTCCCTCTTGACGAGGTGTGGCAAGGGTCCCGTTGCCGTGGGGGTGCCGGGCCAGAGGTCGGGTCACTGAGACGACTGGAGACACCTGGAGGGGGTGTCCTCTACGGGGGTCCACACTGTGTCGTTCTGACTCGAGTACGGAAGGGGTCTCGGGACGGAGGCCCGGAGACCCGGCCGGCCGGGGAGACGGTCCGCGTGGGAACGGCGAGACCGGGGAGCTCTACTTTGCGGAAAGCACGAAGCTTTGACCAGGATCTCCTTTCTGCCAGTGAGGAAGGAAACAACAGCAAGCCTAAAGTCGTAGTGAACCTAGGTGGTTGAGTCCGGTCCGAAATCACCCTCGACCTCCTCGGCTCACGTCCCTCCCCGTCCGGACTCGGTCAGTGTGGGGTCGGGGTGGAGGTAGGACCCTGTCAGACTTCCCGCCCCTGTCACTGGAGGTCGAGTGGACGGAGGACCCGACTGGACGTCCAGTCCACTCCCCATTCTGAGGTAGTAAAGTACCCTCGCCGCACCAAAGAGAAAGAACCTGTGGAACTTCTCTTTACTTCACTTCAACGAGTCAGCACAGGCTGAGAAGCGTTGGGGTACCTGACATCGGATGGTCCGAGGAGACGGGTACCCTAAAAAGGTCCGTTCTCATGACCTCACCCAACGGTAAAGGAAGAGGTCAACCTGTGGAATTGCCCCCAGTTTTGGTTTGGTGAATCTTCATCTTTCCGTGAAACTCGACTCTAAAAACCTCTTCGGAGTGAAGTAAATAAGTGAGTAAGTAAGTAAATAATAAGTCAGCAGGTTGTGACGGACTCACAGATCGTGGAAGGTCCGGGACCCAAACTTACTTTGGACCCGGACGGGAGGTCTTCGGGCACCAGTCACCCCGGTTCTCCCCTTTTTCTCCTGATTTAGGGATGGGACAGTGGTCCGGCTCAACCCCGTCCCTCTCCGGTCCGTCCCGTCTCTTGGTTTTGGGGACCCCTAGGGTTCTTCTCGAAACCGAGACCGGGTGACGGCAGGTGTATAACCCTCCGTCTCGTCCTTGTGTCTCGGTTCGAAGTGGAGGACTGGGTCTCGGCGGGCTCCGTCCCCGGAAGGGCCGTGACGAAGGTCGTCGCCGGGTAGAGGGCCCCGGTCCTCGCGAAACCCGTCTTCTCCTAGTGCTCCGATGCTCCGGAGTTCCAATGTCGTCTTCTCCTCAGTCCGAAGGCCCAGGGGTAGACTACCCCTTCGCAGGTGTGATCCGTCGTCGGCCCTGTCCCATTCCCACCTTCGACGGTCAGGGGACACGACGGGTGATGGGAGGAACCTGTCTCGTTTGTCCACGGGGTCCTTACCCGGGGTAGTAGCAGAGATAAAGACCCCACCGGTTCCAGTCGCACTCGACGCCCGTCCGAAAACTCTGGTCTCAAGTACGTACTCGCGAGTTGGCGTAGTCAGCACAGACTGTAAAGCGCTGGGATGCCTGACGTCGGGTGGTCCGAGGAGACAGGTACCGCCAAGACGTGCGTTCTTGTGACCTCACCCGTCGGTACGGGAACAGATCCCCTAGAAGGGTTGGGTCCCTAGTTTGGGGGTCGAGGACACAGAGGACGTGCCGTCCACCTAAGAAACGGGTGACTCGGTGGAGCCTTCGGGGTCCGGTCTCGGGTCGGAACGGGTCACGGTCCGACGACTGCGGCCATACTTGGTTTTCTGGTGAGGTCCCGAAGAGTTTTACCTGAAGAGTCTAGTCGTCGTCGTCGTGGAGGACACCCTTTACGTCTAAGAGTCCGGGACGAGGTCTGGACGGTTCAGCCTTTGAGGTCCCTACCTCAGGTCGGTGGACACAACAATGTTCGGGTGGGTCCCTAGGACCACGGGAGAGCAGGCTCTCAGGTCTCCTGACAGGTACCTCTACCACTAGTTACAGACGATACACGACCCGTAAGACGGACGTAGCAGAGTATGTTGAGGAGGTTGTTGTGTGCGTCTCCCCGGTCGTACCGGGTGTCTCGGACCCCTCCCAGTGCATCAGTCGAGTCCCGACACACTAGTGAGTTGAGCCCACCGACTACCGAAGTTGAAGGTCCGTTTGACACGTCCTGAGTCGTGCGTGCGTCGTTACCCGCCCGAACGTTTACGGGAAAGGCACGGAGACGCCGACAAGGGATGTGAAGACCCACGAGGTCGCTCCGTCTGTGGAGATACGAGACGACCTAACTAATTGTTTAATCAGGATTAATCCCCGACGACTCGTTTGAGTTTTCTCCTTCGTCTATCTAAACCATGGTACAGACCATGTGACACGTCAGAGTTTTTGTCTTACTAGAGACAAGTAAAGATTCCGTTTGGTAAGTTATAGTGTCATTAGGTTCGAATACGGATTTGATCATTGCGACTTATTCGACTTCAACTTGCCAAAATACTTCTGGATGTTCTGGAAAATCTTGATTGTGGGTTTTTTCTACAGGAAAAGTAATATCCCTTGTCCTTACGTTTTTATCCTTCAGTTCTCTGCGGACCTCATTGTCCGTTTAAACCGGAACCTTATGCCTTACTTCGTCCCGTTTCCGATTATCTCAAAACGGTTGTCTTCCGTGACCAGTATCGTTTGTGGGAGTAGGTTGTTGTGTTCTCTTCTGAGATGTGTACCTGTAGTGGTCTACCAGTTGTAGCTATAGTCTAACCAATATAGGAAACGTCGGTTTCTACCTCTTCGAGATATGTCAGTCGTTTTTGTTCTGGTCCTCGACTGACACCGAGTCTAGTACTTGAGGAATAACGGTTTAAGTCTGAATTTAACTTCTTTCATCCCTTTTAGTGATCTGGTAAGTTCATACTGGTTTTAGTTTAGAGAACACTAATATGTCACTTTCACTCTTTATCTGAATTCCCTGATCTAGACTATCTGTCTCACGGACTACTTGATACCTGTCTCCAAGCACTGTAACATGTCTTCTGTCCCTAGTTCTGGTAGGGGTACCTTTTCTTTACGTTTTTTCGTTTTACCGACAGACCCCTCCCGAATGTTTAACAACACTTTTCTTCTCTTCGTTTTTCGTTTCCTCTTTTCCTTTCCATATTCGTAGACATACGTTTCGAGGTTTCTTATCGTTCTTCTCTATTCTTTCGGAGGGAGTCAATAATAGTTACGTTTCTTTATCTCCTTTTGTTGTCTTATCCTTCCTGATCTCTAGAGAAGTTCTTTTAATCTCTATGGTTCCCTTGTAAAGTACGTTTCTACCCGAGCTATTTCCTGTCTTTAACAGACCTGGATTGTCTTCGTCTTCTATAATTCTTCTCCACCGTTCTTATGTGTCTTCTCGATATGTTTTTTCTAGAAGTACTGGGTCTATTAGTGTTACCACACTAGTGAGTGGATCTCGGTCTGTAGGACCTTACACTTCAGTTCACCCGGAATCTTTCGTAGTGATGCTTGTTTCGATCACCTCCACTACCTTAAGGTCAACTCGATAAAGTTTAGGACTTTCTACTACGACACTTTCACGACGTGAGTTATACGGTCGTTTAAACCTTTTGAGTCGTCACCGGTGTCCTGACCTTTTCCAGTCACAAGTAAGGTTAGGGTTTCTTTTCGTTACGGTTTCTTACGAGTGTGATGGCGTGTTAACGTGAGTAGAGTGTGTGATCATTTCATTACGAGTTTTAAGAAGTTCGCTCCGAAGTCGTTATGCACTTGACACTTGAAGGTTTACAAGTTCGACCAAAAACTTTTCCATCTCCTTGGTCTCTAGTTTAACGGTTGTAGGAGACCTAGTACCTTTTTCGTTCTCTCAAGGTCTTTTTGTAGACAAAGACGAAATAACTGATACGGTTTCGGAAACTGACACACGTAGTGTTGTTTGACACCTTCTAAGACTTTCTCTACCCTTATGGTCTGGTGGACTGGACGGAGAACTCTTTGGATATACGTCCGGTCCTTCGTTGTCACTCTTGACCTGTGCCTTGTCGTCTGACCGAGGTCTAACCCTTTCCTCAGGTAGTTCCGACATATAACAGTGGGACGAATAAATTGAAGATACGTCTCATGTAGTACTCTTTGCGACCCGACCTTCTTTGTGTTCGACCTTAGTTCTAACGGCCCTCTTTATAGTTATTGGAGTCTATACGTCTACTGTAGTGGGAATACCGTCTTTCACTTCTCCTCGATTTTTCGGAGAACTCCTTTCACTTTCTCCTCTCACTTGTCAACCGAATTTCGAGTTGTAAGTCTTTTACTTCTAGTACCGTAGACCAGGGTAGTGAAGTACCCTTTATCTACCCCTTTGTCACCTTTGTCTCCGACTGAAAGAAAAAGACCCGAGGTTTTAGTGACGTCTACCACTAACGTCGGTACTTTAATTTTCTGCGAATAAGGAACCTTCCTTTCAATACTGGTTGGATCTGTCGTATAAGTTTTCGTCTCTGTAATGAAACGGTTGTTTCCAGGTAGATCTGTTCCGATACCAAAAAGGCTACCAGTACATACCTACACTTCTTTCGACTCACGGTTTCTTGACTACGAAAACTTGACACCACAACCTCTTCTGAGAACTCTCAGGGGACCTGACGTTCCTCCAGGTTGGTCAGGTAGGATTTCCTCCAGTCAAGACCGACAAGAAACCTTCCTGGATACGATTTCGACTTTTAGGTTATGAAACCGGTGGAGTACACTTCTCAACTGAGTAACCTTTTCTGGGACTACGACCCTCCCTAATCCCCGTCTCCTCTTCCCTTGCTGTCTCCTACTCTAACGACCAACCGTAGTGGCTGAGTTACCTGCACTCAAACTCACTTGAGGCCCTCTACCACTACCTGTCCCTCCGGACCACACGACGCTAAGTACCCCAACGTTTGTCAACCTGTGCTGACTCGCTGACTTGACTTGACTTGACTTGACCATGTGAGTGGAGTTGTGCAGGTCGTTAAAGAAACTCCAAGTTAAAGAAGTAGACATTTTGTTCTACTATTAGGAAGGATGTATCGGACCGTCGTTCCAACTCTAGAATACAATTTCTTGCTGTAGATGGAAGAATGTTTAGAGTTGGTTTTACTGTCTTTTGTCTACAAAAAACTCCACATTTAAGAGTTCCTGTCTTCCCTTTTATCCTTTCTCTACCACCACTATTGTGAAACCTTCGACTTACCGTCCATCTACTCTGCTTGAGTAACTTGTCTGGGTCTCTTCTACTTGGGATTCGCCTACACCGGCCCAGGTCTTCGACATCTTAGGTCTCTCCAACTGTGGAGTCTTCTTTGAGTCCCCCTGTCACCAACCTCCAGGTGAACTGTTCCTCAACACTCCTAGAGAGAGATCGAGACTATCTCTTCGAATGTCCCGTAGCTACTAGGATGGTTCTAGACACTAGACCTTTTCGGCCTACATTACGGATCAGTCTGTTTACTTTGGTGTTTTCGTTACACAAACTTCCGTAACTTTCGAGACCTTCTTTAGCTCAAATTCCCCCTGAAGGGACCGTCAGGTCCCCAATTCTGAAACAGAGGGTCACGTCCCCCGAGTCCAAGTCTGGGACCGGTCCCTCGCTTCTCGGACGGACGAGAATCCACGTCCCCTTGGTGGAAGCTCTCTTCGAAACGGGAGACCGGCAGACGAGTAAACCCTCAGACCGTTCTTCGGGTCTTAACCCTGTCGACCTTGTCTGCCGGAACCGTCTTCCGATGTCTCTTCCGTCGTTTCGAAGACTAGTAGAACACTCCGACCACTCTTTTTGAACCTCGGTGTTCCCGATCCTAGAGTCTCTCTTCCCTTCCTATCTCTTGACTCGGGTTGTAGGGGATAGAGGGGGTCTATAAACGTCTTAAGACGTATATTTTATGCTCCACGTCTTGGAGACTATTCGTCTCATCTCCAACCCATCCGTCCCCTTTCCTCTGACCTATGACCCCCCTTCCTTCCTTCTCTCAATTTAGGAGTCGAAGGCTTTCAATAGACATTGAATTTTTTAATTCTTTACCGTCATGTGTAAATATTAAAATTCAATACTCCCTACATAGTCAATCTTTCTGGAAACGGAAATTTTTTTGTTATTGTTGTTTTAGTATTTGCAATCAAAGTTTCCGAATTTGACAAAGAGAAGGAAAGAGACGAAGTATATTGTTCTTAATACCTTCATACGTCGACGATCCTAGTCGAATCTCCGAGTTACGACACTGTCGGTAGCAACTTTAAGAGGAACGGGAAATACGAACTATGGAGTTCAATGTTTTACTGTCCACGTCGAGGTTGGTGGTGTAGGTATAAGGTCGTCCTTCTTTTGTTTCTCCGTTGTAGACATAGTCCTTTCTTTGGTAGAAAAGTCCTTGCAGTACCGTCTGAAGAGGGGCACAGACGACCGGTGAACGGGTGGGATCGACCTCATCACACTTTCTTTTCTCTCAATCTTTACCCTCAACCCACTCGGCCGGCGTCATAAATGGTGTCTCGGAGTCTCTATTTATAGTTTCCTTTGTCAACTTTTACAGACGAAGACCCCTCGTTGATGTCTTCTGACCACAAAATTTAATATTCAGAATATCCTGCTTAAAGGAAATTCGATACATATGTACATTGAATACATACATTGTACATTGAATTTTTTACTTTTAATTTAAAGTGTTTTCTTTCCCGTGTGTGTGTGTGTGTTTTCTTTCTCATTTAACACAGGGTCCTTTTTGACTACGTCTTAAGAGTAGAATGGTTTCAAGTCAAGTCAAATCAAGTCAGCGAGTCAGCACAGACTGAGAAAAGTCGGGGTACTTAGCGTCGTGCGGTCCGGAGGGAGAGGTAGTGGTTGAGGGCCTCAAGTGAGTCTGAGTGCAGGTAGCTCAGTCACTACGGTAGGTCGGTAGAGTAGGAGACAGCAGGGGAAGAGGAGGACGGGGGTTAGGGAGGGTCGTCGTCTCAGAAAAGGTTAATCAGTTGAGAAGCGTACTCCACCGGTTTCATGACCTCAAAGTCGAAATCGTAGTCAGGAAGGTTACTTGTAAGTCCCAACTAAAGGAAATCCCATCTGACCAAACTAGAGGAACGTCAGGTTCCCTGAGAACTCTCAGAAGAGGTCGTGGTGTCAAGTTTTCGTAGTTAAGAAACCTCGAGTCGAAAGAAGTGTCAGGTTGAGAGTGTAGGTACGTACTGGTGACCTTTTTGGTATCGGAACTGATCTGCCTGGAAACCGCCGTTTCATTGCAGAGACGAAAAGTTATACGATAGATCCAACCAATGACTTGAAATTATTTTCTTAAGAAACTTGTAGGACCGTTTTCCGATGACAGTGGGTATTCCTACTGGAGTCTTAAGAGGTATCGTTGTAGACCACGACATGACTCGACTGTGACAGGAGGTCCTCTCTTTCGTCCTAGGTTCTTCTAAGATCGGTCGGACTCACTAAATTTCATATTTCCGGTACCTGTGTATAAAACTTCGTACGATCTTACGTTCCTCATACCAAAGGTACCAGAGAAGAACACACACACACACATACACAAATAACTTCATACCAACTAAATGTTACAACCCGGTCAGAGACGGTATGTCGTTTAACTGAGTCAATATGTGTATATATCTACGAAGAATTTTATAAAAAAGGTAATACTATATGGGGTCTTCTGACCTATCTCAAGGGACCCGGCATATCGTCCTGGAACAACAAATAGGTAAGATTTACATTATCAGACTGAAAGACATTACCGACGAAGGAACTTCATCCGCGACAGTGCACCTTAGAGAATCGGAGTCGTAGGCCTCGACGACCTTCCCTCAGTCTATCTTAAGTCATGGCGGAACAAACTCTAGAAGTAGGAAGTTCTTGGTCGGTGTAGTACTAGAGTCAAAGTCGTGTCAACAAGGATCGGGAGAAAAGTGGCGAAAACCACGACGGACAAGAACTTCGTCATCTTCGGCCTCTACGTTGACGAGAGAACAACCCACACTAAGAGTCGTACTGTCCGTGAACGCGAACAAACCCCCACATACGTGCTTTTTCTTTACCCGTCTACACTGAAGTTTCCCGGAGGACTTAGTTTGGAAGGAGACTTTTGGAAACACGATAACTCAAAGTCTTGACTCGAAACCACAGACTTTCAAGGGTTCTTTGTCAATTATCTCTTCAAAGGATAATAACCAATAAAAGGATATTTTTCCTTGTTTAACTATATCAGACACTTTCCCTTTTGTTGTACAAAAACAGTGTTGTCTATTGCGTGACCTTTTACGGTAGACATTAAACGTAAACGACTTTAAACGTATTCATTACAAAGTGTCAAAGTGTTAAGAGTCATCCTTCTTCCTTTGAGAACGGGTCTTAGGATCCTTTGACGGTGACAAGTCAATATTAGTGACGGAGGACGTAGTGACTCCTTAAAAAAGAGGTATAAAAATAACCTATAGACAAAACAATAGAGGGTCCAATCATGACATGGATCTGTAATTTATGTCAACCAGTCTTTAATTTTGAATAGAGACACACCCTTTTTCAAGTATTTTACATAAGTTACATAGATTGTAACTTTACCTGTCTCAATTACATTTTTTTTATGAAATATAACTGTAACTTTACCTCTTCTCTAGATAACAAATTGTTTTTGTTTTTTACAAATATAATTGACTCATTGTAGAGGTACCACTCTTCATGATACAGTTCATATTTGGATAATACATTCAATTTTTATTTATTTATTTATTTACATCATCAGACGTAGGTGGTCGGGGTTTGAGGTCCAGGTGGGGAGAGGGAGGGGCGAAGACGAACCGTTGGTGTGTCGACTAGAGATGCAACAACAACAGTAAGGCAGTGATTCAACACAGACTGAGAAACACTGAGGTACCTGGTATCGTACGCTCCGAGGAGACGGGAGGTGATGGAGGACCTCACACGAATTTAAGTTCGGGCGTCTCAGTCACTACGATAGCATGGTGGAGCAGGAGACGGTGGGGGAAGAGGAAGACGGACTAGGGATACTCACACCCAGACAAAGACAAACCATCCGTGCAAGTGGACCCGGTGCAAAATCTAAGATGGATATTCACTACAGCATACCATAACCAGAAAGAAGAAGACTGAATCAAGTGAGTCGTACCAGTGGAGATCGCCGTAGGGACAAACACGTTTGCCGTAATAAAGCAGGACAAAAACAAAACTACTGATCACAAGGTGACACACATGTCCGGTGCAGAAGTAGGCGAGTGGGTGACCACCTGTAAATCCGACGAGTGTACAGAACCGACAACGCCTGTCAGGACGACAGTTGGATCTCCACACATAGAAAACCCTAATCTCGAAATTAAGACATATTACACATGCACAGGGTCCTATACGGGCCCCACCCCAGTGACCTAGTATACCGTTAAGGTAAAAATTAAAAGACGTCTTGGAGGTATTATAAAAGGTATCACCGACGGCGTTGAGTATAAGGGTGGTTCTCATATCCTCGCAAAGGAGAAAAGGTGTGGGAGAGGTCGTAAACAATATACATCTGAAAAGTCACTACCGGTAAGCAAAAGTAAAAATTGAAAAATAAGACATAACCCTGTATCATCTAATTGTTACAACACTATCAAGATCCACTTGTCGTTTCCCTGAGTCGGCATGTTACTACCGGTAAGACTGGTCGCACTCGACCATGGAGCGACATCAACAGTAAACGTAAAGAGATTATTAATCACTGTGACTCGTAGAAAAGCACACACAGAAGAAACCTCTTTACAGATAATTTCAAAAGATGGGTGAAAAGCTAACTCAACCAACCAAAGAAAACAACAATAACAACTCAACATACTCACCTGACACATAAAACCTCTAATTCGGGAACAATTAGTGTAGTAACCCTCTCCCGTTACCGTGGGGTGAGGTCATGAGAACGGACCTTTTACGGTACCTGCCTCCTCGAACCATCCGACGTCAGGCACCCCAGAGATCCTCAGCCTGTGTTGACTCGCTGAAGTGAAAGTGAGAAGTGAAAGTGAAAACTGAAAGTACGTAACCCCTTCTTGTACCGTTGGGTGAGGCCACAAGAACGGACCTCTTGGGGACCCTGCCCCCTCGGACCACCCGACGGCAGAGACCCCAGTGTGTCTCAGCCTGCACTGACTTCGTTGAACCGCCGTCGTCGTCAGTGTAGTAACCTTTTCTGGGACTACGACCCTCCCTAACCCCCGTCCTCCTCTTCCTCTGCTGTCTCCTACTCTACCGACCTACCGTAGTGGCTAAGCTACCTGTACTCAAACTCACTTGAGGCTCTCAACCATTACCTGTCCCTCCGGACTCACGACGCTAAGTACCCCAGTGTTTCTCAGCCTGTACTGACTCGCCGACTTGACTTGACTTGACTCAGTGTAGTAAACGTTTACAAAAGAGGGTAAAGAAAGGAAAAGAAAAAAAATTACCAAAGGAAACGACTAGTTTTCGAACATTCAAATGAATCTAGGGTAAACAAATAAAAAACAATATAAAGGTAACGGAACACCCTGTCATTTTACGTAGGGAGTTTCCAGGAAAGTCTTTTCAAATTTGTTATGAACTCCCTTCGTTCCGGAAGAGGCTACTGGGTCGTCATCTCTTAGGAGGACGTTACGTCCTCTACGTCCAAGCTAGGGACCCAACCCCTCTAGGGGACCTCTCCCTTTACCGTTGGGTGAGGTGATAAGAACGGACCTCTTACGATACCTGTCTCCTCAGACTACCCGACGTCAGGTACTCCAGTGAATTCTCAACTTGTACTGATTCGTCTACTACCTACCTACCTACCTACTCCATTTTTTCCTTTAGTTTTAAGTTCGACGTCTTGTAAATCCTTTTTTGTTATTTTAGTATACAGTCTTGGAGACCCTATACCCTACTTCGTCACGAGATGTGTATAGTTTCCTGTCCTGAACTAATACAATTGTTTGATCTTTCTTACTTTCTTTTTTTTAGTTTCGGGTTTCTTCAATGTCTTGTACGGATTCTAGTGTCGGTCATGTCTCGTCTCCATCCTAGACTTGAGTCAGACCGAAGTCAAGTCAAGTCAAGTCAGCGAGTCAGCACAGGTTGAGAAACACTGGGGTACTTAGCGTCGTGTGGTCCGGAGGGACAGGTAGTGGTTGAGGGTCTCAAGTGAGTCTGAGTACAGGTAACTCAGTCACTACGGTAGGTCGGTAGAGTAGGAGACAGCAGGGGAAGAGGAGGACGGGGGTTAGGGAGGGTCGTAGTCTCAGAAAAGGTTACTCAGTTGAGAAGCGTATTCCACCGGTTTCATGACCTCAAAGTCGAAATCGTAGTAAGGAAGGTTTCTTTAGAGTCCCAACTAGAGGGAGTCTTACCTGACCAACCTAGAGGAACGTCAGGTTCCCTGAGAGTTCTCAGAAGAGGTTGTGGTGTCAAGTTTTCGTAATTATGAAGCCGTGAGTCGGAAGAAGTGTCAGGTTGAGAGTGTAGGTATGTACTGGTGACCTTTTCGGTATCGGAACTGATCTGCCTGGAATCAACCGTTTCATTACAGAGACGAAAACTTATATGATAGACCCAAACAGTATTGAAAAGAAGGTTCCTCATTCGCAGAAAATAAAAGTACCGACGTCAGCGGTAGACGTCACTAAAACCTCGGGTTTTTTATTTCAGACTGTGACAAAGGTGACAAAGGGGTAGATAAAGGGTATTTCACTACCCTGGCCTACGGTACTAGAAGTAAAAGACTTACGACTTGAAATTTAGTTGAAAGAGTAAGAGGAGAAAGTGAAAGGAGTTCTCCGAAAAATCGAGGAGAAGTGAAAGACGGTATTCCCACCACAGTAGACGTATAGACTCCACGAACTATAAAGAGAGCCGTTAGAACTAAGGTCGAACACAAAGAAGGTCAGGTCGCAAAGAGTCAGACCGAATTATACGTGTCTATAACATTAATATCGAGTCAAACATTCTCGGTGAGAGAGTCCCATTTTTTTTTTTCCTTTTTTTTTAATTTTCCCACAGGTCGTATTAAATTCATTGGCATTGTGTCGGTACGGTCCTCTGTCCGTGTGTCCTCTGTCACACACGGAGTGGTCAGAGATCGTGACACTTGTACTTAATCGAAGAGAGGACCCGTGAATCTTTCATAGCCGATGAAGGGTAGTGCCCCTGGTAACTCTTTCATCGGGAGGTGGAGTGTAAGTGCAGGAGTATAGAGTCTAGAGAGTCACTTGGACCGACCCTTGGACCAACAAGTAACACGGTATCTTTTCGGAGGTTCTATATAACAATTTCCCTTTTCCGTTTTACGTCTTGTCACGTAGACCCACACACACACACACACACACACACACACACACACACACATACACGCGCGCGTGCGCGATTCTTCTCGACGGTGACCTCTCCCTTGACCCCTTATCCCCGTCCTTCCTCTGAGCGACAAAGAGAGGGGAAGAAAACGTATAATATGGTACATGTTCATACTGGGTGGGGTTATTTAGTAGTGTATATATAAAAACCGAAAAAAAAATTTGTCTTAAAAATTGGGTTGTCTGAGATAAAGAGTCTCGTCGAACTCAAAAGGCTCTTAATTGACAGTAATCTACCACAAATAGTTCTACTTAGTCAAGGACCCTTAAGGCGCCACCGGGTCACCAATCTTGACATATGAAAGTAACGATTTGCAGACCATCCTCTTGATCTTTCAGAGGGTCTCGTCGGCTTCTTTCCTTTCCCCCGCAAGGATACATACGACCACCCACGACCTAAAACGGTTCACGAAGAGGTTTCGTAAATCTACGCTAACGTAGACTACACTAACACACTAAGAAAAATCGAACAACTACACTAATATGAAGGGACTACCGAACTCGTCATTTCTTAGACGGACGGTTACGTCCTCTGTGTTCTCTGTACCTAAGTTAGGGACCCGGTCCTTCTAGGGGACCTCTTCCTTTACCGTTGGGTGAGGTCATCAGAACGAACCCTTCAGGATCCGTGTTTCCTCGGACCACCCGATGTTACGTGCCCCAGCGTTTCTTGGTCTGTACTCAATCGTGCACTATCCAACATTGTTGACTAAAAACTTACGTTGGTCAGAGCGAATGGACTTTCTTTAGAGTGAACTAGTACCACTTATACGTAAAAAGTTTAAGAAAAGGTAATATCCAATAACATTCTATAACTTATATCAAGAGACACGATATGTCATTTAGGAACGATAAATAAATAATATATATATCACTACACTAGGGTTTGAGGATTGAATAGAAAGGTATCATCGACATAGTTAAATGTAAGGATGGTTGTCTTATCCTCCCAAGCAAAAAGACGTGTGGGCGAGATCGTAAATAATAAACATCTGAAAAACTACTGCCGATAAGACTGACCGCACCTCACTATGACTGTCCTTCTCTTATCCTATCAATGTGTCTATCAACATCGTCAGGGTCGTCCCCTGACATCTATCTCTTCCTTTGGATCCTTTGAAAAACCCTTGGTGACATTCAATTACTACCGAGTTCTTTCGATAACCTTGTGACAAGCCACTTCATCCGAACGAATTGCTATTTTGGTATTCGTTTTGGTGTTCTATGCGGGCTTCGGTAATCTACCTTCTTTTTACAGTGGTGGGAAGATGATTATATTATTAGGATCAAACTGGAGTATCCCAGTCTGTGAAAGGACGGATGATACTTCACCTTCGCTCGCTATACACAGATGTGGACGCAGGTGAACTTTCACTCTGACCTTTCTTAACCACGGTAAAGAAAAGGTTTACTAACCATCTTAGGTGGTCACTATGTGAGACCCGGGTCGCGAAGGACAAACCCTTCCAATCCTTCCTCTTTGAAAGATATTCGAAAATAAATTTAGCGATACCAACAACAAAAATAAAAACCATCCGGTCTCAGGGACCCGACACTGGAAGTCTTCTCAAAGTACCGGGTAAAAAGAAGGGAAAACATTCTGGTCTTCCAATCTCACTCACCTTAACTGATTAAAGGGAAAGGACCCACCCTATTCCGAGACCGAGGGGTGGTTTCCGACGGAAGAATGACTTCCCCGAGCCCTGTAGGGGGGCGTTGGGTGGCGGGCCGTGGGGGTGGAGTGGTGGCTTGAACGGTGTGACTGTACGATAAAACTGAAGTTTCGAGAGCTCTTTGTCGTAAACTTACTTCCCATGTAAGACTGAAAGGAAAAGAAAGACTTTTGTCCTCCGTTTTAAAGGTTCACTTTCTACAGGAGAGACAAGGTCCTTCTCTTTCGTAAGAATAGTGGTCTCCGTCCCTCAATTCTCTTTAGACACGTTTGTCTGGGATAATAGTTATGTCGTAGAGAGTAGAGGGATATCAGGAGGGTACATTAGAGCGACATGAAACAGCGAGTCAGCACAGGCTGAGAAACGCTGGGGTTCCTGGTATCGGGTGGTCCGAGGAGACAGGTACCCCTGAGAAGTCCGTTCTTAATGACCCAATGAACAGGTGTCAACGACGAGAAAGAAATTGACTCATACTTCTCGTGAACCTAGAGTAGTGAAGAGACCCGGAAAAACGACACTCCCGAGGTTGAGACGAAACGGCGACAATGAGACAAAATACGGTCAAGCCGACCGTGGAATTCTCCCATCTACCTGGCAAGAATGAAAGGGATGTGACGTCTGCCTTACATAAAGTTGTACCGAGCACATAAAGTCTTACACAAAGTTTTACCAACCAAAGGAGAGAGGGACGGGTTTCGTGGCACACTCAAGGAAACTCAGAAATTGAGGGTCCGAACCGATGCGACTCGACAGACGTTACAGGCCGAGGTCGACGTCCGAAGACGAGTACATGTCGACCTTAGGAGACGTGGACGGAGAGGGAGGCCAAAAGTCCGGCGACGAAACGGGACGTTGGAGTCAAGAGACTGCCTAGACTCTTCTCGATGACTAAAAGTCGAACAAGTCTATAAAAAAAGAACAACACACTTACCCTTACTACTGAAGCTTCAAGAAATGAACGAACTGGGGTTTTGACCTTCAAGAGTAATAAAGATTGTCCTTTTTTTTTTTTTGTTTTTTTGCAATAGTGGGACTATCGTTTGTAGACCGTTGAGAGGATTGCCTGGTACTTGGATTACGGGGAGTCCCGAGACGGTTCCACAGGTAGTGAGATTCGGTCACTGAAGGTTGTCGGGTCTGGGTTCGATCCCCGAGATCGTGGTTCCAGGGAGACGGAAACGGGGGGTGGACCTACCGTGGCCACGGAGTTTGTGTGGAGAGTGTGCGCAATTGAACTTAAGTGGTAGAAAGAGGGGGTTTGATTAGGTGTTGAGCCCAAAGGACAGAGTTCACCGGCCGTGTTTAGAGTCGAAGTAAAACCTACGAGCCGAGAGGGATGGGGACGTCACGGACGCTCGGTGACCCAAAATATTTGAGACGAAGAGGGACGACCGTTGTGTTCCAGTCCACTGGGAACGTGGACGAGCCAGGAGGGTGGTCTTAGGGAAGACGTGAGGGTCGTAAGAAGAGGAGACTTTGGTGAATGAAGGAAAGATCCTGTCTGGTTCCCAAGAACGAGTGAAAACTCACTCGACATTCGTCGTCCGTCCAGCTTACAAGGTCCACTTACATTGTAAACGGGTGGGGAGGGGGGCGAGTAAGACGGTCCCAGTCGAGCCTACAGCAGAGAAGGTCCTCCGACAGAGGTAGAGGGTCTGGACCCACTCGACGTCGGAGTACAATTGGTGAACGAGACGTCCCTCAGGACTAAACGTCGGAAACGGTTAAAGGCACCACATTTATAAGGGTCGAATCGGTTAAAGTGCGATGGTTACACTATAGTGACTTGAACTCGACCCTTCTCTACGACTGTAGGCAGTCGAGTTCGAGCGTGGTCCACCTACTCGGAGAACCCCCGAGTGTAGTGTGGAACATATTGGGAGGTAGTTTCGTCCCGAGTGCCCAATGGGGTCGCCGAGTCACCATTTCTTAGGACGTTACGTCCTCTGTGACCAAGGTAGGGACCCAACCCTTCTAGGGGACCTCCTTCCATACTGTTGGGTGAGTAAAAGAACGGACCTCTTAGGGTACCTGTCTCCTGGGACCACCCAATGTCAAGTGTCCCAGCGTTTCTCAGTCTGTGCTGACTCGTTTACTTGTATGTACGCACGATTCAGCGAGTCAGCACAAGCTGAGAAACGTTGGGACACTTGACATTGGGTGCTCCCAGGAGACAGGTACCCTAAGAGGTCCGTCCTTATGTGTGTGTGTGTGTGTGTGTGTGTGTGCTTCATACCGAGTGTTCTTTTACGAGTTTTTGTTTTTGAGACCACCAGGTTGTCTTCCTATCCAGCTTTCCGAATCGAGATTAGGGGTGAGTTACGGAAGGACCGACACACTGGTCTCCATTCATTGGTTCGGAGAGGCTCGGAGTCTAAACAACAGATATTTTACCTGTTGTATTGTACGAAAAGGATTTGAACATGTCTTTAATTTACTTACATTTGTGACGTTTTAGGATTCTTCAATCTCCCAGTCAGTTCCTCATCCCTCCCTGTAAGTACCCCACTGCTGGTCGTCCTCTCGTCTCTTCGTCCCACATGATAGAATCAACCTCGGCTGGACCCTTGGGACCCACCCTTCCGTCACCCCTCCGGGTCCTCCCACCACAAACCTCCCGTCACATTTCCCCGACCCTAAGTACGAGTCGGGACCCTCGAAACCCTTCGAGTCTTCTTTTTAATTTAGCCGGCAGAATCTTCGTCCTTTGGTAAGTCCTCGACGACCACCCGCTCCCCGTGTCCCGACCAGTCCGGTTCCGGGAAAGTCTCCAACCTCACCTACGGTACTCTCCCTTTCCCCAACTCCCGGCGTCACAGAAAAGGAGAGTCCTTTACCCCATTTTCGGAGTGCGTAGAATCAATAGTTCGAGTCCTCCGTTCTCCGAGTGATCCGTAGCACCCTTTAAGGGGATAGGTCGGTCCTTATCCTCTTCTTGGGACAGGATCCCTTCTACTAAACTACTTGATTGGGTCTACTGACGTAAACGGGACCTCTGGAATTGACCCAGTCTTCTTGAGAAGGGGGACCCTGAGGTACCGGGAGACGGGTGTGAGAAGACGTTCTGAGTTTTGGGGACACATTGGGTCCTGGAACAATCCGTTTCTTATCCAGACCTTAGTGATCGTCGTCGTCGTCATGGACCCTCGGAGAATCTTTACGTGTCAGTGTCCGGGGTTGAGTCTGGTCATCGTGGTTTTAAACGTAAAATTGGTCAGGGGGCCTTGACCACACGAGGCACTTCGAACTCTTCCCGACCGTATCCGAGGTTTACCGTCCTGGACCAGGTAGAACACAAAGATCCTGGAATTTGTGAGTCTCTCATGGCTCCCTGTCTGACTGTCGACAGACTCCCGACAACATCCCCTTTTCTTTCCTCTTCCGTACAAACTTTCCCACTCTTCCACTCAAGTCGTTCTGACCCACCAGCTAACCAATTCCCTCACCCTCTCTGCTCTGCTCCCGGGTTCTCCCAACTACGACGGCAAAGTGCTCCAACTGGTTCACCAACGAGACTCATGGATGTTGAGGAAACGTCAGACTTGTTTCAAAGTCGAAACCTTCCTCCGGTCCCACTCTACCTCCAGTCCGGTGTCGACGTCCTCTGTGGACCCGTTACACGTCCCGGTTCCCTCTTCCCCGATCTTTTCCCGGGTCCCCGAGGCCACACACCGTCCCCATCCAACTCTTTCTTTTCAGGTGGTCTTCTACTGGTCAGGTTCCCCGTCCTACGGTTCCCGTGCCTATTAAGTACCAGTCGACAGTTTACGGTGGTCCTCTTAGTCTCTCCGTCGGATATTTGGTGGGTGACGTAAATGACTACGTCAACAACGATAGTTCTGCAGAGTGAGGGGCCTAGATCCGTCTGGACTTTCGAGAAGATAGAGTGTTTATTTTAAATTTTTAGGTTAAAAAGAACTCATAGTTTACACTAATGTTTGAACTCATTCATTGGGAGACAGCTAAATTTCACGTTAATGTGGAAAAAAATACCGCCGTAGGTTCTTGTGACAATATTGTTAATATGAATTTTGAGAACATTTTACAGTTCTGGTGCTCGTAGTAAAGGTAGGACCGAAAATAAAGAAGAATCCCTAAAACGGTATGAACACCAAAGAGAGGTCCCGAAACGACTACTTTAGACCTATGGGAGAGTACAAACACTATTAGAAGGTTTTGATTGACTCCAGTGACATAGGCCTATAAACTGGAACCAGAAACCGATCCTGTGATCCCGAACTGACGGAAAGGACCTCTCACACGCACACACGTACACACACACACACACACACACACACACAAGTCAGCGGTTCAGTACAGGCTGAGAAACACTGGGGTACCTGACGTTATACGGTCGGGAGGGACAGGGAGTGGTAGGGGACCTCAAACGGGTTCAAGTACAGATAACTCAACCACTACAGTAGGTTAGTAGAGTAGGAGACAGTAGGAGAAGAGGAAGACGGAAGTTAGAAAGGGTCCTAGTCCCAGAGAAGATTACTCAACCGACAAACGTTATCCACCGGTTTCATAACCTCGAAGTCGAAGTCGTAGTCGGGAAGGTTACTCATAACTCCCAACTAAAGGAAATCCTAACCGACCAAACTAGAGGAACGACAGGTTCCCTGAGAGCTCTCAGAAGAGATCTTAAGTTTTCGCAGTGAAGAAGAGGAGCCTCAATGTGAACCGATTAATTAGTAACACCTATAAAAGACACTTGGGAAGAAAGGGCCCTGTTGACTCTGACTGGGGTACAACACTTGGATTTCCTCGGAGTGGACGGACTCCAAGACACGCCAGTGGTATTCAATGGGGACAAAGACACCATGTCAAGGACGGAGGGGGTAAGGAAGTTCTATTAATGTTAATGGAACATTAACGTGTATGTTTCGTTTGTACAGAGAGGTTGATCGATTGTGATTATTTTCTTTCTTCTATGTGTTTCATTGTGTAGGGTTGAATTATTCGAGGCATTTTTAGGTTTGTTCAGTATGTCGTCAGTAGAAAGAATATGATGTTCGGGGAAACTTCCATAATGCCAGTACAAAGTAAAATTTCACAGTAATATCGGTGCCGAAAAGTGCCTCACTTAAATAAGTTTAATTGATATTAACAAAGGTAACTGTTGAAACTACGGACATAACGATGCCCAACTGATCGTGACCCCCTCTGAAGATTAACAAGGGAGTAGAATCGGAATAAGGGATTATAAAGACTCTCACCGGAAGGAAGGACGGTGTTGTCCCGTAAGACCTAGTAAATATATATATATATATATATATATATATATATATATATATATACATGTGTAAATGAATAAACCCGAAACGAACACCGAGTCGACCATTTCTTAGGAGGACGTTACGTGTTCTGGACCCAAGTTAGTTACCCAACCCTTCTAAGGGACCTCTTCCTTTTCCGATGGGTGAGGTCATAAGACCGGATCTCTTAAGGTACCTGATATATCAGGTACCCCAACGTTTCCCAGCGTATACTGACTCACTGAAAGTGAAGGTATATAAATAAATACAAGGTTCCTTAGGTAAAAGGAAACCACCTCTTCCAGAATCTTTGGTTTCAGAGTCGTGACCCCACGGGGGACTCTGAACCCCAACCGTCTGGTCTTCGATTACACCGAAAACCCAGTGGGAACAGTCTTTGTTCCGACCTTTATAAAAAATTAAAACTCTAGAATTAAACTGTCATTTAAGAAAGTCGAACAACAAAACACTTGTTTTCAATTCCTATGACAACAATTAGGACAGAACTACCCTGACCCGGTGTTCGTCCTCGGAGGTAGGAGTCATCCTCAAGTCAAGTCAAGTCAGCGAGTCAGTACAGGCTGAGAAACGTTGGGGTACTTAGTGTCGTGCGGTCCGGAGGGACAGGTAGTGGTTGAGGGCCTCAAGTGAGTTTGAGTGCAGGTAGCTCAGCCACTACGGTAGGTCGGTAGAGTAGGAGACAGTAAGGGAAGAGGAGGAGGGGGATTAGGGAGGGTCGTAGTCCCAGAAAAGGTTACTCAGTTGAGAAGCGTACTCCACCGGTTTCATAACCTCAAAGTCGAAATCGTAGTCAGGATGGTTACTTGTGGGTCCTAACTAGAGGAAATCTTACCTGACCAACCTAGAGAAACGTTAGGTTCCCTGAGAGTTCTCAGAAGAGGTTGTGGTGTCAAGTTTTCGTAGTTAAGAAACCACGAGTCGAAAGAAGTGTCAGGTTGAGAGTGTAGGTATGTATTGATGACCTTTTTGGTATCGAAACTGGTCTGCCTGGAATCAGCCGTTTCATTACAGAGACGAAAACTTATACGACAGATCCAACCAGTATTGAAAGGAAGGTTCCTCATTTCCAGAAAATTAAAGTACCGACGTTAGTGATAGACGTCACTAAAACCTCGGGGGTTTTCATTTCTGACTGTGACAAAGGGGTAGATAAACGGTACTTCACTACCCTGGTCTACGGTACTAGAACCAAAAGACTTACAACTCGAAATTCGGTTGAAAAAGTGAGAGGAGAAAGTGAAAGTAGTTCTCCGAAAAATCGAGGAGAAGTGAAAGACGGTATTCCCACCACAGAAGACGTATAGACTCCAATAACTATAAAGAGGGTCGTTAGAACTAAGGTCGAACACGAAGAAGGTCGGGTCACAAAGAGTACTACATGAGACGTATCTTCAATTTATTCGTCCCACTGTTATATGTCGGAACTACCTGAGGAAAAGGTTAAACCTTGGTCAGACAAGAAGGTACAGGTCAAGAGTAACAACGAAGGACTGGACGTATGTCCAAAGAGTTCTCCGTCCAATCCACCAGACCATAAGGGTAGAGAAAGTCTTAAAAGGTGTCAAATAACACTAGGTGTGTCAGTTTCCGAAACCGTATCAGTTATTTCGTCTTTATCTACAAAAAGACCTTGAGAGAACGAAAAAGGTACTAGGTCGCCTACAACCGTTAAACTAGAGACCAAGGAGACGGAAAAACTTTTAGTCGAACTTGTAGACCTTAAAGTACCAAGTGTATAACGACTTCGGACCGAACCTATAAAACTCGTAATGAAATGATCGCACACTCTACTCACGTTAACACGCCATCACACTCGTAAGAAACCGTAACGGAAAGATACCCTAACCTTACTTGTAACTGGAAAAGGTCAGGACACCGGTGACGACTCAAAAGGTTTAAACGACCGTATAACTCACATCGTGAAAGTGTCGTAGTAGAAAGTCCTAAACTTTATCGAGTTGACCTTAAGGTAGTGGAGGTGATCGAAACAAGCATCACTACGAAAGATNCGTAACGGAAAGATACCCTAACCTTACTTGTGACTGGAAAAGGTCAGGACACCGGTGACGACTCAAAAGGTTTAAACGACCGTATAACTCACATCGTGAAAGTGTCGTAGTAGAAAGTCCTAAACTTTATCGAGTTGACCTTAAGGTAGTGGAGGTGATCGAAACAAGCATCACTACGAAAGATTCCGGGTGAACTGAAGTGTAAGGTCTACAGACCGAGATCCACTCACTAGTGTGGTAGCACTAATAGACCCAGTACTTCTGGAAAAAACATGTCAAGAAGACACATAAGAACGGTGGAGAAGAATTATAGAAGACGAAGACAATCCAGGTATGGTAAAGACAGATAGCTTGGGTAGAAACGTACTTTACAAGGGAACCATAGAAATCAAAAGAACTTCTCTAAAGTCAGAAAGGGTAAGACAACAAAAGGAGATAAAGAAACGTAACTACTATTGACTCCTTCCGAAAGAATAGAAGAACGATAAGAAACCTTGAGACGTAAGTCTACGAATATAGAAAGGAAAAGAGGAAACGAAAAACGAAGAGAAGAAAAGTGTCGATAAACATTCCGGAGGAGTCTCTCGGTAAAACGAAAAAACGTAAAGAAAAGGTACCCCTACCAGAACTAGGGACAGAGGATATGTTACAGTGCTTGGAGGCAGGTATCAAGTAGTCCGTGAGACAGGTAGTCTAGATCAGGGAATTTAGATAAAGAGTGAAAGTGACATATTAGTATTCCCTAAACTAAATCCAGTATGTACTTACCAGATCACCAAAAGGGATGAAAGAAGTTAAATTCAGACTTAAACCGTTATTCCTCAAGTAGTAGACTCGGTGTCAGTCGAGGGTCAGAACAAAAACGACTGACATACCTCGAAGAGGTAGAAACCGACGTTTCCTATATTAGTTAGACTAAAACCACAACTGGTAGACCACTACAGGTACACATCTCAGAAGAGAACACAACAACCTTCTCCTGTAAACGATACTGGTCACGCTAGAGAACCGTTTTAAGATAATCGGAAACGGGATGAAGTAAGGCATAAGGTTCCGGTTTAAACGGACAATGGGATCCACAAAGAACTGAAGGATGAAAACGTAAGGTCAGGGGATATTACTTTTCTTGTAGAAAAAACCCACAATCAAGATTTTACAGAACATCTAGAAGTATCTTGGTAAGTCAAAGTCGAAGAAGTCACAATGACCAACCCCGTATCCGAACCTAATGACACTATAACTTACCAAAAGGAACCTTTGTTTGTCTCTAGTAAGACAGTAAAAACTCTAACGTAGGTTCATGACGTAAAAACACCCCCCGCCCCTCCCCCCGAAGGGACCATTTCCCATTTCGTAGACGGACGTTACGTTCTCTGGACCCAACCTAGGGACCCAGTCCTTCTAGGGGACCTCTTCCTTTATCGTTGGACGAGGTCATGAGAACGGACCTTTTAGGGTATCTGTCTCTTCGGACCATCTGATGTCAGGTACCCTAGCGTTTCTCAACCTGGGTTGACTCGCTGAAGTGAAAGAAAGTGAAAGTGACGTAAAACCTGAGAGAACAACTGATACTACCGATGAGGTAAAGAAGATTCCCTAAGGACGGGTGTCATCATCTATATTACCAGTAGACTCAATTTAATTGGGTAAGGTCAGGTAAAATCAAGCGACTAAGGATTTACAGCTACAAGTGAGAACGGTAGAGGACAAACTGGTGAAGGTTAAACGGAACTAAGTACCTGGATTGTAAGGTCCAAGGATACGTTATAACGAGAAATGTTGTAGCCTGGAACGAAGATAGTGGTCGGTGTAGGTGTTGACCCACAACAAAAACAAAACCGAGGTAGGGAAGTAAGAAAGACCTCAATAAAGAGGCGACTAGAGGTCATCGTATCACCCGTGGATGGCTGGACCCCTCAAGGAGAAAGTCATAGGATAGTAAAACGGTAGAGTATGACAAGTACCCCGAGAGTTCCGTTCTTATGACTTCACCAAACGGTAAGGGAAGAGGTCACCTGGTGTAAGACAGTCCTCCTCTCCTTCGTCTTTTGTTCGATCCCTCTGACCCCTCCCGTCCTAGTCTCGTGCTCCTCCACTGAGAACCTTGTTTGGACCAACCTCCGTCCTCTCTTGACCTTCATTGCCCCGTTCCCCGCCCCCGTCTGAACCGAAAAACAAAAGAGTAGGAAAAATAATCTTACCCTCTCCGAGGCCCACCTCGCCTTTCACGACGTCACTCTCGACATAGTTAATCCTAAGAAGACACAAGTTCACCTTTTCTTGGGTCGGGTAGAACAATTTGGTTCGACGTATTTCCCCTTCGGCTCCCGGTTAGTCTAGTTCGGTACTTCCTGCGTCTCCGCGGTCCCTACGAGGGGTCGGACACAGATCGGAGGGACCCCCACCCGAGACAAGACTCTGTCCGGGAGGGAAGAACACCACCGGTCCTTCGTTGTGTCGAGACCAGAGGGGTGAGGAGGAGGACTTCTTTCTCTCATGTGGTGTGTGGGTGGGAAGAGAGGGTCTGAAGTTGTTTTCAGGGACCTTCCGGTCCGACACGAAGAGTCCATCGTGAAATATCTACCCATTTGTCACCGGTCGGGGGAGTTTGAGGGGTCATCGACGGGGTCGTCGGTCCGGTCGAGTTTACTCTCCTCCGAACCGGAGTCTCCGGGGACTCCTGAACCCTAGACCGTTTGAGTTTAGGGTCAGAGACGGGTGGAATTATACGGGACACTCGAACCCGACCGAAGGTGGAGTCGGAGTCGCAAGAGGAGATATTCTACCGCTCCACTACTGCCGTACTAGAGTCTCCCGACAACAAGTTAATCGGTTCGACTCTCCGCCATCTAAGGGACCCCTGTAGACTCGTGTTGTGACCGCTACCGAAGGTCCTCTTTCGGTAACGGGAGAGCTAAGACCTAAAAAAAAAAAAAAAAAGTCAAGAGACGATTCCAGGTCCAGGTCTCAACCAGAGATGACCGACGACCGGACGGAAGTGGTGGAAAGATGTGGAACACTTAGAGTGAGAAAGTGTCCTTCTCCCGTCCTTCACCGAGTCGGGAATCTGTCCGCTACCCTGGGGGTCTCGGAATCTTGTGAAAGTAAGAGTACAAATTCGATCACTATCACCACGAGGCGGATCCCGTCATTGTATTTCAAAGGAAAATTTTATGCAAATAATCTTAGTTTATCGGTTGTATTCCCCGAAAGGTCCACCGCCGTCTCCATTCCTTGAGCGGACGGTTACGTCCTCTGTATTCTCTGCGTCGTCCAAGATAGGAACCAAGTCCTTCTAGGGGACCTCCTCCCGTACCGGTGGGTAAGGCCATAAGAACGGACCTCTTAGGGGTACCTGTCTCCTCGGACCGCCGATATCAGGTACCCCAGCGTCTCAGCCTGTGTTGACTTCGCTGAGTCGCGTGTGTGTGTCGGTTGTATTTCCCTTTCATAACATTGTAGTCGTCGTCACTTCCCCATACCCGACTAGGTAAGGTGTCTGCAAATGACTCAACGGGTGAATGACAAGGTCTGTGACAAAGTCCTCCTTTAGTGTCGTCCCTTGTTCATATTATTCAGTCGTCCTTGGGGGACGGGACCCTTGAGTGTAAGATCCCGTCCCCCAACCGTTATTTCACTCACGGGCTCTCTTTGTTCTTCGTTCAGTGTACACCACTACGACTATTCGCACCCCCACCTCCTCAGTTCTTCCTTCCGCCACCCCTCACGTTCTGTCCGCACAGACCTCCGGTACGTGCAGAGTGCCTCCTCGACTCGGGTTTCGAACTTGGACCTCTCTTCATCGACGTTCCCATACACCAGTTCCGACAAGGTCCGTCCCCTCACGGTTATCGTTTCCGGGACCTGTCCCTCTCTCGGTCGTCCCTCCGGTCGCACTGATTGGGCTGGGTGCCTCTCCTTGCCCTACACCGATCTCCTGTCCCCACTCCAAAAAGAAGACTCAAGTCGCTCCTCGCACTCCAAGGACTCCTCTGACTTAAGCGACCTCGTCCACCCCGTCTCCTCTCTACACTCGACCTAGAGCAAGACGGTGGTAGGGAGACCGACGACAAACTGGTCCCCCGACCCCCTCCGTCCCTATCGTCACTCTTCTCCGGGGACGTGAGCCGGACCCCTCCCCGTCCACCGAACCTGTCTCCCTCCCCACTCTTACAGTCGAAGACCCACACAAGAGTTCCGCCTCGGGTACCCTAAGCGACAACCTCTCCTACACCCCACACGTCACCACCCGTCTCGCTCCTTCGGTCCCCCCAAAAAAACGGCCAAAACAACAAGTCAACGAGTCAGCACAGGCTAAGAAACGGTGGGGTACCTGACGTACGTAGGGATAGGAAGTGGTAAAGGGTCTCGACCTCATGGATCTTTTGCCCGAAGGGTCCACCGAGTCCCCATTTCTTAGGAGGACAGTTACGACCTCTGCACCCAAGTTAGGGACCCAACCCTTCTATGAGACCTCTCCCTTTACCGTTGGGTGAGGTCATAAGAACCGACCTCTTAGGGTATCTGTCTCCTCGGACCACCTGAGGTCAGGTGACCCAGTGGGTTCTCAACCCGTCTTGAATCGTTAATCTGTTGGTGGTGGATCTTTTACCTCGAGAGTAATTGACTCTCCTTCTACGTCCTACGGTTGAGACCCCTTCCTTCTGCCTGTAACCTACCTCGCTCTATTCCCTCCAGAGGTCGTGTGTCTAGACACTCGAAACCTTCTCCCGGTCCGGTGGCCCACAGGAGTCGTCTATCTTCGGCGTCCAACCCCACTGTAAGTCTTCGACCCCCGACGATGTCTCCTCTTACCCCCAGTGACTCCTCGTCCTCCTCTTGGTCCGTTTACACCATAATCCCGTCGGTTCTCTTCTCCCACGTAGCCTCTTCTCCCTCACCCGTCGTCCCAGTTTAGGACGACCTCCCTGGTCCTCCTGTTTTGCCTCTGAATCGTGACATAGGTCACTGACATGTAGTGGCCTCGGGGTCATACTGCCAAGACCCCCTAGTCACCCTTCTCCCTGTTCTCGGTCTAATCTGCCCAAAAATTCCTCTTACCTTCCTCCCTCTGATTTGTCGAGAACCTCCCGAAAACGCATTTCCCTTCCCCTTTACTCTGGCGTCATCGACCTCGCCCGTCTCCCTAGCATTCTCTCAAAAACCACCAAAAATAGATGGGAGGGAGACCAAACCCAAAATCCTATCTTCATTGGAACACACTTGTCTACCCTTACTGACCTCTCTTCCTTTTCTCCCGTCTTAGTGCACTAGTCGTAGCCGAACTTCCCACCCTGGAACGCCTGTTCACCTTTCCCGAAGGGGACCGGGAGGACTCACTCTCCTACCCACTCCTCCTTCACTCGTGTGGAACCGTGCACGCGTCACCTGGTCTCCCACTCTCCCTTTTCCTGTCCCGTGCTTCCAACACGTTGTGCCCCACCTACGTCCGTTTTGGAAATCGTGGCCAGCGTGCCGCTACCTCCTTCCTCCAGGTCTCCGTTGTCAGTCCGGGCTCAAGTTTACGGCGATGACGGGAACGGGTCGACGAACTGCACCTTCAGTGAATGCCGGGACTCGGAGCAAACCGAGTAGACAATTTATCCCCCTTTCCCTAGCATTTCGGTGTCTGATGCGCCGTCCCTCCGTGCCCCTCACGAGGCATGGACACCCGGGCGCCCGACGACCCCAGGTCGGGGCCCGCGACCCTCGGCACACCTGAGAGTCCTGGGGGAGCCCCGCCCCGCCCCGCCCCGCCCCGCCGCGACTGGGGCGGGGCCCGACTCCTCGCCGCGAGGCGGGCGGCCAGAGGGCCGGGACGGGCGGGCGGCGGACGGCGGGCGGCCCGGGCGCCCCGGCGCAACAGGCGGCCGGCCTCAGCGTCCTCGTCTCCATGCTCACCGGCCCGAGGCGCCGTGTCCGGCCCCCCGCGGGGCCCGGGCCCGCCCCTCCGCGCGAGGCTCTCTTCCTTCCCCACCCCCGACGCCTCCCGAGCCGGCGGCGGGCGGCCCTGGTGGACAAGCCCTCCCAGCGAGCGCACGCGTGGTTGACACGCGCGACGAAGGGGCTTGCGGCGGAGGCGGGGTCTCCGTGGGTTTCAACTCGCGCCGCCGACCCGACCCTCGGGTCGAGCTCTTTCCTCCCGCGCGGGGCGGGCCCTCGGGAGGCCCGTCGCGGCGGGCCCGCCCCCAGGGGCGCCGTCCTCGTCTCGCCGGCGCCCCCGCTCTTCGGGCCCAGGCTCCCGGCCGAAGGGGCCGGGCGCGACGCGGGAACCCGCTCGGAGCGGCGAGACGGACCCCCGCGCATTTTCAGGGCCTCCGGAGCGCCGGGCGGCGCTAGCGGGGACCGGGGCTCCCCGCGGCGACCCCTCTCCCCAGCCCCCTTCGCCGGCCGACGCCCCCCTCTGACGGCCCCCTACCCTCCGCAGAGGGACCCGGAAACTCCTACGACTCCGAAACCTGCCGCTTCCCCCCTTTCCGAGAGAGGTCCACCTCCCTGGCGGGCCCAGCCTTGACCCTTCACCCCTCTCGTCCCAGATTCGCGAGGCAGGGCCCCTAGGCCTAGGCGTCTGGTGGGGGAGAAAGGCCGCACGAAGAGAGGAGGTCTACCCTTCGCAGCTCAGGGTCGCCCTCGACGCCACGCGACCGTCTCCGAGAAAGGCCCCTACAGGTCAGAGTCAGGTGCGGGGAACCTCGATCGGCTCAGGGGCCGGAGTCAAAGGCGAAGACTGTGCACGGCCCGGCTCCAAGGGTGGAGGGCCGGTCTGCGCCGGCTCGGGGGTCGAGACTCTCCCAATCCTGGAGGGGACTGGAGCGCCGGGAGAGAGACCTCCTGTGGGAAAACCAGAGGCGGTTTATACCTCACTCGCCGCCGAGGCACCACCGGGAAACTCCCAGAGACCTGAGGAAGCACGGGAGGAGGGAGTTTGGTGGGCCCCGTGGACCACACGATGGGGAGACCGTCGGGGAGGTCGGGGTGGGGTCGACGGGTTCCTGAGGAGGAAACAATGGTGGAGGGGTTCTACCCCCTTAGTGGGACGGGTCTCCCTGTTTCGTCCCGGGTCCGACGGGCGCTGCCAGGGGAGGACGAGCGTAGGGACAAGGGTGTCGGTTTCTCGGGCCGTCGGTTTAGTCCGGGTTTACTTTTTATTCTTTCCTCTCAGTTCTACCTTGGAAGAGTCAACGAGGAAAAGGAAGGTTCGGACAAAGGTCGCGGGGAGCACGGACAGGGACGAACAGGCGACACCGGTGAGGTATAATCTCGCGTTTGTGGCTTTACCTTTAAGAAATGGTAAAACAAAACGAAGGAACATGGACACCTTCGGGATCTTGACGGATCCGGTCACCTGAACGAGACGACACACGGTCCCGACCGTCGTAGAAAGTCTCGCTGAACACGACTCAGCGAGTCGGCCCAGGGATGAGCAACGCTGGGGGTACCTGACATCGGGCGGTCCGAGGAGACAGGTACCCCTAAGAGGTCTGTTCTTATGACCTCACCCATCGGACAGGGAAGAGGTCCCCTCGAAGGGCTGGGTCCTTGACTTGGTCCCAGAGGACGTAACGTCCGACTAAGAAATAGTCGACTCGACGGAACCCTTCCATTGAGTGAACCTTGAATTCCTCGACACCGTGTGGCGTCGTAGTCCAACCGGGGGCAGTCGCGGAAGGTACCCCGGTACCTCCAGGTCGAGAAGTCCCTGGGTCCCGTCGGCTCTTACGACAAGGGGCACCCAGACTCAACCATGGTCCCGTCCCACTCTGTTCCACCGACGGCCCCCGTAAACATTGGTCTACCCTTCTCCTCACCTACTCTTTTCCCTTCGAATTAGACACTTTTGTCGAGGAGGGACGGGGTGGAAGGGTGGGAGTGGGGGTGGCCGACGACGTGGAGGACCACCCCCGTCAAGGTGGAAGTTAGACCGGTGGGTTCGACACGAGTAATGATGCGAGGATCGCGCGAGAATGGAGGACAACTGACGGGACGGGACGTAAGACAACGGAAGGAGGAAGAGAGGTCTAACCTTCGAGGACCTCCCTCCTTTGAACGTTCGGACTGTATCATCCACAAATAACGGAAAACGAACTTACTTACTTGACTTTCATCCCCCCCCCCGCCTAAAGTATAAGTGTAGTGAACTTCTACACGACACGAATCAGTGAGTCAGTACAGACTGAGACACTGGGTTACCTGGCATATATGCGGTTCGAGGAGACAGGTGCTCCTAAGAGGTCTGTTCTTATGACCTCACCCAACGGTACGGGAGAAGGTCCTCTAGAAGGTTGGGTCTCTAGCTTACTGACAGACTCGGTGGTCAATAGTGAACCTCTATTGATAACAATTTTAAACGGTCTGAAAAATTTTTTGTGTAACCATGTATAACCTTACCCGAAGAGACCACCGAGTCACTATTCCTTACGTGGACTGTTACGTCCTCTGAGTCCGAGGTAGGGACCCAGCCCTCCTAGGGGACCTCTTCCTTTACCTTTGGGTGAGGTCATGAGAACGGACCCTTTAGAGTGTCTGTCCCCTCGGACCACCCGATGTCAGGTACCCCAGTATTTCTTAGTCTGTACTGACTCGTTGATTTGTTGTCGTTATATAAACCTATGGAACAAATATGTTTACAACGTTTAAGGAACAGAAAGGGATTAAGAAAAAAGTATAAAAAGTTACGAATCTGTAACACTGTAGTATAAATCAATTACTCAAAGTAAACTGTAAATCCAAAACAACCCAAAAAAAAAAAATGATAAACCGAGAAAATCTAGCACAGTGTAACTCAAGTATCTATTTAAATACGTGACGACCTATAAAAAAAGACCTCTCCCTTAATGGACCATCAGTCACATCGTAGTCGACCGAGAGGTCTCCTTGACACGGCAACACATGAAGGAATCCGACACTTGCACGTAAAGGACAATAAAGGACCTTTACTTTAATGACCCCAGTTTCTCGTACTTGTAGATCATAGAAATTCATTTTCATTCATTCATTCATTTCAGTGAGTCAGCACAGGCTGAGAAACACTGGGGCACCTGACGCCGGGTGGTCCGAGGAGTCAGGTACCCTAAGAGGTCCGTTCTTATGACCTCACCCCACGGTAAAGGAAGAGGTCCCCTAGAAGGGCTGGGTCCCTAGCTTGGGCTCAGAGGTCGTAACCTTCGTCTACGGAATTGGAGACTCGGTGGTCCCTTCCAAGAATAAGTGAACAAACTCAAGTAGTCACTCTGCGAACGGGGAACAGACCAGAGAACCACCGTTTCTAGAAGAGGGTCCAATACTGATCCGATAATGATAAAAACGGCGACTACCACACACGTAAACTCGTTGTGTAAATTTTAAAAATAAAATGACATAGACACGAAAACCTATTCCCTCTGAACCGACGTAAATATTCGACTACCCTTTCTCGGTCCGTTCCCTCACCGACTTCAGGGACTTCTCCCTCCCCGTCCAGCCATCTACTTCAGGGTCTCCTACGACCTCCGGACTCTCCCGACCTTGACCAGATCTCCCCCCGGAAGACTCGACCACTCCTGTCCTCCACACTCCCTCCCCTACCCTCCCGTAGAATACTTAGCCGAAACTAGAAGGGTCTTTTCTTTCATTTTTTTCGTAGTCGTCCAAGACCTGGACTCCGGGGGTCGTGGGATACGACAAACGGTTGGAGTAAAGGGGACTCAGGAGGAACAAAGGGACCCTCCACCCTCCATCTTCCACAATAGTGGGGGTAGCTGTCTGAGGTCTCCCTCCCCTTCATGGAACTTCTCAAAGGCGGACGGGAACTCGCAGGAGAGGCTGGAGGCAGAGATCATCGATCGTTCTTTGTCATGGGTAGAAGACACAGATCTCGAACCACTCACTCGTAGGGAAGGAGAGGACGGACGGAGACAAACAGAAGGGAGACCTGTCTGGGGTCACCCCGGTCCTCGAAGGTCAAGACGTCTCGACCGGGGTCCCTGATCCTCCCGGGGAAGGTAAGTCCCGTCACGGGGTTTGTGAGGAGAGTGGGTCGTCCTTGGTTCACGACGTCCCCGTCGTCCCGGAAGTCCTACAGTGTGGACACGTTTCAGACTCAACGACCCATCTGCACTTTCATTTTGTCTTTTCACCAGGAATGTAAGGTACTTGTCGAACTAAACTTTCACGTCTGCGGTAACAGGGTCTGTGTCTATACCTCGGGTCTCTGTGGGGGTGGGATGGGACCCACAGACATCAGTAGCTAACGAAAAAAGGTCTTCGAAGGTTCCGTTAGAGGACTAAACTCCTGCCCGAAGACCGAGTCTGTCATTTCTTAGGCGGAAGTCACGTCCTCTGGACCCAAGCTAGGGACACAGGTCTTCTAGGGGACCTTTTCCCTTGTCGTTGGGTGAGGTCATAGGAACGGACCTCTTAAGGTACCTGTCTCCTCGGACCACCCGATGTCAGATACTCCAGCGTTTCTCAGTCTGTACTGATTGTGAAAGTGAAAAGAAAGGTAACTAGTTCGGGGATGAACTAGAGTCCCGAAAACAATTGGACTAGAAAAAAAAAAATTTGGGGGAGTCGGGAGAACTCGACAGTCAGGGTAGAATGTCTACTGCTTGACTCTCAGTCGGTGGAGGAGAACTGGTGTCGTTCTAGACTCGGGGACCGGTGTCACGTCAGGGTCAACTTGCCCTGACCCGATGTCTGTCTCAATAAAGTGGACCGATAAAATTAGGGTCCCACAAACTTAGGGTCGACCCGGAGTCAAAGGTTAGAATTTGACATTGACTATTATTCTCCTGGACGGAGTCCGTCGATGACCCTTCTAATGTACTCAATGACTTCCTCTTTGGTGAGATTGGTCATCGACACGTACCATTCGGGAGTCCTTTATACGTGGCAACAACAATAATTTGGTGTATCGAGGTAAGGACTGTCCGTCGAAAATTATTTGCGATTGAACCGGTGTGGGCAGAGAGAAGGCTACTCTCCTACCCTTCCTCCTGGTCGGGACTGCGACCTCTCTTGAACCTGAAAAATTCAAGAGCTGAGGTCACTACTGGACATAGCTCTGGTCTAACCGTAAAGGAAACCGGATTCGGCAAGTAAAGATCCTTCCCAGGACGTCTTCATTAATTCCTACACAACTCTCCAGATTCACGATTCTATGGTGTCACAACAGATATTTTCGTTTTTCGGTGTAAAGGTCGTCAGTTTCACGTTTCACTTTCAGCGAGTCAACTCAGACTGAAGCACGCTGGGGTACCTGATATGTCAGGTACCTTAAGAGGTCCGGTCTAATGACCTCACCCATCACAAAGAGAAGAGGTCCCCTAGAAGGGTTGGGTCTCTAGCTTGGACCCAGACACGTAACGTCCACCTACGAAATGGTCGTCTCGGTGTCCCCCGAGTCGGTGTCTCCCCGAGTGTCCCCCTTCGGGGAGGTCGTCAGTTCCACCCGATGGGACCTCTCCATCCCGCACCTCGACACAGATGACTGTACTATCTCCGCGTCGCACACAAAGGTTTCTCAAATTAAGTCCACCCTAAATGTCGGATAACACGTGCAGGTCAGACTTCTCAAAATCCTTTACCCAGACCAATATACTGGTGGTGGTGGACCAAAGTCCTCTGTCTCCGGGGCGTATAAAAATTCACTTTTCATTTTGTTCCACATCTCGTCACACCCATTCCTAGTGAAAGACACGCAGAGGACCTGTGTCGGACGCATTTGTGACGAGGCACACTCACCTCCGCCGGCTTTTCCTGACCTTTCGTATACGGTTTTACGACTGCACAGTGTATGGGAGTGGAGTCTGGAAGTTCTATTTCTCGTTTCGTTCTCGACAAGTGACTTTCACCACTGACCTGCAGGGGACGGGACGGGGGGTCCGTACGTGCGTGTGTATGTGTGTGTAGGGAGATCTTTTCGACCCTCGGGGTGGTTGGTACTAGGGTGACAACCGATTCACAGACACATATGCGTGACACCTTTGTGTCTCCGTTATGAGTTTCCATACTTCTTTTGGTACTGTCATAAAACTACCTAAGAACCGTTTACCGTCGAGCAGAAGGGACGCTACTGACTCTCCAACGACCCAGCCCTTCCACCTCCCTGTAAAACCCTTCTTCCTTCTCGAACAAAGTCTTTGAACCACAAGGGTCTCGGATCACGGAACTCGCTTTCTCTTCTCGACCCAAAAGAACTTCGAAAATTGGTAGTAAAAGTTTCCGTAACTCCTATATAGCCCTACCGATAGCACGGTAGTGCGTGAATAGCACGTGGACGACATACGGTCCGGGAGGGACTAAATTATAGTCCGACTCACCCGTCGCAGACCGAACCACGGGTGAAAGGACGTTAGGGTTAAGTGAGGGTCTGGTTTAAGTGGGACCACCAAGGGGGTATCCTGAACGAGTCCCCGAGACTTCCAGACGGTCCCCAGACCCGATTCCCCCTTGTGTCCCAAACCCCACTCACGACAAGTGTGAGGAAACCTTCCATCGGTGCTCGAGGAGGACCACACATGCACACGTCTTTACCCCCGGGTCGGTGTCATTCGCAGTTATAGACCCACCGAAGGATCCACTCCTCTCTGAACCCCCGTGTGTATGGACCCACCACGGGTAGGGCGGAGGGGGGAAGTGATCGGGTCGTCGGCGAGACGAGACGTGGACTCAAAAAGTAACCATTCTGGCCGGTGGCGCCACCTGTACCTTTGGGTCCCGCGCACCACATGTCACCCCACGGACCATCCGCCACACAAGGTCTGTCTACCGTTTTGAAGGAAGCATGGAAAAGACGAGTCCTTCAAGGACCCGTCCCCTCACACCTCCCTACAAAACTCTTCTCCTTTCTCACCCAACGTCTCCGAACCTTAAAGGTCTCGGACCACCGAACTCGTTATCTCGTCTGCAGTCGAGCCGATCAGACCGCCAGCACGCGGCCCTCGCCCGTCCCGACCCCTCCGTCTCGAACGGCCTGGGGTCGTGACCCCCCAGACGCCCGAACACACCCCGACGTCGTCCTCCGCCGACCCCACCGCGCAGCGTCCTGTCCCTGCTCTCTACCTCTCTCGACCCGACCCGACCCCCCTCCCTTCCTCCCCATCTCGCCTTTAGACAAATCACCTCGACACGGGGGTTAAGGGAGAGAGGCGAGGGGAGAGGGGACTAGTAGTGTCATCGGAACATTGTGAAAGGACAACGAACGACGTGTAGGGGACACTGAATCTGGGTATTTCGTCGGTCTAGAATTTCTAAAGAAATTCTGTTCAGTGTGATCCCTTAAGGGACAGTCAGGTCACCAATCCTAAACCCCGAGAGTGACGGTTCCACCCCTCGATCCTAAGGTGTTCGGTGTGTCCCACTGGGGGGGTTTTTTTCAGTGCGATATTGGGAAAGGAGGAGTTTTAACGGGTGACCGTGGGGGACGGTTAGTCAACAGTTCAGGAGGGACACCGGGAGTTCGGGCGAGGGGTCGGGTCGGGTCGCAGGGGAGATAGAGAGATCGGAGAGGACCACCACTGAGGTACCAGTCAGGGAGTCCGTGTGTACGGACTCCCGGAAACGTGAGTGACTGAAAGAAGGGACCCGTGGGAAAGGGGTCTTTAGGTAGGTCGACCACGGAGTGGAGGAAGACCGCAGACGTGTGTACAGTCGAAAAGATCTCTTCGGTAGGTATTGGTAAGGCGTGGGGACGGGGACCAGGAGGGTGACGTCCCAGCGATTCTCGTCTACAGACCCACAGGTCTAGGCACCACTCAATAGTGAGGGACGGACTCGTCTTCCACTGAAGTGGGACTAGGACTCTCGATCTCGGGTCCGAGATGACGTCTCACTGGAACCCCCCGACCCTACCGGAGTCCCTTCTATTTTCGGAGACTCTGAAAGTCTACGTCTGTATGGACTCTCCTCTAGGACCGCGGTGGGGGGAGCTGGGGAGGGGGGGTGGTCCATAATCGGTACATCACAACCCTTCCAGTGGAAAGAGAGGGCCCTGTCCACGTGTGAGCCCATGAACTTATACTTCCCTGTGCCGTACGCTGGTATAAAACACGGGAACCTACCACTCCGCCCTTGTACAGTCAATGTGGAAGACTGACAACAGCAGACGCGCCCGAGTCCCAACGGCCAACCGTCTACCGTGAGGGGCTCTAATCAACGAGTAAAGTAGGACCGAAAGACCCGTCAAATCCCTAGTAAGTACGTAAGAAAGTCTTTTATACATAATTCGTGGAAGCTACACGATTCCAGACACGACCGGGACACTACTCAGTCTCACTGGAACAAGGACCGGGGGACCCTCGCCCGTAACAAAAGGTTCTATACTCACAGTGACACAAATTGGTCAGGGAAGTTCCTTCTGGAACCCAACAAAGATTAGTAAACGCCAACGTTTGTTTGGACACTCGCCATGTTTATAGTGAATAGACATCCTATTTAAGTGTCTCACCCTGACACTCCGCTTTCCCATACACTTACACATTAAAACTATCTACAACCAGTCAATGAGAGGTGGGGATGGTCGTGACATGTCTACGGGCAAAGGAGTCTCGGAACGGACTTCCTACACAGCTTCAAAATCTAAGAACGTTTAGACTACCCACTCTCTACGATAGACTGACAAAACTGGACGTAAAAAGAATGAATGTTTTTCGAGGGGGTAGAACGAATAGACAAATTCGTAGACACACACACACACACACACACACACACACACACACAAACACTACACTGGAACCGAGTAAAAGAAAACCTAACAAGCAAAAATGAGGAACTAAACACCCTAACGAAAGATTCAATCTTTTTACTCTACGGACCATAGACTCTCTTTGTTTTCGGTAGGGTTCTACAGTGAACATAAAAAATGAAAGAGTCATAAAACGCGTTCCAACGTCCCTTTAAAAAAGAAAAGTACTGAAGACCTAAGGTACGTATTAATTCTTTTGGAAGGGTTGAGGCAAATGACTCCTTAAGTGAGCACAAAACAGACTTTGTAAATAATAAGGTAAACCCCAAATAGGACCCGTATAAGACTCGATAGGCGAGTAGACCAAGAAAAAGGGATGACCGAAGGGACGAACGGGTTGTCGACATAATTTTCTAGACAAAAGTGAGCGCGTAAACATCTACGACGGGCACAACCTATACGTTTATGGTATGAGAAAGACACTAAACAAAGTAACGGGACAAATGTACGTTTTTGATCCAAGAAAATTAATAACCACGAAGCACACAGTCAGAGACTTTCTGGTCAGGAAGAAGTACAGAAGGAAAGGAGTCTCAAAAGGACATCCAAAAACGAATGAAAAGAAAAAATTTAAAATAAAATAAAGAGGTGAACCGACCCGACTCGGAAGCAAAGAGATCAACGTCGCTCACCCCCGACGAGAGATCAACAACCCGAAGAGGACAACGTCTTGTGTCCGAGACTCACGTGCCCGAAGTCCTCAACACCGAGTGCCCGAATCGACGGGCCACCATACACTAGAAGGGTCTGGTCCCTGACTTAGATACAGGGGACGTACTCGTCCGTCTAAGAAATGGTGACATGGCGGTCCCTTCAGGGAACGAATAAAAAGATTTATTTGAAATCTTAGTCAAACAACTTGACGTCTGGGCTCACGTCAAATATGTAACCGATTCTCTTGTGGCTGCAGAAATTTTTCGACTTAGAAGTAGGTTTTTGTGTCACGTTCAAGGGTGAACAAGTTCGCATGAAACGTAACAGTCGCCGAAATTTAACAACAAGTGTACTTACAACTTGTAGAAAACAATTCAAATTGGGATTCATGACACTACCACCAACACTCATCCTCAGAAAAGTAATATAGAAGACGAAGGTCGACGAAAAAATATAAACACATACACAGACAGACAAAGGATAGTGGAATACCATAAAGAAATAATCATCCTCAAAAAGTTGTCAAAGAGAACTGAAAAGATCCATATATCATCATAACATATTTTTATCGTCATTAAAATCGAAAAAGATAAACTGAAAACCACCGCCAACGGGGGACAAACCTCTTCCGTTACCGTGGGGTGAGGTCATGAGAACGGACCTTTTAGAATACCTGCCTCCTCGGACCATCCGACGTCAGGTACCCCAGCGATTCTCAGCCTGTGTTGACTCTCTGAAGTGAAAGTGGAAAGTGAAAGTACGTAACCTCTTCCTTTACCGTCGGGTGAGGTCACAAGAACGGACCTCTTAAGGTCCCTACCCCCTCGGACCACCCGACGGTAGATACCCCAGAGTGTTTCAGCCTGTGCTGACTTCACTGAATCGTCGTCGTCGTCGTCGGGGGACAAACATAGTATCGAAGTGACCATCGAGTCTGTCATTTCTTAGACGGACGTTACAGTCTCTGGGTCCAAGCTAGGGACCCAGTCCTTCTGGAGGACCTTTTCCCTTACCGTTGGGTGAGGTCACAAGAACGGACCTCATAAGGTACCTGTCTCCTCGGACCGCCCGACGTCAGGTACCCCACCGTCTCAGTCTGTACTGACTCGTTGAAAGTGAAAGTAAGTCACAAATATCGAGATTAAAGAGAACAGCCCAACGAAACTACTTGTGGAGGTCACAGGTACTCCCACGACCTGTGAAACAGGAAAAGGACAGAAGTCGATCTCAAGGGAGTACATACTTCGACTCATAAGTGTGAGGACAAACTTCGACCAAGAACCGAAACTATAACTATATGTATTAAAAGAATTCCTTCATAGGTAACTAAGGATTAAATAGGTCTTTCACACCCTTTGGAACAGTTTAATGAAATCGTAAAGACCCCTATTATCATACCAAAAAGAGGAATCTACATACTTAAACCACTTAATATAATTTCTGTAGGATTATAACTTGGTAGGAACGTAAGGTTCTTATTTTGGGTGAACCAAAATAAAACAAACCAATACTGGTCCCTGACTGGGTCCCGGGGGACGCAACCCTCACACCTCAGAATCGGTGACCTGGTGAATCCTTCAGGTTTGGGTGTACCAAAACTAACAAGTAAGAAAACTACACGACAACTCAAGATAAACGAAAAAAACAAATCCTAAAAATTAAGTATTCACTATAACCAGTCATCTCACAGAACACGGTAGAAAGAGTCCAAAACTACAGATATAATATGATTAAATTTAAGAAATATGAATTGAATCTGAACAGACCACCGAGTCAGTCATTTCTTAGGTAGGCGGACACTACGTCCTCTGGACTTAAGCTAGGGACCCAGTCCTTCCATGGGACCTCTTCCTTCACTGTTAGTCGAGGTCTAAGAACGGACCTTCTAGGGCACCTACCTCCTCGGACCACCCGATGTCAGGTTCCCTAACGTTCTCAGGGTATACTGAATCACTTATTTGGTGGTATGAATTAAAAAAAATTTCACAAGGGAGAATATAAAACGATAAATTGTGGAAATTTTCATAACTCTAGAAGACAATACATTTAAGTATTTTAAGGAGAGATTTTTATAGAATAACGAAGAGGATTACTAGAACATATTAAGATAAAGAATACATTTTCAACCGGACAGATCTGACTGACAAGACCGTTGTCAGAACTAAATAATGTAAACAGATCTTTAATAAAAAAAGTCCAAAGTTTACAATAAACGTTTCATGATAGAGTGCTAATTTTTTCAAAGGGAGACGAAGAAACCAAGGAAAGGGCCAACCGTACTGAATCAAACGTGACCCATGAGTGAGGAGTAGAGGAGTCAAGAGAACAAAAGAATTAATCCAATTAACGCTAAATATATAAAGTAACTTAAAAAAGGTTTCTCGGGTAAAAAACCGGAATACAGAATCAAGATGACGAATAGACGAAGGTCTGAAAAAAGATGACATTAAAAAGAAAGGAACCAGAAGAACAAGTAAAAGATTGTAAAATTCTTTTCCAAATTCAAGAAAAAGATGGTAAAAAGCGGACGACCAAAGAAAGAAGAATAGCCAGGACAAAATGAACAGTGTACATAACCTCCGATATTTGTAAGAAGCCTATTTAGACGTCGACACAGAATATCTAAGTCTAAGAATTCATAAAACTATACCAACAAAAGATCTTTACGGTATCTAGGGAAAACATGAAGGGAAAACTGAGTTCTTAACAGGTTCTCTCTCCAAAACAAAAATTTTTTTAGAAGGATTGAAAATGCAATTAAAGATCAGTATGACGAAACATAAATATTTTACATACAAAATACGAATACCCAAAACAACTCCAAAAGTTAAAAGTATTTACAAGGTAGGCGAGAACTTTCACTTAATAAATAATAATACAGTTCTTAAACTATATCTCATCATGAAAAACTAATAAAACATCTAGAAGACTTAATAAAACACAAACTAGCTGAACAAAGAACCTGAGTCTTTCTACTTAATGTCAGACAATAATCACATAATGGTAGACAAAGAGGACTGTAGGGACATTAAAGAAGAAGGACTTTTAACGACGTCACACAAACTGCGGAACACTTAATATGGTGAACCGTAATATTCACCGGAAGGGAACCGAGTAAATCTCTACGGACCGAAATTAAGGGTAACAGTCTATGATTCTAATACCGAAGTCGAAACACAAACAAACATACACAGAAATTTGCAAACGAGTAAGAAAATGAAAATTGGAAGATTTAGTGAAAAAACTACAAACACAGAGTTCATGTTCTATCTCAACCTTAAACGAACCTAGATTTGATTTTTTCGGAAAAGGAAACATATCTATTCAGTCTAGACAAATATACATAACTATACCGACTACAGATACTGGACGACACAAGTATACATGCGTACGGAAACACGAACACCCTCCTGATGTAAGGAGAAACATATATTATATGTGTGTATACATAAATGAACAAACCGACATGACCCAGAATCAACGTCGTACACCCTAGAAAGTAACACTGTACACCTTAGATCAAGGGATTGGTCCCTGACTTGGGTCCGGGGGACGGAGCCCTCGTGTCTCAGAATCGGTGACCTGGTGACCCCTTCGGGGACCCTCCCGATATAAGACTACTTTTGTTTGTTTGTTTGTTGGGTTTTGTTTTTTATCCTTAGAAAGGCTATAAACCCTTTCGAACATTAAACAAGCTCACCGAGGTAAAAAAATATAAATAGGAAGTATAGTATGAGAATCAGGGAAGAAAGAAATCCATCACAGGCAACAAAGAGCAGATACTTGTTGTTATGTAAATTGAACGAAGAAGAGGTAGGAGGGGAAAGAGATCAGTGACCAGCAGAGTCGACTATGACACGACTCACTCCGCATATAACAAAGGTAGGTCACGAAGACCTTCGCGAGGCAGTCCGTCACAAGGACTACAAACGGTGAAGGACGAGTAAGTCACTGTACTGTTGGACTTCTCTACAGAGCCTTTTTTGGAGAACTCCGTTCTCGCTTCGCGAGACTTCTTCCCGACGCGGTGGGTGTCAGCTACGTTTCACACTCGGTTTCCAATTATATACCAACAGGGAATCATAGGTGCGTCCCTTGGGGGTGTCGATGGTTTTAGGAGGGCGTGAGTTCAAGTCACTACATTTGACCTGAACTACGACGGTACATCCTTTCGCGTCTGTCACTGTGACTCCTCTTTAGTAAGTCTTCTCAGCCCGAAATGCACACCACTTGGAAGTCCTTGTGGAGTGAGTTAAATAAAGTGCATATAAGGAAGGATCCCTCAAGGAAGGAAGGAAGGAACGTAGGATACATATGTGTCTGCACTATCCACTAAAATTTTAGATTGAATTCTTTTTTAAGAACGTTTTCTTTGTAGGATGTATTATTCTTTCGTCTCACCGAAACGAATTAACCGTCGCAAAAATAAAAAATCACCAAGTACTACCACGTAGAATAATCTACGTCATGGTAACCCACCACAATGGGAAGAAGCATAGGGAAACGTGAGATTTATACGAGTTCGAAAATGGCGAAATCAAAAATGGGGGTCGTCAATCCCTACTCCGGTGGTCTCGAACGAGATGAAAGGTGGAAGAAAAACGGACAGGATGGTTAAAAAACAAATGTAAAAATGCAACAGACTGATCTGTGGTGACAACAAGGTAGGACAGTAGGAATAAGGATGGAGAAACCACCCACCTCTCCTCGACTTCAATTTATATAAGTCAGGACAATTATTTCAATCGGGTTAGTGGTAAGCCAAAAGACATGAATAATGAGTATTAGGTAATAACGGGTTCACGAATATAAAACTTTGAACCACACATTGGAATTATAAATTTCTTGTCGAACCGATATGTGAGTTGGGAGGTGTAGAGATCTAAGGTGTCGGTGTCTCAGTTGGTTGACACTCAGATTGAATAATTTTCCTTTTTTTAAGCTCTTGTAAGGTTTTTCCTTTTGGACTGACACGACGTGTGAACGTTGATAATTACATCGTAAATGTAATGACTCGTTGATTGTGAAAGTGAAAAGGGAAATATAACCCATAATATCTATTAGATCTCTACTACATCTCTTAAACCCTTCATACAGATCGAATATACGTTTATGATGTGGTAAAATACAGTACCTGAACTCGTAGACACCTAAAACCACCGACACCCTCAGGACCTTGGTGGGAAGCACCTGTACCTCCCTACTGTATATAATTAAAAACCGAGTGTTAAAGAAAGGAACTCCTAGGACATCCACAACGAGGTGATAGACGGTAACTCACAGACGACTCTTTAGATTATGGTCGGACTGAGGCAAAGGAAGTATCCAGAAAGACACACGCACGAGTTAGCGAGTTAGTACAGACTGAGAAACACTGGGATGCTATGACATCGGGTGATCCGAGGAGCCAGGGACCCTAAGAGGTCCGTTCTTATGACCTCCCCCATCGGTAAGGGAGGAGGTCCCCCAGAAGGGTTGGGTCTCCAGCTTGGACCCAGAGGATATAACGTCCGTCTAAGAAATGGTAGACTCGGTGTCCATCGACGGGTTTCTAGATGAAAACACAGAAATATTTCAAGTAAGTAGACTTTTTTATTAATTTTTCAAGTAAGTAAAACGATCTTTTACAGAACCCTGAATTGGTAAGACCCAGTGACTAGAGATCATGATGTACCTCAGGACAAAGCTAAAGTACTTTACTTTAGAAGGGAATAAAGTCTTTTCAAAAGGACGTAATATTAAAATTTATAAATAAGACCGGGTAACAAAGGTGGAAGAAATCTTTGGGATCAATACGTAAACAACATAGAGGAAATACAGAAAAGAGGTAGAAGAACTTAAGAGAGTAGAGAAAGAAAGATAAACCAAAACGGGGAAAGAAGTAAAACTAGGGACATAGAGAAAGACATGAAGTGCGGACGAGAGGGACCCAAAGCACGCCAAACCAGAAGTAAAGACTTTACCAAAACAGAAAAAGAAGATCAAGAAAGGACTCCAGATAGTCAAGAGTGAATAACAGAAGCATAGAAAAAGTTCTTGAAGAGGGCAAGAACACAAAGACGAAAGACCAGAAGGAAGTTCGTCCTTAATGAAAAAAAGAGTCCCAAAAAATAAAATGAACAAAAGTCAAGTACGGCGGTAAGACCTAATCTTAAAAACAAACAGAACACCGCTATAAAAATATCACTGAGTAGAATATTCCCTTGTGGTCACAAGGAAAGGGAGAAGTAAGTACATCGTAGAAACCTACCTACAACACAAATACGGAAACTGTTAAAAAAGGGGGGAGATAAACTTAATCGTCCTAAAAGGACCTGGTCGCTGATTATCCTCCAAAACTACCTTTAACCCTCTGTCCGGTCCTAGCAAGAGATCTAAAGAGAGGACTTTCTGAGGGAGACAAAAACGTTCTTACCTAACAAGGAAATTATATGCCGGAAGGGGACGTCGAAGGGAAGACAACGGAGAGTCTTGGGTCGGACTGACTTCTTCGGTGGCGGAGGTTGGAACTTGGGAGGACCAAGTAATTCGGGAACCGAGGACAGAATAAACAGAAGGAAAAAAATTAAACAAATAAAAAACCGGTGTGGGGTACCGTACACCCTAGAATCAAGGGGTTGATCTCTAGTGTGGGTACGGGGGACGTAACCTTCGTGTCAGAATGGATGACCTGGTTGTCCCGTCAGGGAGCAGAAGAAAAACCTTCACCACTAACGACACCAGGACGTGACGACCCGTGGGGGCCAGGGTGCGAGAAGGGGTGGGGGTGACGGTGTAGACGACCAAAGTCCACGGAACACGTTGTGAGCGTACACTGAACCTCAAATACTCAAACAGGACGAGGACCAAAGAAAGGGATTACGACATCGAACACCAAATAAAAAAAGGAAAGGGAGTACCGAGTCAGACTGTAGTCATCTTCTCCCCTCTGAGTCTTGATTCTTACACGGAGCAAGGAGAACCTCTGTCTCCCGAAGAGGAGGACAAAAAGGCAGACAGCATTGGGGAGGTTCTCGTTCGGCGACGGACGATCTAAGACCGAAGTCCTTAAAGACAGGAGCCTTGTTGACCGAAACCTCCCCCTTGTAAAACATTGGACTTTTGTCGGTGAACATGGTCCTAGCGACGGAAAATTATAGGCAGTCAGAATTAGTCCATACGGGACTTTCTCACCCCTACACCAGGCACCCTCCTGGCCTGTCGTCGAGGAGGTTCATCCCAAACCTTCGACCTCTATGACTAAAAAGTGTGGTTCCTCCCAGACTTAAGATTCTGGTTTTCGGGTGGGGGGAGTTAAAATAATTACATGTCCCGTACCCCCGTCCGGGTCCGGGTTCCAGTGTCTCGGTTAGTCACCGCCTTGTCTTCGACAGTCGTCCCTGGACCCTAACTTAAGATATGAGGTAAAGGACCGACCCACTGGACGGGGCCCTAGGGAACCACATATCGGAGGTATAGACGAGTCGGTAATTGAATAGTCCCTCCATCTAGTCGTGTCCGGGACACAAGGGTGTCAATCTTGAAAGCCAATCAGGCCGAGAGGGAAGGGTCACCACGTCTTCCTTAGACTCCGGGTTGTTTCCTTTCCCTCAACGGATTTCAGTGTCTCGTTAAGCTCGCCCCGACCCGTCTGGACGTTCGTGGGAGGTCGGGGGCACGGTGATCGTACCTGGGAACCTGCTCAGTGAATACAAAAGACTTGCAACTTGTCCCCTCGCCCACGTCCTTACTCGACCTTATTAGGATGTCGGGAGTGACCCCTAGTCCGACTTGACTCTTTGCGCGACTGGGGTCGGCCCCGGCCAGCCCCGGAGGACTGGGGGTACTCTACGCAGTAGGAGTTCGTCCTCCTACGTCAGCTGAGAGACTAGAAAAAAAATTTAATTGGTGAAATAAAATAAATAAACATAAAACCGACACGGAAAAACAGTACACCCTAGAACAAGGGGCCGGTCTCTACCTTGGGGTTGGGGGACACTACCTCCCCGGCAGAATTCGGGACCTGGCGTTCCCTTCAGGAGGGGATAGAGAGACAATGGGTACCGTGGGGGTGGAGGCGGTCCAGGGGTCGGGATTCAGAGGACCCATGAATTACTTAGGGACACAGAAACTGAACTATACCCCGTGTCCACGGTTAACCCCGGAAACCCAAGGATCGAACCCCTTCTCGAAGGAACCCCACTCCCCTCCGTCGACGAATAGGTCAGGAAACTTACGACAGTTGGACCGGAAACCGGGGACAGACAGAGACACAGGAGGGTGACGTGGGGACGGGGATACGTCTTAGTACCCCAGTTCCCGGTCTTTCCCGTGGGGTCCCAACAAACTCTCCCTTCCTCTACCTCTCTCTCTGTCTGGACTACCCCGTCGTCCCCTCTCCTTCCCCATCCTCCCCGGTCCCTGTCTTTCCTCTTCTCTCCTTCTCCGCCCACCCCAACGTCGCAGCTACCTAACGACTAACCAACTAACCTCTTTAGAAACCTTCCACGGTAGGAAACGAAGCTCCGAGAAGAGAGGAGAGACCAGTCCCAGGAGGGAGGTGCAGACTCTTGTTCCAAGGCGGTCGACGATGGAGACGTCAGGACCCCAGAGGTCCTTCCTCTTCCTGGGAGACCGTTACAGAGGAGGTAGGAAGGATACGTATAGACGTGTGTCCATAACCAAAGGTTTGGGATGTGACGGGGGTCGGCTATCGTCTCGGTCGTTCCCGGTGCACGTCCAGTTCTACGTGCGCCATGGGTCCTGTCGGAGACGTGAGGGGAGGGTGTCCACTCCTTTGAATGCACTGGACAGCCCCCGAAGGGACCACCAGGTCACCGATTCTGAGGTGTGAGGGTTACGTCCCCCGGGTCCAAACTAGGGACCAGTATCTTGATCTAGAGTGTCCGGTGTCACTTCTAGTTTCTGGGGTGCGCGATATTGGCTCTGGGTCGTGCCGGTTTACTTATTTACTTATTTTATTTAGTTATTTTTCTTCTCTCCTGAAGGGACCGTCAGGCCACCAATTCTGAGGAGTGAAGGTGACGTCCACTGAACTTCATGCTAGGGACCAGTCCCTTGATTCTAGGACGTCCAGTACCCCGTTCCGGTTCTTTCTAATAAATTTTAAAAAATTTAGTAAAAAATTTTTAATTCACTGACAGTGTCTCCACCTCCTGTCCATCAACGAGTGTAGACGACTCAGGTCTCGACCCAGGACCGAGGGTCCCGGGCACCCTCCCTTTGTGACCTCTTTAACGTTGGGACTGCAGACCAACGTACACCCGACCACACTCTCGACTCAAGATCAGGGTGGAGCTGACACTAAGACACACACCCTGACCCGTAGTGATTCGGAGGTAAAGAAGGGGAGAGCACACTCCCCGACCCGTTCAGCGGAGATCAAACCCTGTCAGCCACCGAGGATTCGGGTCATTAACGGTCTCTCGAGGGCAGGGCGCAAATGGTCCAGAACAGGAGTAGGAACGGACTACTCGTCCGGTGGTCGTAGGTACCACGGAAGACGTGAGACCCTCGTCTCACACCCCGGTAGTGACACCGACCGCTCGTGACGTGTCGGTCACGGGTCTGGACTTAGGGCACGGGTGGGGGTCTCAATCCTCATCTCACATACCTTTCCTTTAGACCCACGTCAATAGTCTTCACCCTTACCTATTACCTGGTGGGTCTGGTCGTCTGCCGGTGGGACAGAGGGGACCCCTGGGGTCAATGTACACTGAATATTAGGAAAAGAGACGGTACCCGACCTGTGTCCTCGGGTCGCTCCCAGTCTCCACCTCCGAGGGATGACCCCCCGTCCCTACCCACATCCGGTACCAGCTCCTACTCCAGGGTCTCGGTCCAGGGTCGGAAAAGATCTGGATACTCGAACTACGGGAACTACGGCACGAGGACTCCACCCTCGGTGTCTCGGTCACGGTTCCCGGTCGAGCCTTCCCCTGACCGGTCTGGAAGTCGGAAGTCAGAGGCGGTCGGGACGTGAAGCATGGGAAGGAAGGAGGGACTCGACCTGTGCCGCGCAGAACTACTACCCCTCGGGATGTCTTCCTAAATCTCACCCTACACTGACGTCAATCCACGATTGTCCCTCATGGAGGGGTCCCGTCCCGACCTCTACCGCCGGCCCTCTGTCCCCTTCCACCGTCCTTGCACGGTCCGACCTGACTGTTTCCGGTCCTGAACCCGACACTCCGAGAGGGCCCCTGACCTCTCACGAAACCCGGACTCCAGTGTGCCGATGACCCGACGCCGGTCGAAGCGTAGTATTTGCCAAAGGTAAGGGCCCAGAACCCGAGACCGTGGTTTATGCCACGACCACGAGCGCAGACCGAGGGAGTCGGTGCCGGTCGTGTAGGACGGAGGAGATGTCCGAGGATAGGGGTGGGGCTTTTGTGTCGGGTACCCTCTCGGTCCTGGGAGGCCCGGGGGTGTGTCGGGGCCGGAGCGAGGTAGGTGACGGGCAGACACACGTGAGTCGTCTCACCAAGTGTCTCCTAATTTTTATGAGTCCTGGTTTTATCGGAGAGAGGGACATCCCCTTTTGGTCCCGGGTCCTCGTGTTCCAATACCCAACTGTAGTCGCCGAGACGGCGAGTGTCGGACCGACCCCGTAGGGTCCGTCGAGAGAGACTGGGGGGTCAAAGGAGGGGAGTACACGAGTGACTGATAAAGGAGTGAACAACTGAACTATTGAGTAAGTAGACGACTAAGTAAGTAAGTGACTAGTGAGTGACTAACCGGGGAAGTAAGTGAGCGAACGAGGAAATGCTTTCATGTCTGGGTGTGCGACTCAGTGAGTGAATGAGTCATAAATAAATAATGTATGGTTCTGGGTCCGTCATAAGATCTGTGACTTTTTTATTTATTTGGATGTGGTCTGTATGGACAGGAGTAGCCCCAAGACAAGGTTTATTTATTGGTTTTGTCTGTTCATGTGTTTGTATGTCACATAATCTTATTCATGATCCCGCTTGTCTGGTCTCCTCCTCCGACACCCCACACCCCCTTCGACCCTAGAATCTCCCCGGCCCCGCCCCTCCTGCACCCTTCTACTTCCTCGGTCGGGACACTTGTAGACGTCTTTCTCGTAAGGCTCGTCTCCCTTGTCGTCCACGCCTCCGGGCCTCAGCCGTCGGACCCCCCCACCCAAATTCCTTCTTGGCCCTTCGGTCCACCACTACCTCTCTCTTCGTCCACACTCCAGTCCCACCCCCCTGCACGGTGGGGGAGTACTTGATCCGGAGGGTGGAGTGAGTAGGAGACTCGTCTCCTCGTCGGACCGGTCTAAGCGCAAAAATTTAGTAATGGAACCGACAACGGACTTTTTAGGGTACCTGTCTCCTCGTATCATCGAATGTTAGGTACCCCAGCGTTCTCAGCCTGCGCTGACTCGCTGAAGTGAAAGAAAGAGAAGAGAAAACCGACAACTCGCTCACTTAGTCCGGCACTCAGCCAAAGGACACACTGACGACACATGGGTCGCGACTCGGCCTGGGACCCCTCTCTCTCCACACGTCCAGAGGAGGTGCGGGTACCGACTGAGGGAAGAGTAGTTCACAGTGGAGGAGGTCCTTCGGCGGACGAGGGCGAAACGACCGGGGAACCGAGGTCAAGGCGGTAGTAGCCCAACTAACGGAGAGAGGTGCACCAGAGGGGAACTTCGGCTCGTGAGGAGGTCCCGTCTCGACACGGATTGAGAAGAGAAGAGGGGTCGTACTAGGGGGTCCCCGGTTCTCCCACCTCCTGTCTTACTTGTTCGCTCGGCGTCCGGGCCGGACGGACCGGGCACACCGACCCTTGGTCGGAGTGGGACAGAGAGCGGTAGAAAACGTCTACCTAAACGCCCGTACCTCTCGCATCCCTTCCTGGGTCAAGGACGACCGTATCTTCCGACCGACGACTGGGTCCCGCACAAAGGTCCTCCGGCCGGTCCGACGGGCCAAGGGGTGGAGCGGTGGTACCCGGCGGGTCCGACCAGTCAAAGGTCAGGTACGGCACCGGTGTCAAGGACCGGAATCGGAACCCCTCCCTACCCGGGGTGACCCGCTCAGTGTCGGAGGACCCTGGGGCGACACTGGTGTTCTGGGGAGAGACAGGACCCCTTCCCAACTGATACCGAGGGGGTCCGACGTGGGTCACGGGGCGGTGAACGTGGGTTCGAAGGACCGGAGATTTCACCTTTGATACGTTGACACGGGACCGCAATGACTCCGGACCTACCTACACCTAAGTCCTGTCATTCGCGACCGGTCCTAAGACAAGTATCCTGACAGGTCCAGTCACACATGGCTCAGGGGTCCGTCGTACAGAGTCACCACTCTCGTGTCTGGACCTCGGTCCACCGAACCCAAGTTTGGGGGACGGGACGAGGACCGGTTCGTCTCCTGAGACGTACTCAATGGCCTGGAGAGACACGGAGTCACAAGAGTGGTACACTTTCCTCCTACTAAGGGCGGGGTGTCCCACCGACACAAATTACTGAATTATACAAACTTCACGAGTCTTCCGGGGGACTGTACACGTACCACCCGTCAGTCATAAGCGACTCACTTACTTATATTAGGAACGAGGTCATACTGGTAGGACGTCGACCAAGTCCGTCTCTGTCCAGGGTGCACAGGGTCCTAAGTGTGTCAGGGTGGTGTTCGGAGAGAACAAGGAGGGTCGGAGGACGTTCCGTGGGCCCTTACAAGGACGACGGCCGGTCGGTGTCGGACCCGTAGTTCTCTCTCACACCCAGGCTCCCGTCGGCACGATCAGTCCACTGTCTCACTGTCGAATATATCGTGTTGGAGGGACAGGGGGAGGGAGGTTCGTTCCCGACCCTTTCGGTCCTCGGGCCCTCTAAGACAGTACAGGTGGGGTTCCCGAACCCCTGGGTCGTTCGTACGGGTGCACGGACCTCAGACGGGCAGGACGGAGACTCACTCGAACGTACGACCGCGGGTCGGGGAGTCCGGAGGACGACTTTCAGGGACACCGACGTCCGTCGGGAAGGAGAATAAGGTCGAGGTCCGGGTCGACCACCTTGGCTTACCCCGACTCTCTACGGACGTGACCCAGAGTGTAGTGTCCGACCGTCAAGTTTCCCCTGTCTGGAACGTCTCTCCGGTCTCGGACGCGACCCGGGTACGACCGGAGTGTAACACCCACCGTGACCGGGTCGGGAACCCCTCGAGCGGTCATATAGTGTCTCACCTTCCCGGAGACGGGTGTAGAGTCGGGTACCGGACGACGAGGGTGACATCTCGACTCCAGTCTCTCCCCAAGGACTCGTGGACCGGCCGGGCACCCCAGACCTTCGGCCCGAGTCGGTACCGACCACAGACACCCGTCACAAGAACTCGGCCCCTTCGGTCGTCCGACGGACTCACACCACGAGCAGAGAATGTCTGGTCGGCTAAGGACGACCTCCGAGGACTGTAAACCCCTCTACTGCAGCCGCGGGGGGCTGACGGACGACCCCGACGAGGCCCCGTGGGGCTCCGTCGCCCAGACATGGGACAAGTAATAGCCGAAGTTCAAGTGGAAGAAGCAGAGACAGTACCAGATGACCGTACAACACCCTCTCGGGTCCCCGGTTTCTCACGAGAGATTGGACGGACACCTGCAGGGGACGGGGGTGCACCAGGGGGGTTGGGGGGGCGGGGGGCCGTGGGACGGAGGTCCGTTGTAGAAGAAGGACCTCTGGAGACTGGCCTGCTTGGGGTTGAAGGACAAGTACACGAGGCACCTCAGTCGGCGGTCCCGCGTGGGGCTCAGGGGCCACCACCAGGACTACTTCCCTGACGGACCGCCCTTGCGGAGGGCGGGCGCCGTGGACCCGGAGAGCGAGGACCCGACGAAGGGGTTGCAGGTCTACGCGGGGGACCTGGACCTCCTCGAGAAGGCCCTCTGCGGGGACCGGCGGACCATGCGCCGGCACGTCGCCGCGACCCTCGGGATGGACGACGGCCACGAGAGTCTGCGGAGGTCCTAGCGCGACGACACCTTCAAGCCGCCGTAGATGGACCTGTGCCTGAAGTAGCAGGAGTTCCTGGACTCCTTGGACTGGTTGCGCGACCCGTGGGTCAGGGCGATGCAGGAGTTACCGCGGAAGGACCGGAAGCTCGCCGTGGTGCTCAAGTACCGCGTCACGTACGCGCTGAAGCACCGGGTGATGTTGCCGACCTAGACCCCGGTGGTCCCGGGCGTCGACGAGTGCGCCCAGAAGTTCTTTACCACGAGGTAGGCGTCGGACTCGCTCTCGGCGCGGACGGCGCCGCAGTGGTGGGACGGGGGGCTCCGGAAGATGGGGTAGGGGACCGTCTTGACCTTCTTCATGAAGCTTCTGTAGTCGGGGGTCCTCGACTGGGCCGATGAGTTACGGTGGAAACGCCAGGTGCACACCTTGTTCTTCTCGGTCCCGTGCGCGAAACTCCGGTGCAGGTCCCGGGAGGACCGGGTCGAGGTGCGGGCGATGACGGGGTGCTGCGTGTTCCGGTACTTCTACATGAACACTCCCCCGGACGGTCGAGTGGAGGGACGTGCACCGTCTCTCCTCGAGACCTCGGGCGGAAGGGTCCCCTCCGATCTACCCTCCCGATCTCTACCCCTCCGACCCGGAGACATCGGGGTCCCAGACCCCGTCCACCACCCCTCCTACCCCTTGACAACCGGTCTCTCGACAATGACGTCCCGCGTGACGCCGGGGACCCCGGACGAGACCACCCGGTGGGGGACCTGGGCGGATGGCAGTGTCTCAACTCTGCTGGTCACCACCCCCCTCGCAGAGGTCTGTCCTACTCGACCTCACTCGACCGACTCGTGTGGACCCAGAACAAGTGTTACCCGTTCGGACCACTTATACTTTCGTGGAGTGTCTCACCGTCCGACCCGACTTCACGGGTGCTCCAACCCCCACGCCCCGGCCCCGCCCCCCTTTCCTCGCCCATCCTTCCTCCCCCTTCTCCGTCGACCACCCCCTCGACCCGCCGTCTGGGTCAAAGTTCTCGGGTTCCCTACCCCGCGAAAGCCCCAAACCAAAGAAAAAAGGCCCCACCCGTCGGTCGTCTCAACCGGACCCTTCGAGAAACCCCTTCCGGGACGGACAGGTGGGGTAGGAAAGAGGGTCTCTACAACGTCCTCACTGTGCCCGGTCGACGGGTGAGCCCGTTCCCCGGACCTCAGGAAAACCGAGTCCTTTTCGTAAAATTTCTTTTATGGGGGATGGGACGGGCGTCATTTGTTTATTTCACTCAGTGGGTGCAGGTCGCGAAAGACCACCGACTTTACGTAAGTAAGCGTGGTGAGAACACTCGAGGTGGGACGTCGACACCCGTCCGTAGACCCGCCCGTCACCACCACTGAGCGGACTCGCGTGTGTCGGACGGAACCAGTCTCCCCAGGTCCCGACGACCCACCCGAGACCCGGACCCACGGCCTCTTACTGACACCACCCGTTCCCCTCCTCGGACAGAAGGGTGGAGTAAAAAGTTCCGAGTCTGTCGGAACCAACCCAGGGGGGTCGTGGGGGTGGAGGTGGGGTATTAGTCGGACTAAGACAAGACCGGACTTGACTCGGTCTACTCCTTGGGTGGTGGGCCCGTATACGGAGGATCCAATCTCCTCGGGGTCCCTCTCTCCACGCTCCGGATACCCCAGGAAGGACCGAGTGCGACCGACCGACCGACCGACCGACTCTTGGAACCTCTCTGACGTCACGGTACGACCGTCGGGTCCCTACCCGGTCTCCTTTTAGAGCGTCCCACTCCGGGGTCGACCAAACATAACTCCTTCTTCCGAAAGACACTCTCGACACGGAAGGTCGTCCGACCTCTTCGGGAGGGACATCCCGTCTCCTGACCCCTATGACAGTCCTTGAGCCCGAGTCGTCCGACGAGAAACCGTCGGTTCCGTCTCCACAAATCTCCGGAGACCTAGGACGGTCATCTTCTAGCACCCGTCGGACCATTCCTCCACTCCAGGGACCGAGATCCCCATTAGTTCTCGTCCACTACAAAAACTAATTTTGTTACTTACATACTCCATCAAGAGGTCGGTGTCGTAGTAGAGTGGAAATAAATTTTAGAAAACTTTTACTCATCTAAAATCAAATTATCATGTCGGACCCCACTCTCGAACGGGAGGAGTAGTGGACACCCACGTTGTGGGTGTCAGGTCTCGGGAAGGACCCGGGGACCCGGACCTCACCTAAGGTCTTTCTAGGAGACGAAGGAAGACGGGGTAGGGTTCAAGTGGTAGCGGACTAGGGACCGTCGCAGTCAGACGACTGGGACAGTCTTGGAAACAACCCGTAAGTGACAATTTAAGAGCCTTTCCTCTTCCCTCCCCACCCGAGGGCACCTGCGGACGGGACCGCTGTCATTAGTCTAGGATCCTTAGGACAACAAACAAAGACCGGTTACAAAAATGTCTATAAAAACAGACCTCCTCTACTCCAGGGTAGGGAGGTGACGCCCCGTCACACACCAGGACGTCCCCCGGGCACCGTCCAAAGGACAGTTAATAAATTACTCGGGAGGTTCGGCTGGTCAGTGTCTGTTCGTTCCTCCATCGTAAAGGTCGTCGAGACCCCATCCCCTTATTAAGGGGGAACGACAACATAGTTATAAGCTGATCAAATTTGTAATTTAACCTTACAGGAGATAGACTCTTTTTTCTACCTCCTATTAAATCCTGCGACAAGGACCTTCAGACCAAAGTACCAAGTGAACAAGGATTTAGAGACAAACAGGATTTCACCTGGTCGGTCGCGTTCCGTACGACCTTTCAGACGACACTCCACCTGTCCCGACCTGTCCGGAAGTCCTGGACTGTTACCTGTCTTCTGAGTTCACGTTAGATCCGAGGTGTCACCCCCAGCCCCTCCAGTAGGGGAAGGGACCCGATCCTCGTCCTCCCTTTCCACCATCCACTCTGATCTGAGCCACTCTAGAGCCCTCCTCCGTGGGAGTTTGTCCTTCTGTAAGGAACGTCTATATCAGGTGGTGGTTGTTTTTGACCTTGAGTCGTGGTCGTGGGTGGTTGAAGGTTCCTTCTTTCTAGTCTCTCCTCCAGGACCGACGATCTTTGTTGAGTCCACCGACTTTAGTCCTCCCGTGAGTAAAAAAAAATTGTCTCACAAATAAATAAACAGACAAACCGACGTAGTCCAGAATCAACGTTGTGATCTGTAGAAGTGACACCGTACACCCTAGAAAGAGACGGCGTGTGTCTGAGAGATCAACACCATGTGCCCGAAACGACGAGGTTCCGTTGATTCCGTTGATACCCTAGAATCAAGGGGCTGGTCCCTAGTTTGGGTTTGCGGGACGTAACGGTCCACCTAAGAATTGGTGACCTGGTGGTCCATTCAGGGTTCTCCCGTAAATAATAGGGTGTATTATATAACCGATTCCATGAACTCTTCGATGACATTGTTTTTCTGCGGTTTTATTTCAGTGAATTTATTTCATTTTCTAACAAAGAGAGAGTTTAGTAACGAGGTTCCACTCGCACGGTTCCGGCTACCCCGAAGGTTTTCTGATGTACACACGATTTAGTGAGGTCAGTTACAGACTGAGACGCTGGGGTACCTGACATCGGGTGGTCCGAGAAGACAGGTATCCTAATAGGTCCGTTCTTATCACCTCACCCAACGGTAAAGGAGGAGGTCCTCTAGAAGGGATGAGTCCCTAGTTTGGACACTAAGGACGTAACGTCCGCCTAAGAAATGGTGACTCCAAGGTTTCCTGAGATCGACAACGTTAGAAGGTCGTTCACCCTTGTTCCCCTCTCTCACGGGTTCCGTTTACAGAAAAAAAGAAAAAAACTTCATATCAACCAAATGTTACGACACAATCAAAGACGGACGATTCAGATAAGTCACCACAGACTCAGAAACGCTGGGGTACCTGACATCAGGAGGTCCAAGGAGGCAGGTACCCTAAGAGGTCCGTTCTTATGACCTCACCCAACGGTACGAGAGGAGGTCCCCTAGAAGGACTGGGTCCCTAGTTTGGACGTAGAGAATTACAGAGGCGTGACCGTCCATCTAAGAAGTGGTGATCTCCGTGGATCCTTCACAACCAAAATGACGCGTCGTTTCACTTACTCAGCATATGTATTTGTCCTTTTCACTTTCACTAAGAAATGACAGACTTGGTGCTCCCTTTGGGTGTATATGTATGTAGGTGAGAGAAAATCTAAGAAAAGGGCACATCCAGTAATGTCTTATAACTCGTCTCGTGTTATCCAGGAATAGTCAATAGATACAATATATATCAGTAGACTTCCGTTTGTAGGAATTCCTTTATTATGTCTTTAACGTCCATAGTGAAGACAAGTACAGGGTAACCGGACCTGAATCAGTGTGCCGGTGTGGGTTGACGGATCCTACGATCTTTCTCAGCAGACGTTGACCCCGAGGGTCTACAGGTTGATTTTGAGTCATTCAAAATAATGATCTTCCTACTGTTCTTCTTATCGGTGATCTCCTGTCAATTGTTACGGTTGGTGTTCGTCGTTCCTCAGACCACTGTCCCAAAGAGGTTCCACCTAATCAAGTCATCGAGTGGTCACAGAAGTTCCTAGGTCATATCAGAGTTCGAACAAGGGAGTACCGGAGTTCTACCGACGGTGATGAGGTTGTAGTGTGGGAATCCGTGATTTCGTTTTTCCGTCTTTTCTCTTACAAGGAAGGAACACAGACACTTTTGAGTCTTTAGGGGAAGAGGTCGATTGAAGGAGATTGAGAGGCACCGGTCTTATCGTAATGCACAGGTAAAGACGAGGCTAATGATCGTTTCTCTCACCTTACTGGTTTTGACCGGGTCCTGGACAACTCTTAGCGGGAGTCCCGTACGCTATAAAGACGAAGTATTAGTAAAGATTCTTGCCTCTCCTGTTGAATTGATTTCCTCTTCGACTTGACACTACGTCAGAGAAATGTTCCGAGTCCGTTGAGGGACTACGACTCTACCTGAAAGTGTCGACAGGACTCGACCCCGTTCAAGGATCCAGGAATGCCAGGTGTAACTAGACAGTGACCTCTGTCCGACAGGGACTTCTTTACTGGACCCTACTCGGCCAAAGAAGTCGGGTCCGTTTACTCGAGAAGACCACAAAGACGGAGTCCTCGAACCTCCATGCTAGGGCAACAGAGTCGGGGTCCGGAGACTTCTACCCGGCGGTCAGTCGACTCCGGTCTCAGAGACTCCTCCACCCTACGTTTCACACCTCTTTTTAGATGTTGACCCTGCTTCACAGTGACGACGGACTTCTCGGGTCTTTATTTGGGAATATGAATACCAGTTAATAAAAATGTACGCATCGTTCTGTTAAGTTGCTCCCTTTTATCAAAAGAGTTGTACACCACGATCTTTTGACCTATAGGTCTACGTTTGCTTACTTCGACCTGGAGGGGTGTGTGTCGTATAAACTTTTGGTTAAGTTTTACATAACAGGACATTCCCAATTTTGATATTCTGAGTCTTCTTTTGTGTCCTAACTGAGGAGTGGTCAAACCTAATTCGTCACCAAATTTATACTGTCATTTTCGTGTTCACTGATTTCTTTTTTTTATCAATTTAACCTGCGGTAATTTTAATTTAAACAAAAATACAAAGTTTTCCTGTCGTAGTTACTTCTCTTTTCTGGTTTAAGGGACCGCCAGGTCGCCAATCAGTCCTGAGACGTGAAAGTGACGACTCCAGGGACCAGTTCCTTGATTCTAGGGTGTTCGACGGCCCACGTCGTGTGTGCGTTTTTCTCTTGGGTGTCTTACCTTATTAAATAAAAGAGTCACCTCCACCCCCGTCACGAACATCCTAGGATGACGTACCAAACATCCTAGAATCAAGGAGCTGGTCCTTCCCTTGAGACACGGGACACGTCGCCTTCACGTTGGTAACCTGGTGGCACCTTAAGGGACCTTAGTTAATAATTAAAAATAGTTAGTATATAGACTATTCCCTGAACATAGACCTTCTATATTTCTTAAGAATGTTGATTTTTCGTTGTTGTTTTTCGTTAATTTTTACCTGTTACCTTAATTTTGTAAAGAGGTTCCTTCTATTTGTCACTGGTTTTTCCTGTATTTTTCTACAAGTTGTAGTAATTAGTACCCCTTACCTTGGTTTCGGTGTCACTCTGTGGTTGAAGTGTGGGTGAAGTCAAGTCAAGTCAGCGAGTCAGCACAGTCTGAGAAACGCTGGGTACTTGGTGTGGTGCGGTCCGGACGGACAGGTAGTGGTTGAGGACCTCAGGTGGGTTTGGGTACAGGTAACTCAGCCACTACGGTAGGTTGATAGAGTAGGAGACAGTAGGGGAAGAGGACGGGAGTTAGAAAGGGTCGTAGTCCCAGAAAAGTTTACTCAGTTAAGAAACGTACTCCACCGGTTTCATAACCTCAAAGTCAAAGTTGTAGTCAGGAAGGTCACTTCTGGGTCCTGACTAGAGGAAATCCTATCTGACCAATCTAGAGGAACGTCAGGTTCCCTGAGAGTTCTTAGAAAAGGTTGTGGTGTCAAGTTTTTATAGTTAAGAAACCACGAGTCGAAAGAAGTGTCAGGTTGAGAGTGTAGGTATGTACTGGTGTCCTTTTTGGTATAGGAACTGATCTACTTGGAAACAACTGTTTCATTACAGAGACGAAAAATTATACGAAGGATCCAACCAGTATTGGAAGGAAGGTTCCTCATTCGTAGAAAATTAAAGTACCGACGTTAGTGGTAGACGTCACTAAAACCTCGGGTCTTTTTATTTTAGTCGGTGACAAAGGTGACAAAGGGGTAGATAAACGGTACTTCACTACCCTAGCCTACGGTACTAGAATCAAAAGACTTACAACTCGAAATTCGGTTGAAAGAGTGAGGGGAGAAGGTGCAAGTAGTTCTCCGAAAAATCAAGGAGAAGTGAAAGACGGTATTCCCACCACAGTAGACGTATAGACTCCAATAACTATAAAGAGGGCCGTTAGAACTAAGGTCGAATACGAAGGAGGTCGGGTCGTAAAAAGTACTACATGAGACGTATCTTCAATTTATTCGTTCCACTGTTATATATCGGAACTGTTTGAGGAAAAGGTTAAACCTTGGTCAGACAACAAGGTACAGGTCAAGGTTGACAACGAAGGACTAGACGTATGTCTAAAGAGTTCTCCGTCCAGTCCACCAGACCATAAGGGTAGAGAAAGTCTTAAAAGGTGTCAAATAACACTAGGTGTGTCAGTTTCCGAAACCGTATCAGTGATTTCGTCTTTATCTACAAAAAGACCTTTGGGTGATCCTGCCGATATTAGTCTTTCGACTCTGTTACTGTTCACAGTCTCTCTACCGTATGTACCGACCCCCTGTATTTTACCACATCGGTGAAACCTTTTGTCAGCCCGTTAAGGAGTTCTTCGATTCGTACCTCAATGGAGTACTGGGTCTTTGAGGGAAATGGACTTATATGGGCTCTTTTCGTACGTAGGTGTGTTTTTGTGCATATACTTACAAGAAAAAAAACCGACACGACCTAGAATCAACGTCGTACACCATAGATCAAGGGGTTGGTCTGTATATTGGGTCCGGGGTCCGTGACCCTCGTGTCTCAGAATCGGTGACCTGGGGGTCCCTTCAGGGTGTATGGACTCACAAATATCGTCATAATAATATCGGTTTCCGCTTTTGTTGGGTTTATAGGTGGCTGACTACTTACCCATACAGGTATGTTACCTTATAATAAGGCGTTATTTTACCTTCCTTCATGACGGTGTACTATATTGTGTTTACTTGAAACTTTTGTACTCCTCACTTTTGTAGGTCTGTCTTTGCCGAAATCTTAGCAATACTTATCTAAGTATGCTAAGATTATCTTAGTGTATTATGATAAATATATCTGAGATGGTTTGTCCGTTTAGGTATCTCTGTCTTTCGTCTAATCACCAACGGTCCCCGACCTCCTTCACTCCTTCCCTCACTGACGATTATCCTTGTCGCCAAGAAAACCCTTACTACTTTTACAAGATTTTAATCATTACTACCGACGGATCAAGACGCTTATATGAAATTTTTTTTTTGTTACCCCGTTTACGATACCATTATTATAAAAATTTATATATTAAATATAAAATATACAATATACACAAATGAAATAGACAAATGGAACCAGGGTCCCTATTCGTCTGATCGTACCGGAACACCGTCAGGGTCGAAGGTTAAGTCACTTTGGTAACTAGACAGGTGCCAACCTTTGTAAGGGGGAGGTTCAAAGTCCTTTTCGTTTGTTTTTAAGACACTCGTTAGCGGCCATGTCAGGACTAAGGACCGACACAAAACAATGTCCGATACAACCAGAGACTAAGTGTCTGTCACAGCGGAGCTTTCAGTCCTGTAGTAAAAAGTCCACAACGAAGGGTTGATCAGTAGGGATCTCAGAAGTACCATACCCAGTACGGGGGTGACAGAAACTGTTCGACAAAGAAAATAAAAAAAATTTTTTTTAATAAATAAATAAAAACCGGTACGACCCAGAAACGACGGTACGGGCCCGAAAGAGACCAACGTCGCTCACCCCCGAAGAATGACGTCTCCGAAGAGAACGACGGCTCGTGCCCGAGATCTCGTACGTCCGTGGTCTTGTACCGTGTGTCCAGATCGACGGGGGCCCTACACCCTAGAAGGACTTGGTCCCTCGCTTGGACACAAGGGACGTAACCGTCGACATAAGAATCGGTGACCTGGTGGTCCCTTCAGGGCTTGGTCGACGAAGACTCACCGTTTCGTAGAATCTCTGTTGTCCAATGATTCCCGGGTGAGGCGGGACCGAACGTCTACAGCACACGGGACAACACGAGCGGGTCGACGGTTCGTCCTGTCCCCGTCCCCTCGCCGTCGAGACTGGGGTCGAACGAAATTTCAGTACTCACTCTGCCCTTGGGGTAGGGGTGGAGTGGGGTCGGGGGCGGGGTCGACTTTACAAATCCTTCTCAAGTAAAATGACCTTTCCTTTGTTCCTAACTTATCACTGCCGACTCTCTCTCTCTTAAAATGGTAGTTCTAGCGACGTTCTATTATAAGTTTTACCTTTACTACTTACCTGACTTTTGTTACACTTACCTGACTTTTCAAGAACAACGACAACAAACCAACGACTCAGCATAGACTCAGTAAACGTTGGGGTACCTCACTGCCGGTGGTCCGTTCGAGGGGACAGGTACCCTAAAAGGTCCGTTCTTATAACCTACCCCCAACGGTAAAGGAAGAGGTTCCCTAGAAGGACTGGGTCCCTAACTTGGGCTTGGAGGACGTAACCGTCCACCCAAGAAATGGTGACTCGGTGGACCCTTCGGATATGGTTTCTGGTGACTTGAAATAGGAATTTTTACGGACTCTCCCCTGAAGAGACCACCCGGTCAACAGTTCTGAGGTGCTAAGGTTACGTCTCCATCACCCAAGTTAGGAACCAGGTCCTTGATTCTGGGGGTATACGGAACACGGTTTTTTTTTTAATAAAAATTTACTCTCCTATGAAATATACAATATGTATAAAATGGTATCAATTCAAAAAATTTTACTATTATTTTTCCTCTACCCTTCATACTCCGGTCCAGTCCTTCGTGATACCGTTTCAGTCACCGAGCTTAAACTTTCGGTAGGTTGTCTATACACAGTTCCGACTGAACACGAATTTTCGGTCTTCAGGGTTTGGTCTTCCAGGAGTCTGAAGTCCCTTTAACTTTGTCGAGTGATAAACGGAAATCGTTAAGTGACAAAAATTTCGTCGTACCTGGAGAGAGTACTGTTTTGAAAGAACCAGACTTTCTGGTGTCGACTGAGGTCACTTATTGACAGACAAATTTGTCCCCGTCCCCCTTCCTTCCTACTACTGTTACTATTACCATACTAACTGCTACCATCACCGTCACCGACGATTGTAAAAGGTCGGGAATAAGAGTCGGTTCGTGATAGTACCGTACGATTCGGTGAAGTCAACACAAGGCTGAGACATGTTAGGATACCTGACATCAGGAGATCCGAGGAGACAGGCACCCTAAGAGGTGTGTTCTTATGGCCTCACCCAACGGTTAGGGTGCCTGCCTCCTCGCACCACCCGACGTCAGGGGCCCCAGCGATGCTCAGCCTGTGCTGACTCGCTGAAGTGAAAGTGAAACTACGTCACCTCCTCCTTTACCGTTAGGTGAGGTCATAAGAACGAACCTCTTAGGGTCCCTGTCCCCTCGGACTACCTGACGGTAGAGACACCAGCGTGTGCTGACTTCGCTGAATCGTCATCGTCGCGGTGGATTCGTCAAAAATATGCGATTGAGTAAATGAGGTGCAAGTCGGAAACTCCTTCCCACATATAACTGGGGTGAAGCGTTCTAGACCTTTGTGGATTCAGTCCTACTAAACAAACATCAGTTACAGTAAAACTAAACAAACATCAGTTACAGTAAAACTGTAACCAGAAAGGTGAAGGCACAAACCGGTCAGACTGAGGACTACTTCGTACGCTCCACTCAGGGGGACCTATTCTAGTCTCTCTCCGGTCGTACCCTTGACACGGGGACCTTGGTCGGTGGACCGAAGGGACGGGAGTCTGGAGACAAGAGTCGGTTACGAAGGGCCAGTGGGAGAGAAGGCAAAGACGGAGACGGAATCGGAGTGGTACGACCCCGAGGTCCGAGGTAGAGGACCGTTGGGGCGGAGGGGAAAGTGCAGACATAAACAGAGGGGGTTGGGGACTCGGAGGGGTAAGACAAGGGACAGGGTCCTTTCGGGGGCGTATTGGTCTTCGGATTCTCTTCGGTTTATTTGGACTTAATAAAGAAGTGGTCCTTTGAGGTGTAGGATCGGTATGACCTTTTTGTTCGAAAAAAAAAAAAAAATTTAGTCACAAGTACTTTGGAGGTTAATGAAACGTTACAAAACCGTCTCTTGTTTTGTTTGTTTTTGGTCGTAAAGTGCTTTACCTAAAGACCGAGAACGTCTTACTAGTAGTTGACAGGCATGAAGGGTCTCTCTGACTTTCCTTCTAAGTAAACGTTTGTCGAAGAATGAAAGGTAAACCCAAAATTTATATAAGACTGGGGATCAAGTTAATGTCTTCCAGTCTTGACTCCAACCTTTTATAAGTATGTTTCTTTTCCTTCTGTTCTAGTCGTAGGTCAGGTCTCGGTTCTTTTGACGACCTTCGGGAGTCGGGTCGGGTTGGGAAAAGGTAGTTTTTCGGTGTCTTAAAGTCCTGACTTTCAATGACATCTGGATGACCGGGTCGACAATGTAGGGACCTGTTCGTAAAAGGGAAGGTAAACCTAACAGATATTTAATGGTACTAAACTATACACTTTTGTTTGTGACCGCAATTGTTACCGAATTTCTTCCATCTGAGAACTCTTTGTGACCCTGTCGTTCCTCTAGTTTGGTCAGGTAGGATTTCCTTTAGTTGGGACTTATAAGTAACCTTCTTGACTACGACTTCGTCTTCGAAGTTATGAACCCGGTGGACTACACTTCTCGACTGAGTGACCTTTTCTGGGACTACGACCCTTTCTAACTCCCGTCCTCCTCTTCCCCTGCTGTCTCCTACTCTACTAACCCACCGTAGTGGCTAAGTTACCTGTACTCAAACTCTTTTGAGACCTTCTACCACCTCCTGTCCCTTCGGACCGTACCACGTCAGGTGTCCCAGTGTTTCTCGACCTGTGTTGACTCATTGACTTGTCGTTTACTTCCGTCTTAATAAAGAGAAAAGAGAATCCATTCTGCGGTCTCCACCCTTCAATCCCGAGTTCCTAAATAGGTGAGGGCTCTGAGTAAGTTTGTGGGGTCCGAAACCGATGAGACAGAGAGGTAAGTGTGAGTCAAAAGTGAGTACCAGGTTTCGTCAACGAGGTCGAGGACGGTAACGTGGGTATGAGTCGGTCGTCTGGACTGGGTCTCTAGTGAGAGTAGTGCAGACGAGAGTTCCCCTTGACCCCCTTTTTTTTTTTTTTTTTTTTGTGTTTTTGTCAACAATCAACCCTTCGGTCCACGGGTTGGTTTTTTAGACAATGATATATTCTGTCTCTTTACCCATAGTCCCTCCTTGACCGGTACAGACGGTGTCTCCCGAGGATACCTTTTTACGTTCAGTAAAACACTGTGTTTAAAGGTCTTAAGTAACACGACTTCGTACTTCTTACAGTGTAAAACAAAATAAACCTTGAGCGATCGTAGAACCCGTGTCAAGGTGAAACAACAATTACGGTTTTAGTGTAGAGTTCTTTTTTTACATTACCGAAAACCTGAACCGACGACCACCGGAGACCTGACGAATCCGAACTAAGACCCGAGAGAAGAGTGTTCCGTTTACCGAAACCCGTTCAATGGATGGACGAACACTGAGTCAAAGGAGTAGACATTTTAGTCCCTACACCATCAGAAGTTTCTACTGGGGTTTGTCAGGGTCGGGGGATATGTGTGTCCAGGGGGGAGGTAGTTCTGGACTTCGAATGTAGATTGGGAACTCAGACCCTACCCTGATCCTGGGTCGTCTTCACGACCCGCACGGTGAGACCCGGACTGTAAATTCTTTTGTCCGTCAAAGATGAAGAAGGGAGAACATGGACTTACGGTACGACACTCCTTCGGATTCGTCGACGGACCTGTCCGAGCGTACCTTCTATTGATCCGAGGATCGAGTAGGTTGTCAAAGGTGACTCGAGGGTCGGAACACTCCCTCGGGAGACCCTTCCCTTAAAAGGCCCGTCAGTCGATAGGGACAACTACGGTACATCTCGACTCCCTACTAGGACGACTCAGATACTTTGACGTTTGACACTCGTTCTTTACTAACAGCAAAATTCGACGATTTAAACCCCTACCAAAAATTACGTCGTTGTCTACAACAGATTCGTGATTCAACACAGACGGAGAAAACACTGGGGTACCTGACATCGGACGGTCCGAGGAGACAGGTACCCCAAAAGGTCCGTTCCTATGACTTCACCCAACGGTAAAGGAATAGGTCCCGTAGAAGGACTGGATCCCTATCTTAGGGGTAGAGGTCGTAACATCCGTCTAAGAAATGGTGCCTCGGTGGTCACTTTGCGTGTCGTCATCTACTGGTCTTCTGTTTAACTATCCATGTCGATCCTTCGACAACTTTATTTTTGAAATTTGTACACCGTGACCAAACCCTTGGTCTACCATCCTTCCCGGAGCTCCTTTGACAGTCACTTCGAATTTCTTGGCACTCCTCTAACGATAACCTACGACTTCTTTTATCCTGGGGTTCTTTTTATTTGTAGTATATAATTGTGTATGTACACCTCAGATCTTTTTACTACATCTACTTGAATAAACGTTTCGTCTTTATCTCTGTGTCTGTATCTCTTGTTCGTATACCTGTGGTTCTCCTTTTCCTCGCCCCCTCCCCCCCCTTCTTAACCCTCTAGCCCCAACTGTCTATATGTTATGATACATTTTTTGTTAATCATTCTTGCCTGACATGTCGTACCCCTGGAGATGGGTCGAGACACCACTGGATCTACCCTTCCTTTAGGTTTATTCCCCTATATACATATGCGTCTCGACATGTCGTCTTTGATTGTGTGACATTTCGTTGATATTAGGTTATTTTTATTTTTTTATTAATTGACTTTTATTTCAAACTTCTTTTTTGACCCTGGGGTCATCCATCGGTTCCAACCTATTTTCGTCCGTGAACACTCATCTGTGACTCACTCATCCACCGGACAAAGCAGTAGACGCCTTACCACCATTATATCTGTAGAGGGAGGGTCTCGCCAGCTTCCTTACCTACTCAATTCCACACACATGTCACAGTCCGTTTATCGTTTGTAAGAGGAAAGTAGTAGTCGACTTAGTAGATTTCTTGTCTACTTGCCTTAAGTAACATTTTGGTATTTCATCTGTCTTTTCCGATATTAATTGGAGTAAAATGTCTACTCTTTTAACTTCGAGTCTCCGTAATTTTTCCAACGGTCTCTGTCAAGTCAAGTCAGCGAGTCAGGACAGGTTGAGAAGTCGGTCTTTGTCTTACCTATGTTAATAAGAGTAAAATGTCCACTCCTTTGACTCCGAGTCCTTCAATTCATTGTTTGAGTTCCAGTTTCCGTCACAGTTTCCGTCCGGGTCCGAAGGAGAGACAAGAGTCAGTGTAGGGGGAGAAATCCTGAGACGGGCTTGGGTCGTCCTAAAGTGTCTTCCGTGTTCACCGGCGGCAGTGGTTACCGGTCCTCCTGTTCACCGGACTCTATTACCCTCCAAGACGTCATCGAACTTGGAAGACCAAGTCCAGAGTGGACGAGTTCGACGTCGCTCAGGGCACCCTTTACAACCGAGTCCTTGCGGGGTGGGGGGAGGGTCACCCGAGTCGTGGACTCGGACGGATCCTCCTACCTCCACCCCCGTTCCCCCTCCCGACCTGAACCTCTGGGAGTCCTGGAGTGGGGGTCGACCGACCACGTGGTAATAACCCAGGGAACCCAAATTCCACGATACGCCGACCTTGAAGGAGTTCTTTGTCTCTAACGGCCCTTCCCTCACAATTCTCGAGGATTACCCATCGTCTGTCGTTCCCGACCCACAGAAAGACCTAAAAATCAGTTTCCTACATCAGACAAACCTTCCTTCCCTTCACCTTTTCGTACCTTCTTTTCAGGTCTCACACCTTCAGTCTCCGCCCCACCTGACCGTGGATACCCTCCAAAACCCCTCCCCCACATCTGACGTCAAGCATTTCCGAGTGCGCCTACTTCTTGCAAGAAACACGGGCCGAGACTCGAGGTACTTGGGTGGTCCACCCTTGCGGGTTTGCGCTCGGCAGGCGCCTGGGGTCGCTCCGGAGGCACGTTCGAGAGGTAGGGTGGCTGGAGACCTCTTGGTCCCCGCGTCCTCTTGATCCCCCTGGGCCGATCTGCTCGGCTCGCGTCGCCCCGTTATTTGGCCACTTTCCGGCTGCGCCCTTCCTCGACCTCCCCCTGTCCTCCTCCTAAAAACAGAACTCGCGACCCCACGAGCCACGACGGAGGACCCTCCGTCTCCTCCCCAAAGCCTCCGCGGGAGCTGCTGCCGGCGCCCCGCCCCCTGCGTCCGGATCCGTCCACCTGGGGACGGGGAGTGGCCGCGGGGTCGGCCGGAGAGGGTGGGACCGAATCCTAGGGGGCTGGGGGTCTAGAGCGTTGGAGTCCCGACACGGGGGCCGGACCTTGGGAAGGAGGTGCGTAAATTGGGCGCAGGACGGTCCGGAGGGGCGTCGGAGGGAGCCGTCACGTGGGGCGGGCCCCTGTCAAAGGGGTCTCGGGGTGTCGGGGTGTCGGGGTGTCGGGAGCCCAGGTCGCAGGATAGGGGAGGGGTAGCTCCCCAGGCGTCCGAGGATGTCTGTCTGGCCTTGTCGACCTCGCCGCCCCTGGGCCCCGTACCGCCCAGTCGGGGGAGGGTCCGGTACCTGGGGGGTGCGGACGGAGGGCCCCCTCCGGTGCACCCACTTCCGTCTCTGGCTCCCTGACCGCGTCGGCGTCCCTCGGGAAAGGACCGGGCTTCGGCGGGGGAAGTCCGGTCTCGGAGGGTCGCCCGTGCAAGGGATCGAGCTTCGCAGGGGATTCAGACTAGAGACCGGCCCACGCGGGGAGTCTCAGGGGGGTGTTGGAGAGGGGTCTTAGGTGCTGACATCCAGAGACTTAGTCTGGCCCGCGGAGGACCACTTGTGACCTCTTCCTCCCCGGGCCTTCCGTCTAGACTTAGGCGGTTCTGGGTCGGAAAACAGAGACTGGCGGGGGGGGGGGGGGGGGGGGANGGGGGGGGGGGGCGGTAAGGGGACCCACTGTTCGTGTGTGGGACCCGTGGGTGCTGAGTGCGAGTGTGTGCAAGTGGACACGGACGAGTTTGAGCGCAGGCGTCGCGGGACAGACCTTCATACCAGGTTGGAAGACGGGTGGAGTGGAGGGACTCAGTAGGGGTCTACCACCAGGGGTCCGGAACGGAGGGGGGAGTCAGGGAGAACGACGGGTCCAATCGATGTCCCGTCCCCACGCACCGACGAGTCAGGGAGACAGGACAGACTGGGGTCCCTGACATCGGGTGGTCCGAGGAGGTTGGTCCCCTAAAGGGTCTGTTTCTATGACCTCACCCAACGGGAAAGGGGGAGGTCCCCTTAGAAGGACTGGGTCCCTATAGTAGTCAGAGGACATAGAGGACGTAACCGTCCAAGAAATGGGGACTCGGTGGACCCTTCGCTCCCGTCCCCATCACAACCATAAAGGGTCTTGGGGAGTCCCTACGGGTCGAAGGTCTACTCCGGGAAGGTGACGGATGAGTGTGTATTGGGTGAGTACTCGGCCGGGGACCCTTGTCTGATGCCTTATTCAATCGTGACGAGATTCTCACCCCAACTATTACTGACCGCACTGACGTGGAATTGAGTCGCTCTCGCCGATACAACCCACCTTAAAATCCAGTACACTGTCTGCCACCACCCCCTCCTCTAGAGTCATTAGAGGGGGTTGGAGTAATGACTGATTGAGTAGTAGAAAGGAGGAGCTAAACTTTACGGTGGACATAGGAAACCAGACAAAGACCTGAGAGTTTACCAAGGTAACTACAGGTGGGACGCGACCTGTCCCGAAGGGTCCACCGCGATCACCCTTTCTTGGGGGGACGGTTACGTCCTCTGCATTACTCTGCGTCCGAGCTAGGGTCCCACCCTTCTAGGGGACCTCCTCCAGTAGCGGTGGGCGAGGTCACAAGAGCGGACCTCTTAGAGTCCCTGTCTTCTTGGACCTCCGGATGTCAGGTATCCCAACGTTTCTCAGCCTGTGTTGACTCACTGACTCGCGCGCGTGTGTGTGTATTTGTGTTAAATGTTCTCAGGTGTGAACCACAGCGTGTCACGACTCGATCTGTTTGCGTACAGTCCCCCGGTGGTAATGCCTTAGTGTGCCTTATTAAAGTGGCGAGACTTGTAGGTGACAAGTAGGAAGAGGGATGAGGGGATCCTGGGGTCCGTAACTAGAAAAATGACAGACACATCAAAACGGAAAAGGTCTTACAGTATATCGACCTTAGTATGTCGGAAAAGTCTGACTGGAGAAATCGATTAACTATCAAACTTCAATGAACTGTAGAAAAAACACCGAAGTATCGGTGTAAAGTAAAATCACGACTTATTATAAGGCGAAATACCCACATATAAAGTGATAGGTAAGTGGATACCTTCCTGCAGTACCGACGGAAAAATCTAAAATCGTTAATACTTTTGTAATACTTTCATTAGTAAATTATAATTATTTAATACTTTAGTATTTTGACGATATGTATAGGTACATGTCCAAAAACACACCTGTATTCAAAAGTTCAGGAAACTTATTTATGGAACCCCACACTAACGACCCCGACGAAACGTAGAGGTGGTCGTTACTTACTCTGAAGGACAACGAGGTGGAGGTGTAGCCATAAACCTCGCCACCCGAAACAAAACAAAAAGACAAAGGAACCTAGAATCGGTAAACCTAAAATTATCCATACATCACCATAGAGTGATAAAATTAAACGTTAACGGATTTGACTCGCTGACTCGACTTGACTCATACATAACATAACCGGTAGAAAAGGAGACGAATACACGATATACATATGCAGAAACCACTACACAGACGGATCTAGAAATTTGGTAAAATTTGACCCAGTAAGAAAAAAAAAAGAGTAACGACTCAATCTTCGCAAGAAACATATAAAGCGTATATTCAATAGTCTATACACAAAAAGTTTATAAAAGAGGGTCACAGACTGAACAGACAAATAAGGGAACTACCTCAAGATGAAATTTTTCGGGGACCACCGAGTCACCATGTCTTAAGCGGACAGGTACGTGCTCTGTCCCCAAGTCAAAGACTAGACCCTTCTAAAGTATACGGCACCTCGTTGATTCGGGCACTCGGTGTTGGTAAGTCGGACACGAGAGCTCGAGTCCCCGACGTTGATGATTCCGGTGTGCGGGATCTCGGGGGCGGGGTGTTCTTTTCGGTGGTGTCACTCTTCGGACTCGTGGAGTTTCTTCTCACCGGGGGTGAGCGGTGTTGATCTCTTTTGGATACGTGTCGTTGTCTGTGGGTGGTGTCATTTTCTTTTTGTATAGAATTTTTTTTTTTGGGGTTTTCGGTTCTGAAGGGACCACTAGCTCACCGATCTGAAGTACGAGGGTTACGACGGACTCAAGTCAGCGACTAGTCCCTAGATCTAGGGTATACGGTTTTGATTCCGGGTCACGTCAGTGTATTTATTTATCATTTCTTTTTTCTTCGGGTAACAACCGGGACGGAGACGGAATCGGAGATTATGTCGAAGATAGTCATCATTCCTATATAACTAGGGACTGAAAGAACAGAAGGGGAGTCACCTAGACTTGGAAACGTCCTCTTTTCCCAGCGACATAATTCGGGGATGAAGGTGTTCACAACATTACTTCTAACTTACGAAAACAAAAATATTTCGGCAACCTTGTCCCGGACTTTGTATAATTCACGAGTTGACGACACCTTTTAATGTTATTGTTCGTGGCGTAGAAAATTGTCGCTTATCTCAGTCAGGAAGGGAAGGAGTAATGAGAAGGAAAAGTCTTAAAAGAATCGATAAAAGTGTGTAAATGAGAAGATACACTCAGTAAACTGATCAAAAATTTATAGGATAAACCTAAAAAATTTACTCATTCACTAAGTCCTTTTCTTTTCCCCGTAAATTTGCTACAACTAATCTAAAGAGTAAGTTCTTATTTCCGACAGAAAAATAAATTCAGAAAGAAGTGTCTCCTAAATGTGTCAGGAATGGACCCCAATAGGTCCCCCCACCACCACTTCCTCCTTTGTCTTGTCCGAGGGAGAACTTTCGTCCTGAGGTCGAACCCGGGCTGACACCTGAAACTCGACATACGGGTCATAGGTACCTTTACTGAATGGTTGGACTTTTGGTCTGGGGGGGTGGGAGGGGACGTTGTACCTTCTCGGGGTCCCGAGTATGAATCTGAAAGACAGCGGATATTCTTATGGGATTAATAGACACATTGGCTTATCTTAGTATGTAAGATAATACGAATAACCCCATACTGGTGTCCGGATAACTATTAACAGGTGACAATTGATGGACCCGAATTCCGTATACTTAGTGTCCAATTGAAACATAGAAAGAAAAGGAAACAAGTCTAATCAAAGTCCCTTAAACCCCTCCACCTAAACCCGTGCATGTGAATCCCATATATTCGAAAAGTGTTTTTGACCCCAGGAACCGATTCTCCTCTGAGACGGAACCCGGACGGTCACATTATTTGACGTGAACGATAGACGTAACAGGAAGACTCACTCAAACAAAGGGCCTTGTGCACCGATGTTGTCACAGTCCCCACAATCATAATCGGAAGACGTCTGAAAGACCCTGGACTTTCCAGTGGAAAAAGTAGGACAGGTGTGGTCACTTTTGTGCCACAGTCCCTCGCCCCTCCCTATCGGTTAATAGACTACTGGAGGACCCTAACTTAGGGTGAAATGTTCACTGTTTTGACTCTTAAGGTCACCCGACGGATTCTGGGTCTCGTCCATTCTCCACCTCCCTAAGTCTACCCCAACGGACACCGACAAGCAGCACCCCTCCCGTTACGACCAAAGGAGCGCAAATAAAAATCTTAAAAGACAGTAAGAGTATAACAGGTGGACCCCCGCGGCCTATTGTTCCAACACTTTCCTCGAACGTCTCTCGAGACCCGGGGGGACAAGGGAGAACGAAGGCGAGTGGTCGAGGAGGAGGTTCGGCGGACGGGTCTGCGGGGTCCACTGTAGAAAACGAGCGGGAGGGGTCGGGACTTACGCTCTCCGGACCGGACACGACGAGTTCCAGTGCGTAGTTCCGCGCCCGCCAGACCGGGATAGTGACCCGAGAGTTGCCCGGTCGGTCCGGAGCCCGCGACGGGGGAGTGGAGGACGTGGTGGTCTTGAGGAAAAAGAAGAGGGGAAAAGAGGACGGCAAGGAAGAGGTAGAAACGGAATTTCGGCTCCGGGGTGTGTCCACCGGAGGGCACCGACGGACCGGAAGGGAGGAGGAACCACGGGGGAGACGGTAGAGGGAGACGGTGTGGACAAAGACCCGGACGTGGGGTAGGGACGTCGAGGGCTTCCGTCCGGGCGTCCCCGGCGGTACGTCACACGTCCCGTGTGGTTGTCGTGCTCCAGGGGACCCCATCTTCACAAAGGGGTGTCCTGTCCCGAGACGTCCTGGTATAGAGTCCCCCTGACGGGACCCCAGGAGACGGGGACCGTAAGGGTCGTCCCTACCTGACACCCTGAACTGAAAGATAATTGGTCTGGGGTCCGTTGACTGGTTCTTGGGTCTCACCGGTCCAGAATCAGATGTCTCTCCTGTGTGGAATCAAATGTGTCTCCCTGAGTGGACTCACCCCCGTGCAGGATGACCCCGGTCCCCCAGGAACTCAGTCTTAGATTTGACACATAATTTTTCGTCTTTGTAGTGGAACGATTGTTTTCCGGGCATATTAGTTTCGATACCAAAAAGGTCACCGATACATACCTCCACTCTCAACCTGACACTTCTTTCGACTCGCGGCTTCTTGACTACGAAAACTTGACACCACAACCTCTTCTGAGAACTCCCAGGGAACCTGACGTTCCTCTAGGTTGGTCAGGTAGGATTTCCTCTAGTCAGGACCCACAAGTAACCTTCCTGACTACGACCTCGACTTTGAGGTTATGAAACCGGTGGACTACGCTTCTTGACTGAGTAACCTTTTCTGGGACTACGACCCTTTCTAACTTCCGTCCTCCTCTTCCTCTACTGTCTCCTACTCTACCAACCAACCGTAGTGGCTGAGTTACCTGTACCCAAACTCGGTTGAGGCCCTCTACCACTTCCTGTCCCTCCGGACCGCACGACGTCAGGCACCCCAGTGTTCCTCAGCCTGTGCTGACTCGCCGACTACCTGTCCCTCCGGACCGCACGACGTCAGGCACCCCAGCGTTCCTCAGCCTGTGCTGACTCGCCGACTACCTGTCCCTCCGGACCGCACGACGTCAGGCACCCCAGCGTTCCTCAGCCTGTGCTGACTCGCTGCCTTGTTGGTGTTCCACGCCGTCCGTAAGTGATTACACCTGACAGTTCCTCTCTTTCGCAGCGGAAAAGGTCAGAGAAAGGGAGGAAGACACCTCTTCTCTCGAGTCAAGTCCCGTTCCTGTGGACCGGCGGAGACTCGTGGAAGACAGCTCTCCTGTCGCTCGGGGGTAGCCCGGAGACCGGTAGGGTTGCGTGTCGATCTTACACCAGGGTATTAGAGGCGACACGGATAGAAATACCAATGAAAGATAAAGACTGTTCCCTAGGAACAGGAGATGATCACTACTGTATCAAAGAAAAAATTCCTTTTTCAGTCAGTCAAGTCAACGAGTCAGCACAGGTCGCGGAACGCTGGGGTACTTGGAGTCGTGCGGTCCGGAGGGACAGGTAGTGGTTGAGGGTCTCAGGTGGGTTTAGGTACATGTAGCTCAACTACTACGGTAGGTCGGTAGAGTAGGAGACAGCAGGGGAAGAGGAGGACGGGAGTTAGAAAGGGTCGTAGTCCCAAAAAAGGTTACTCAGTCAAGAAGTGTTCTCCACCGGTTTCAAAACTTCAAAATCGAAATCGTAGTTAGGAAGGTCTCTTGTGGGTCCTGACTAGAGGAAATCTTACCTGACCAACCTAGAGGAACGTCAGGTTCCCTGAGAGTTCTCGGAAGAGGTTGTCGTGTCAAGTTTTCGTAGTTAAGAAGCCGCGAGTCAAAAGAAATATCAGGTTGAGAGAGTAGGTATGTACTGGTGTCCTTTTTGGTATCGGAACTGATCTACCTGGAAACAACCGTTTCATTACAGAGACGAAAAATTATACGACAGATCCAACCAGTATTGAAAAGGAAGGTTCCTCATTCGCAGAAAATTAAAGTACCGACGTCAGTGGTAGACGTCACTAAAACCTCGGGTCTTTTTATTTCAGTCGGTGAAAAGGTGACAAAGGGGTAGATATACGGTACTTCCTTTTTTCGCTTACCTAAATTCCTGAATTGTCTCCTCCACCTCGAGTTCCCTCGTTTGGAAAGTGGCCGGGACCCTACCGACCCCAAACCCTTTGCGTTCCGTACGAGAAGACTCGGAGGGTTGGTGGTCCATCCACCACAGTAGGGGAACGTGCCTACTCCTCTGACTCCGGGTCTCGGCCCTTCACTGGCACTGTCACTTTCAGGAAACCCACCCTCACACGAGGGGAGAAAGGGGGTAACGGTGTGGACCGTAGGGTCTCGGACCCGGGGACGAGTACCGCGGTCCTCGGGTGTGGAACCGACCACGGATCCGAACCCCCGACCCTACCGTTTCGGGACCCCGCAGCTCCCGGACTCGTCGTCAAGACAATGGTTTCGCGACCCGAGGACTCTCAATGGGGGACCACCTCCTCCCTCGTGTCTGGGTGTTCTCCCCACACAGGGTGTCTCCTACGCACACATAGTAACAGAGGTGTGACGTCGCCCCCTTTGTCTGAGGTCGGACCGGTGTGTCGGTCACGTACCTCCCCCGCCCGGAACTTCGACCTAGACAACCTGCGGTCTGGACTCAAGAAAGGACACGGGTTCGGGGTCGACATGACTCCGAGACTTAGGACCTCTGGTACAGGTCCCCCTGGGTGTGGGGACCCGAAAGAGATCTGAGTAAAGATTTAAAAATTTTTTAAAATAAAGCAATAAATAAATAAAAACCAACCCGACGCGTGCCCGAAAGAGATCAACACCGCTCACCCCAGACGAGAAGCAACGTCACGTTGCCACCGGACCCGACACCCATTCGTCCGAGGTCATCGACGTCGGGAACCCGAGTCATCACCGCGTACCCGAATCAATCCACCCCAGGAGGGTCTGGTCCTTAGCTTGGGCACGGGAGACGTGGCCGTCCACCTAAGAGTTGGTGACCTGGTGGTCCTTTCGGACCTGAGTAAAGAGATACGGGACGAACAGGGGTGCCCGAACCCCGGTCTGGGTCTTCGTATTTCTCGGGGCTTTAGGTCAGGTGTGTGGCCGGCACCCCGGTGAAGACGCGGCGACACCCGTACAGTACCGGGGGCCCTTTACCCCGACAATTGAGACGGACATCGGACGGGTCCCGACGTCACACCCGGGTCCCTGTCCCATCCGTTCGACTCTGACTTCGGGCCGGGAGTGCCTCGAGGAGGGGAGAGGACCTGGAACCCACAGAGGGCAGGTAGAGGGGTGTGTCCTACGGCAGTACGCCAGTCCGAGGGAGAAGAGGGACCACCCTGTCCATACCAGTCAATCACTTCCTCGAGCACCTGAGTCTCCGCGTACGCACGGAATTCGTCGAACGGAATTGACGACACTCTCCTGTAGGGGAGTCTTAAACGACTACTCCTCGGGTCTGTAGAGACCTCCAACCTCGGCGACGGACCTCTGTCCGGGAACGAAAACGGGATTGGGTGGGGGTGGGCCACCCGGAGGGACCACTGAGGCACCGGCTCTTAGACGGACGGTCGCCTCCTCTACGCCCAAGTTAGGGACCCAGTCCTTTCAGGGGATCTCTTCCTTTGCTATTGGGTAAGGTGATAAGAACAGACCCTTTAGGGTGTCTGTCTCCACGGACCGCCCGATGTATGTCAGGTACCCCAACGTTTACCCAGTCTGTGCTGACTCGCTGATTTGTTATTGGGGGTGGTCCGGCATAGACCCCTAAGGCCCGAACCGAGGGTCCCTCTCGAGTTTAGAAGTCTCTAAACTCTGCGGTAGGCTCACGTCTTAATTCGTCAGTAAAGTGGGTGGATTAAACGTCCCAAAAAAAAAAAAAAAAGCCGACGTGGCACGTCACAGAAGTAAGGGGTTCGTCCCAAGCTTGGGTCCGGGAGACGTCACCTTCGTACCTCAGAATTGGTGACCCGGTCCTCCCTCCAAGGGCAGGACGCCTTTGGAAAATTCGTTCAACGGATATAGTTTGAAAATGTACCCTAAGTTCAAACAAAAGTGTCTTTGGGAGTGTTAAGAAGACAATCGGGAGTTCAAAGTCGTCGCATACATTGTGACATAATGAACTTCCCAATGTCATCTTTCCTGAGTTGTCCGTGTTTGGCCAAACCCCTGTTTGTGGGACCTCGACCGAGTCGACCCCCACTGGACCCCTCCGCGTCTCATTCCGAGGACGTCCGTACCTCCCTGTCCCCACAGTCTCTTCGCTCGTCCAACACGGACAAAATACAGTCGAGAAGTTCGGGTCTATGGGACTATCAAGGGTGAGGAAAAGATAGCCGGTTCGTTCGGGAGGTCACGAGGGGTGGGGCTGTGGGTGGTCCCGTAGGTTGGGGTGGTCTCAACCCTGAGGAGACACCGACGGTGTAAGAGTAGCATGTAGACTATTCGTTTTGAAGACCCTTAACTATTGTGCGGGGGAGTGATTTCAGGTGACGGGGGGTAAGTAAAGAAATTTTGATTCCAGTCCTGACCCACTTCGGTCTCTCCGACAGAGGAGTCCGGGGTTTTACTTCCCCGCGGGTTTTCGTCACTAATTCTGTTGGGCTAATTGTCACCCGTTAAGGGACATCGAGTACACCGTTTTTTAGACGGAGGTTACGTTCTCTGGGTCCAAGTCAGGGACCCGACCCTTCTAAGAGACCTCTTCCTTTACCGATGGGTGAGGTCATAAGAACAGACCTCTTAGAGTACCTCTCTCCTCGGACCGCCCGATATCAGACACCCCAACGTTTCTCAGTCTGTGCTGAATCGTTGATTGTGGTGGGTATCCCAGACTCACCTGTAAAGAGGCTCCATGTGTCTTCAGGTTGTTCGTATATTTTTCTACGGGAACTCTAGTAGTCGAGAATCCCTTTATGTTCAGTTATGGTGTAGTGTGGGTGATCGTACCGATATTAGCTTTTCTGTCTACTATTGTTCGTAACCACTCTTCTACCTCTTTAACCTTGGGAGGATGTGACGACCACCAACACCTTTTACCACGTCGACGAAATCGATTGACCACCGAGGAGTCATTCTATTTGGGTCTTAATATACTGGGTCCTTAAGACGGGGATCCATACGGTGGTCCCCTTTACTTTTGTACGGGGATGTGTTTAAACATGTGTTTAGACATGTGTCTACGACGAGTATCATCGTAATGAGTATTATCGGTTACTCACCTTTTGTCGGGTTTATAGGTATTTATACCTACCTACCTACCTACATAAATAGGTATGTTACCTCATAGTACGTCGGTCTAGAACCGAAGATTACGGTAAGAGGTTATTTTCCTTGGACCAGAGGAACCTCTTTACGGACTAGGATCTTGATCCCGTCCCTAATATGTCTTACTGACCTGTACAGACCCGAAGGACACATCGAGGACACAGCCGTTTCGTAGACGGGCGTTACGCCCTCTGGACCCAAGTTAAGAACCCATCCCTCCAAGGGGACCTCTTCCTTTACCGTTGGGTGAGACCATAAGAACGGACCTCTTAGGGTTCCTGTCTCCACGGACCGTCCGATGTCAAATACCCTGACGTTCTCAACCTGTGTTGAATCGTGACTTAAAGAAGAAAGAATACGTCTTACTCGGACCTCGTAAAACATTACGGTCTTTGAAGCCTTTCTGAGTGTGTGTATGTGTGTGCATATGACACAATTTCCCTGGTTGATTGACTGTCTCGAGGGTCATTCGTTTCCAACTTGTTGGACTTGCTTCTATTCTTTCCTTCTTTCCCTCCCTCCTTCAAAGTCTACTCCTTGACCCACCCCGATCGGAGCCAGTGGTCAGGAGTCTCCGAAGACGATCAGTGCACAGAAGTGTTTAGTCGTACGCCCCGACTTTGGCTCGTTGAGAAACGAAGAGGGGGTGGGGACACACGGGGTCTCCGAAGAGACCCTCTGACGGACCCGGGGTCACCGGGTACATGTGGCCCTCCTGGGGCCACGATACCGTTATATCGGGTGGCCCTTCGTCCACGTCAGTCTTGGTAGAACAGAACAACACGTCCTTGGGTCATCTCCGCGCTCACCTGTGGGTCGAGCTGTGGGTCACACCAGTGAGTGGTTCGGGACCTAGGGTCGCACCCCGGCTCCACCCCCGGAGAGGGTTTATCCACGGAAAGGGATTGAGTGTGTTCCGCAGGGCACCCGGTCGTGATCACGACCTGCGTCTGGGGAGCCGGGAATTGGAGAGGGGAGAACCACGTCGGGACCCAGGTAGAGAGGTCCGTGCCGACCCTCGGAAGGGAGGAGGTGTACAGGAGTCCCTCGGGACACGTACGGTCCTTGGGAGGGGGACCGGGTCTGACGACCGAAAGGAGAGAGGTCCGGAAAGACGACCCCGTCACTCGTGTACTTTTCCCTTCCTCTTTTTACGTCCCCTTTACTCTCTTTCGTCTCGGGGCTAGCTGCAGAGCCTAGGACAGAGAGGTGTGTCCGTTTCACGGACCGTGGCCCCCGACCGGGGGAAGGGGGAACCAAACGTGTTTTAGTGTCACCAGAAACCAAAAAATTAAATGACTGACTAACATAAACCGACACGACCCAGAAACGACGACACACACCAGTCAGAGATCAGCGTCGTTCGTCCCCGATGAGGAGTGACGTCGGAGGTCCGAAGAGTACGGCTACCGAAGAGAACGAAGACTACCACCCGACATCCACGTGTCCGAAGTCCTCAACACCGGGCACCCGAATCGTATACCCTAGAAGCGCCTAGTCTCGAGTTTGGGTACAGAGGACGTGACCGTGACCTCAGAAATGGCGACTCGGTGGCCCCTTCGGGTTGTCGTTATCAGAAAATTAAACGAATGTCTATCCTTTAAACTCGTCCCGAACACCCTCCACCGAGTAGACGAGGGGTCCATAGTCGCCCCCAACCCCCGCCCCCGACCTCCAGGACGAAGGTCTTACTGTGTGAGTGTACCGACCGTTTAACCGTTTAGCGATAACTGACAACCGACCCCTCGAGTCGACTCGACTCCCAGTCTCTGGAGTCAAGAAGAGGTGTTCCTGGAGAGATACCTGACGAACCCGAAGGAGTGTCGTCCCTCCGACCCAAAGTTCTCGATCGAGGGCTCCCCACCACCGCCCTATGCAACCTTCTAACCCTAACTGTCTTTGTGTACTAATATATATTTTAAATATTAATTAGTCCTGGATGACATATTGTATCCCTTGAGATGAGTTATGAGACATTATCAGATATACCCTTTTCTTAGAAATTTTTTCACGTGCATACACATGCGTATTGTCTAAGTGAAACGACACGTGGACTTTGCTTGTGTTACGACATTTGGTTCACATGGCGCTATTCTTAGATTTTTTTCTCGTTCGTAGGGTTCTCTGCCCTTCACCTTCGGTGGTTAGAGAATACCAGACCGGGGGTGGGTTTGCCGTCGTACAGTGAGTCAGTTGTCTCGAAGGTAACCAGTTCTTCAGTGTCTTGGGTCTAAGTTCCCCTCCCCTGTGTGAGGGCAGATAGTTGCCTACCTTTCAGTTTCTTAAATGTCTATGCAAAATTTTGACGAAATCCCGACGATACTCCTAATTCAGTTTAGTACATTAGTGCCAGAGTTTTCTGGTGAGGAACCTACTGTAATTTATGTTTCTTCACCCCTCTTTTCTGGAAATATCCCTCTTCGGACCATCTGTACCGACCCGGTTCACTAGTTTCCACCGGAGTGTCAGTTCCTTGTTTGACTGTAGTAACGACGAAGAATTTCCTCGGTTCGTGGGAGGGCGGAGTCCCGGAAACGTGAACGACAAGAGTGACACACCGTACGAGAAAGAGGGAAATAGGTGTCCCGAATGAACAACTTAAGGACGTCCAGAGACGAAATTATCGTAGTGGAGACCTTCCGGAGGGACCGAGGATTTATTTTGTCGTTGAGAGGACGATGATGGACACAGGGACACTGAGACCAGACGACAAGGAAAAGGGTCACTTCAGTGTACAGATAAAAATTTTGAATAAAAAATAAATGAGAGGTGGATGGGGGTTACAGTCGAGAAGGTTCCGTGAAAACAGACAGAACAAGTGACGAGGTCGTGGATCTTATCACGGACTTTGTCTCTTCCCTGTGTCATTTCTATGCCCCTTCCTCCCTTAAGGGACTACCAGGTCACCGGGTTTTCGAGGTGTCAAAACGACGGCTTCCGTGCCCAAGTTAGAGACTAGTCCTTGATTCTAGGACATTCGGTGTGTCATATCGAGGGGCGTGAGTTTTTTTTCTATACTCTTTACTTACTTACTTAGACCACCGTCGTCGAGTTACAGTGGAGGAACTACTCCAGAGGGAACTAAAGTGAGTATTCACTTTCTGGGTCTGGGTCCCAAGGAGGGGTGACAAGAGTCGAGCCAGGAAGACACAGAGAGTCCCCTGCTTCGGAGTAAGTCAACCCTACGAAGTCGGATCACAAGTCGTATTGTATTTGTGAGTCCATTACTACGAAGATCAAAGGTGGACAGCTAGCTTGACCAAAACATTTCGTCCAACTGTGGACTGTGGAGTTAAGTGTGAAGGGTATCTGAAGACTCTACCCACACAGTGGGGACAAATGTCAATGCCGGACCTCTCCCGACGACTGACCGAGTTCTAGTCTGTCGACTAATCCTCGACTCGGCACGGATCTTGGGTAGAGGGCCAAGGGGCCTTCGTTTCTCATACCTTTAATGTGACACCCTCGTGGAGTCCTCCTAGAATCTTAGTCGACGTGGTCTCCAACGCTGGGATCGTGGACGTTCCGGACGTCGACCCTCGACCACACCGTCCTCGGAGTCTAAACAGTGTTCTTCGGTCTTTAGGATTGAACCGTTAACTGAGTTTACTTCGAGTTTGGGTCTCGTCTGAGAATACACCCGTCCTACGGCTGGAAGTCGGTTGTTAAACGTTGGAAACGAGATAGCCTAAGATGATCTAAAATCTATTAGGGAGTGAAATGTCGGCTATTTTGACATTCCGGGTCTTCCCTCTCCTTAAACGGGTTCCAGTGTGTCGTTCTCAGTTCTAAACTTTTAGAGACTAGGCCTCTTCCGTTCGAAACCTCCTTCACTGTGTCTGGGGCGTTGGGGATCAGTCAGAGACGGGAAAAGACCTTCTACCGAGTCCGGTCGTCCCTTATCCTTATGTCTACGGACTAAGGTCCCCCGCCCTCCGACACCCCTCTTGACTCGAAGTCTTCGGTTATCCGAACCCAAGTTTGAGGTAAGGGTTGGGAGCGGTCGAAACACTGTAGCCCGGTCCGAGAAGGGAGAGACTCGGTGCCTGAGAGGAGACATTCTACCTCTGTCCTACGGGACTACTGAGTGAGAGTCGGAGTGACCAGGTCCCCACGACTGGACTACGGTGACCGAGGCACCCCAAACCCTAGAACGGACGCCCCGGACACGATACTTATGGAGACCTCTTGAACCACGTCAACGGTGTCGTGTACGTCCCGTGGTCAAGGACAACGTAGTTGTAAGGTCGAGACGACCGTGTCCCTGACGTGGTCTCGTCTGACACACCGAAGGTCTTTCCGGAGGCGTCCTGTCTGAACCACTGTGGTCTCGGCGGAAGGCCAGGGTCACGGGGGAGGGACGACTTCGGACAAGCGTCAGACTTGTCCACTAATTAAGATGGTCATTTCGGAGTCAGTGACCGATTTTTCGTTAAGGTCAGGGACGACGAGGAAGGTAGAAATTTTTTTTTTTTGGTTTTTTGAGAGAGGTACCTGTCTCCTCGGACCCCCCGATGTCAGGGACCCCACCGTTTCTCAACCTGTGCTGGCTCGCTGACTCGGGAGTGCAAGAGAAGCCTAACGCTTTACGCGTTCCCCTAATTATTGTAGTCGAGGGTTGTATAGTAGAGTGGCCAGAGAGGTCCGTGAGTCGAGACTCACGTCTATCCGCCCACCACTCCGACCAAGACCGACGTGGGCGAGGGCGGAGGTCCTCGGTCCTCTGTGTCGGGAGGAGAGGGTCCCGGGAATCCAGGTCGGTCGAGGAGGGTATCGTCTTTGCACCGTCCCCTTGTGAAATCCGTCTTTACGGAGGACCCGTCAATGTGGTGACAGGTGGTGGACGCGATCGAGGCACAGGGAGGAAGGGACGGCGTCCCGGTGAGAGAGGAGGAAGACTTGAAGCCTAAGACCAGAGATGACGGAGAGTCTGAAAGGGGCGGGGGAGGGTTTCAGGGGGGGTTTTGAACGGGGGAATCGTACGGTCCGGTCTACGGAGGACGGATGAGCGGGGTCGACCCCCTGGGGTCCGGGGTAGTCAGGACGGAGGACTTACAAGAGACGTAGGGGACCGGCGACCGGACCCGGAGTGTCGTACAGCGGTCGGTGACGTCAGAGGGGACTGACCGGGGACCTGAAATTAAAGCGAGGGGAGACGGGTACGAGGTATCAGTCTCTTGAAAGATCTTGACAAACCGTTACCTGGAGGTTCCAAAGTAGGAAAGAAAGTTTCGACAGTCGATGATAGTCTTCGCGTCGAGTCGGGTCGTAACTTCCGGGGGTGACTGAAATGGACGGAGTAAAGGATGTGCACCATTGTTCACGATATGTAAAAATTTTAAATGAATAAATAAAATGGTTTTAAATACTCTAGTAGAAGACGGGGAAAACTTTCACGAAAAAAAAAAAAAAAAAATCTTTCCTTTTATTTACATAAACCGAAAGAACCCAGAATCAATGTCGTCCACCCTAGAAAGTAACGTCGTACACCTGGCTCGTCGACACCGTCCGTCCGAACGAGGAAGTGTTGCACACCTTAGAATCAAGGGGCTGGTCCCTAACTTGGACGCAGAGGACGTAAAGTTCCGTCTAAGGATTAGTGACCCGGTGACCCCTCCAAGGAACTTTCACGAAAACTGAGACTAAAGAGGGACTACTAAAAGAAAGAAAGAAAGAAAAATTTAACTCCAAAACAACGAAATGTTACAACACAATCAAAGACGACACATTGATTCACTTAGTCGAGATTCACGGTATGTCATAAATACATACATACATACATAAATAAATAAATACACCGGTAAAGTGGGTCGTACACCTTGGAATGAAGGGGTAGGTCCCCAGTTGGGTACGGGGGACGTCGCCTTCGGACCTCAAAATTGGTGACCTGGTATACCCTTCAGGGTATACCCGGTATTCATTCATTCATTTCAGTGAGTCAGCACAGGCTGAGAAACACTGGGGCACCTGACGTCGGGTGGTCCGAAGAGGCAGGTACCCTAAGAGGTCCGTTCTTATGACCTCACCCAACGGTAAAGGAAGAGGTCCCCTAGAAGGGCTGGGTCCCTAGCTTGGGACCAGAGGGCGTAACCTCCGTCTGCGAAATTGGAGACTCGGTGGTCCCTTCGGAAGTATACCCGGTATGTAAAAAATTTAAGGGGTATGGGCCCACTTTTTTAATAAGTGATAAAGAAACTTTAATTTAAACTTGACACAGGGTATAAAATGGACCGTTGGGATTACAATCAGGTTTGTGGGACCTGTAGAACTCCAAAATCAAATTAAAAAAAATTATATCCATACAAATTCACGTATCCATACATATCCATACAAATTCTTAAGGGTCCACCACGATCACCATTTCTTGGGCGGACGGTTACGTCCTCTGTATTCTCTGAGTCCAAACTAGGGACCCAGTCCTTCTAGGGGACCTCCTCCTTTACCGTTGGGTGAGGTCATAAGAAAGGACCTCTTAGGGTACCTGTCTCCTCGGACCACCCGACGCCAGGTGCCCCCAGAGTTTACTCAGTCTGTACTGTCGCTGAAAGTGAAGTACGTATTCAGGTTATAGAACCTTATGAACTTGGTTTTTTACTGAGTAGGACAGTGACTTTAAGTTTAGATTGACCCGTAGGACTTTAAAATAAACGGTTTAGACTGTTGGATCCGGGATGTATCCATTGTCTCTGGTTCCCCCGACCGTCCCCAACCTATCAGGGTCGGACCTGGGACTACGAGACGGGCGTCAACCGGACTTTCGGAGGAAAGGTCTCAGGACGGGACCAGGTACCTTGCCTGCCCTTGGGTCTCTGAAGAACCCTCCTTAATAAGGTGTCGAAGGGTGAAGAGAGGAGAGAGACCTGGATCAAAGGAGGATATATTTTCCAAGGAAGATATGTTTTTCTTTGAGTACCAAAGAGACGGGACAAGGGGGCGAAGAGGGTCCCTAGACTCTGAACTCATCCGTCCCCTAAGAGTCGGATGGGACTTCCGTTTGTCCGAACACCCTCAAAGACAAGAAACTGAGCGACTTCCCGGAACTCCTTATTGATTCTGTTTCCAGAAGGGGGGATGGAACATCTGGACCGAAGGGTCCACCGAATCACCAGTTCTTAGGTAGACGGTTCGTCCTCAGCACCCAAGCTAGGCACCCATCCCTTCTAGGGGATCTCCTCCTTTACCGTTGGGTGAGGTCATAAGAACGGACTCTTAGGGTACCTGTCTCTTCGGACCACCCGATGTCAGGTAACCCAGTTTTTCTCAGCCTGTACTAAACCGCTGATTTGCTGTTGGAACATTTGGTTAATTTGGTGGAACTACTCTTAACAAAGTCTGTTTCTGGTAGTTGCCTACGATTTTGGTAACCTGCCTTCAAACAACCCTTAATCCTGTAAGTATACCGTAGTTTCCTTTTCAATGAAAATGTTATCCCTCTGGTCCGTCCGCGGTTGTCTCGGTAGTGGACGGGACACTAGGTTAGACAGACGACCAATTTCCTCTGATTTCTGTGGACGGTTCATTTGAACGGTTCGGACTGGACGTCAATCTCGGACCCGGTCTTTTTTGTTACCGATCTTTCCTGTTATACCTCGTGACCCTGCTCACCTTACGTCTGACCTCTATTCTATAGACGCGACAAAGTCCCAATATAAGGGACTTAAACTACGAACGTATCACCATACATCCTCTTACCGGAGCAAGAACCCTCTTCGTACCACTTGCCAAGTCTCCACTTCCCGGTAAACAGACGTCGATTGAGAGGTACCAAGTCGGTTTCGTTTGTCTATCTGTCCCTTCTTTCTTCCTTCTGCAGTTTACTACGACAACAACAGTAAGTCAACGATTCGAGACGGGTTGAGAAAAACTGGGACACTCGACATCGTGTGGTCCGAGGAGACAGGCGGTGATAGAGGGTCCCAAGTGAGTTTAAGTATAGGTAACTCAGTCACTACCGTAGGTTGGTAGAATAGACAGTGGGGAAAGAAAAGGACGGGAGTTAGAAAGAGTCGTAGTCCTAGAAAAGGTGACTCAGTCTAGAAGCTTGGTTTACCGGTTTCATAACCTTAAAGTCGAAGTCGTAGTCAGGAAGGTTACTTGTAAGTCCCAACTAAAGGAAATCTCACCTGACCAAACTAGAGGAACGTCAGGTTCCCTGAGAGTTCTCAGAAGAGGTCGTGGTGTTAAACTTTCGTAGCTAAGAGACCGCTAGTCAGAAGAAAGCCTGGTTGAGAGTGTAGGTATATGCTGATGACCTTTTTGGTATATTATTGTCAACCACTTAGACTGTCAAGTAGTATGACAAGAACGTTGAAGAGACATGTAACCTGTAAAAAGGTTCATGTTTCGGACTTCCTCCTGAAGGGACCACCAGGTTACCAATTCCTAGAAGGACGGTTGTGCCCCCTGAGCCCAAACTAGGGACCAGGCCCTTCTAAGGTGAACAGGGCCCCGTTGATTCGGCCGCACGGTGTTGATGACTTCGGTCGAAAGGGAAGCACGAGACGTCGTTTTCTTCGACGACGTTCCTTTTCGGACTCGTGGTGTCGCTTCTCATCGAGGGTAAGTGGAGTTGATCCGTTTCAGGTACACGTTTCATTTCTGGGTCACGTCGGTTTTAGTTATTTATTTTCTTTTTTTAATTTTCGGACTTCCTTGCGGCTGGGTGTTATTTTATAGTCTTCAGCGGGAAAGGGTCTTTCTCTTTCCAGAACCGGACACCAGTATATCACTTAACCGACGACTTGGGCGGGGTGACCCAGACTCAGGGGTCTCATCCCTACCCGGTGGATTAGTTACGGTGGGGGAACAAGAAGTGTAACGAGGAAGAGTGAACGGTTGTAAGACAGTGACTCCGGTGGGATGTCAGTTCGTTCTCCACTTGTCGGGGAAACCTCAGACCCCTCTTCAAATGGGACATTAGGATGTTTCTTTGACCCGGTGTTGAGGGCGGACGTTCCGGTCCGGACCGTACGCCCAATGAAAGATCTCTTCGGAAGTCTACATTTGTCTTCACTATAGGGGAAAACGTGACATGTTTATCTTCACTCAGTCGCCCCACTCCACATTTGTGTTGTCCAAAATGACACCACTCTCATTTTACAAGTCATTAAATATAACTGACAATAGACCAACCTACTGTAGTGGCTGAGTTACCTGTACCCAAACTCACTTGAGGTCCTCAACCACTACCTGTCCCTCCGGACCGCACGACGCCAAGTACCCCAACGTTTCTCAGCCTGTGTTGACTCGTTGACTTGACTTGACTAGCACATTTAAAATATATAGTTTTGTTAATACTTTTCCGAGTTTTTCAATTTATCCTTTTCTTTACCCGTCAATCATACTTGAATTCTCTCCGTTGTTGTCGTCACTATTGAAATTCTCCTTTCGATAAAGGAAAAACTCGGATGTTCACGTATATCATTAACTTCACTTTTATATTCTGTCTTTTTCTCTAAGTTAGAATTAACATTAAGACATCCTAAAAAAACCAACCTGAACACAGATATCGAAACTAGATTTGTCCTAAATTCAAAACAACTAAATTACGGTAAATCCACTACTCAGAAATCTTCTTTTCGGGAGACCCTTAAGAAGTGCCGAACACTCTCCTACTAATTTTCCTCTTTCGGTTGAATCAGTGGAGGTTTAAAGTGTTCCTCTTCTTTTGGGTCGTAGTGTGTAAGAGTAAGCGGTCTCCGTAGTAACCAGGTCCTCACTGTTTTTTACCTCTTTTAAGCTTCACTGACCCCCTCTGGACGACGAGAGGGCCGGAGGATCTTCCACCGAGACCTCTCCCATCGGGTCCTTCGTGGATCGTGACCCTTGAGTGGCCGACGTGTGCGACTGTAGTTCGAAAGGATAACCATTATACTTTTAGTACTAGCAATTTTGACTTTCTTCTGGAGTGGCTGGACGCCACTGTAAGTGGGAGTACAAGGTACCATTCTCCAGAGAGAGGGACAGGAGAGGTACGACGAGGGAAGAATTTTTACTGAACGAGTAAGTAAGTAAATAAAAACTGACACGACCCAGAAACGACGACTTACGACCGAAAGAGAGAAACGCCGACCACACCCAAAGATTGGCGTCACCGAAGGGAACACCTCGCGCCTGAGATCCGCACACCCGAAGTCGGCAACGTCGTGCGGCGGAGCCACCAACGTCGAGTACCCGAAACAACGAGGTAGCGTAATACCTTAGAAGGGTATAGTCCCTACCTTGAGCACATGGGACGTAACCGTCCGTTTGAGGATTGGTGACCTGGTGGTCCCTTCAGGGTCAAAAGGGAAAGTTTTGGTCGACCAGTGAGGGGGTAGACGGATTTAGGAGGTCAATCACTCAATCAATCAATCAAGCACAATCAACGGGTCAGTACAGGCTGAGAAACGGTAGGGTACCTGACATTGGGCGGTCCGAGGAGACAAGTACCCTAAAGGGTCCGTCCTTATGACCTCACCCAACGGTAAAGGAGGAGGTTTTAGGAGGTCCCGAGGGGTGTTGGGGGATGTAGGGTCAAGGGAGGTGGACCCAGGGGTGTGACGGAGTGGGACTACAGTGTAGTGTGGTCGTGGAGGTCCAGGGTGACATAGTCGGGGAGACCAGAACGACTGGGACGCAGACAGGTGAAGAAGGGGTCCGACACGGGTCGAGGAAGACGGTCCCTCCGGGTCGACAGGACACGGACCGGTCGAGGTGTGACGTCCTTGTGTGACGGACGGCGTCCGACGACTAATGTCATGGTCCTCGAGTGCAAGGTCAGGTTCTGGTAAGGTCTTCTCGTTCGGATCTCTCAGGGCACCCCGGTCGTACCCAAATAGGTCTTGTCCACGGGTGACGGACAAAAATTCAGTGAGTAAGTTGTTCATAAATAACTCGTGGTTGATATACGTCGACCCGAAGGATCCACCGAGTCTGCCATTTCTTAGACGGACGCTACACCCTCTGCACCCAAGTTAGGGACCCAATCCTTCTAGGGGACCTTTTCCCTTACCGATGGATCAGGTCGCAAGAACGGACCTCTTAGGGATACCTGTCTCCTCGGACCACAGGTACCCCCCCAGTGTTTCTCAAGGTGTCCTGACTCCCTGATTGTGTTGGGAAAGTGCAAAAAAGACGGACGTCGGTGGGGTGGGGTGGAGGGGCGAAACGATGGTATACAAGACGCGATCCGAGATCCGTACGTCCGTCGGGTCTCAAGTGACACTACCCCATCCTGTTCCCCGTCCGGCGGGAATTCGTTTGTGTACCCTACTGAAGTCGAGTTACGATTCGCGACCCTTCTGGTGCTCCCCGCCGGACGTCCCCCGCCCGTCCAGGCCCGTGCAGAATGACTCCTCCCTTATAGACTGGACTACGGGTTCGTTATTCCGCCCTGACTAGGACTCCGTTCACCCCTACCAGAAGGTCCCTCTCCCGTTCCGGACCTCCACCCTCGGTCGGTCAAACTCCTTGCTCTTCCGGGGCCCCTCCGAGTCCCCGCGCTAGTATTCAGTCTGGTTCGTCCCCGAAGGAGGACGGTCGGACCCTTCGGTGTTTCTCAAAAGGCCTAAAATAAAATCTCGGGTTGTTACCCCCCCAGCCCCCCGCGGTAGAAGAGGGGAAACTGCCGGTTGCTCCGGGTCTCTGGCGGTCGCAGGATGACCTCCGGTGTGTCGCCCAGCCACCCACCCGAAACCCCGCCCCCCGCCATCGGTTGTCTCGTCGGCGGGTGCGCAAGGCGGCCGGGGAGGGGCCCCGTGGAAGACCGGCGTCTGCCTTCGCCCGCCCCGCCCCGGACCTCCGGCCGGAGGGCGGGGGGCGCGCGGCGGTGACCCGGCCCGAGCCGCACGGGGAGGAGGCCCCACTGCGTCGGCGCCCGCCCGGGCCCCGCGTCGCCACAGCCGCCGCCTCGCTAGCGTCGCGCCGCCGTTGTACCCCCGGGTCGACTCGTGCCATCCGCCCCTCGGCCCGCGGCCGGCGGCGCCCGACCCCCCGTAGCGACGCCTGGCCTCGGCGCCCGCGGCCCGGAGGTAGAGCCCGTCGCGGCTGACGCCGGCCGGAGCCCCAGCCCCGCCCCCCCGGGCCAAGCCTGCACCCTGCGTCCTGGGGTGGGCCGGGGCGGGACGGGCGGGGAGGGGCCGGCAGGGGACCGCCGGCACTGAGTCCGGGGCCCGAGGACGGGAGGCCGGGCCGGGAGGGCCGGCTCCCCGCAGCGGGCCTCGGCCCCAACCCCACCGCCCCCACCGGCTCGAGGCCCCCTCGGGGCGGGGAGACGGGCCGGGTCCTCACGCCCACACGCGCGGTCCCTACCCGCTCACGCCCCACCCCCGACACTTTCTCTGACCACTGGGGCGCACTCAAGTACTCACACTTGTGCACACTTCACACTTGCCAGCGGAGACACGCTCACACTCTACACATACACTGGCCCCACACCCACACTGCACTCACGGACACGTTGGCACACAAATCCCCACACAAATCCAAAATCCCCGCCACTCACTCACACGTCGACACGGCCTCACACTTGTCCACGCATGGACGCTCACACGCACACCTCACCCACACACACACACGTGTGCACTCTACAACGACCTAGTGCCTCACAAAAAAAAAGTTGGTGGGTGGTGGGGACTCGGGACAGGACCCGACGTACGACCCGAGACCAAAGAAAATTGGGTTCTTTGACCGCTCCGGTGTAAAATGTCTATACGGCGACCCCTGGAACCGGTGGGCGGGCCGTCCGGCTCAGACTTGAGGACCCCGGCGTCAGGTGACAGTGCGACAGTGCAACCGGCCCGGAGGAAACCCTAAGAAGTCTTCGGCGTCACCCCACCCACCGGACACAAGGGGGAGGTCCGACACCGGTCCAGACGGGGGGTGTGAGACCAGGGACCCCGACCGGCCCCAAGAGACCCTCGTCCTCCGGGTCTCGGAGAACGGACCGGAGGAGGGGGTGGAGGCGGGAGGCCGAGAAACGTCGAGGGGGAACCCCTACTCCGTCTTTCGGAGGACCGGACCGGTCAAACGAGACCCACTCACCGGGTCGGACCCTGAGCCCCGGTAAGTCTGGCTCCCCGTCGAAATGAGTCCCGTTCGGACCCCCGTAGTGGGGTCGAGTCACCTTGTAGGACTGGCACAAGGGTCTTTAACGGAAGGAAGGAATGGCGAGTCGGACGATGGGGAGTCGGGTCTGTGGGGGGTGGGGAACGACAAAAGGGTGTCCCGAAGAGTGGAAGATCGGTATGTGCAACGGACCTAAACAGAGACGCAGGGAAGCTACTCGAAGGGAGCACCGAGTCTGTCATTTCTTAGGTGGACGTTACGTCCTCTGGACCCAAGGTAGGGACCCAGGCCTTCTAGGAGACCTCCTCCTTTACCGTTGGATGAGGTCATAAGACCGGACCTCTTAGGGTACCTGTCTCCTCGGACCGCCCGACATCAGGTGCCCCAGCGTGTCTCAGTCTGTACTGACTCACTGATTCGTGTGTGGGACCCTACACCGACGAGTCATAAAAACGACTCATCGGTTCCTGGGGAACATCGGGGAGACACTCCCTGTCTTGGGGTAGACTCGCAGTCCTCGGGACGGGGTTGAGGACTCGGAGGAGACAGGTTCCCCACCACCCTACCAGGGAAGAAGCACCCGGGGACAACCCCAGGGGCGAACTGGGTCTTATGGGCCTCGTCTGGGGTCGGGACGGAGGCCCGTGTCTCCGAGGTGCGCCAGACGGCCTCCGGGCGAGCCCGAACCCCGTGGTCTGAAAAATAGACCCTGCACGTCCGGGACGTTCTCCGGAGGAGGGTGAGTGTCTTCTCCCCAATCGAGACCTCAGACGGTCGGTGGACCCCCATGTACGACCCCCCAAATCGACCGGCCGGGGTTGGGACTGAGGGGACGGCGGTCGTGTCTGCACTCGTGAGTCACCTGGGCCTGTCCGGCGGTGGTGTCCATCTCCGGTTCCGAAAGAGGACGGGGGTCGTCGGGACACGGATCAGGCACCAGGGTTAGGGGGACGGGGACCTGTCGTCCCGACCCGGAGGGAACGCCTCCCGCTTAACCCGCCTATCCGAGACGTAGGCGGGGAGGAGGACCCAAGGGAAGTGGGGCTCGGGGCTCGGTCCTCGGGCCGAGGTCCTCGGGAAGCGACGTCCTGAAGGAGACAAGGGAGGGTGAAGGACTTTTCCCCCGAAACTCCCTCCACCTGCGAGTCTAGGGTCGGCCTGTCGACTGCCCGCCCGTCGTCCGTCCATCCGGAGTCGTGTCCCCCGACCGTGGACCCCTCCTTGTGCGGACGGTCCACCTCCAGGACCGTCCAGGAAAACGGGCGACTCTGGACTGGACCCATCTCTCCTACCGTCCCAGGGCCCCAGCCCCCCTCGCCTTAAGGTCCCCCACTCGTCGACCGTCCCACGGCGTACCCCCACCATCCCGATGGGGCGGAGAGGCGAGACAACCCGTCCGACCCCCGAGGGACCTCTGTGGGACCACGGGGCAAAAGGAGAGGGGCAGGATACAATAGTCTCCGCCCCTTTCCCTCTACCCAAGGTACCACCCGTCTCACATTGGAAACCCCGTGGTCCAGTTCCGGACCCTCCGTCGACAGGGGATCGGGGGACCCACCGGTCCCCCTCCACACACACACACACACACACACACACACGCGTGCACACACGCACGCGCGTGCACATACACGTCACGTGACTCCTCGACTCCACCCCGGAATCGGAGCAGGTAGGACAAATGAGACGGGTGACAAGCGTCCCCACCGTCCCGTAGGGTTGGGGAACACTCAGACCATTTCGGAGGTTAAAGGGTCTCTGTTTCGAAACTGGAAAGATGCCGTGGGAAAAGAGACGGTCGACACGGGTGACCCCAAACACAGGACTTCCTGGCTGACTGTTGCTCGCAGACGGGTATCGACGGAGAACCTTTCCTTAAACACGTTTCAGGTGGGGACGACAGAAGTCACCGGTGTGACAGGCACCGCCGTCTCAACACCAGCGCCCCGAGTCACGTGTCTGGCTTGACCGGCGGTCAAGAGTGGGACGGAGTCACAGGAGTGACTTCATCCCACCGGCATCACGGGCGTACGACCCGAACTCCTGGACACGAGTGCACCTCGTCGACCCGCACCCCTGACCTCCTTTCTGGCGATTACAAATGGGTAGTCAGGGTCCAGTCGAGGAAGGTCGTCGCCGAGGTCGGGGTGGAGACCCTCCGTCCACACAGGCGGTCCTTAAGTCCTAGGTGGGTAGACCGGTCACGGACCACCTCCCGGCTAAGGACGGGAGGGCGACACCCGTAGACCAGAGAACAGGACCAATGACTTTGCAAGTCTATTTCATTCTCTTCAGTCTCTCTGACGCCCCATCCGCGACCACGAACAGGGGTACACTTAAGTAGGCGTCTGTAAATGGTCCAGAGACGAGACTGACGACCCCTACTCTGTGGTCCCGGGGGTGGAGGGACACAGACGGTAAGACGTAACACTTGCGCGCACCCCTCAACCGGACCCGCACACTCGGGGTCCGACCGTAGGTCCCGTGTACCTCGACCACGGACCTTACACGTTCAAGACACGCTCCCGGTCCCAGTCACAACTCCCGAGCGGAAGTCTCGACAACTGCTTACTCGGAAAAAAGTACCGAGTCGTGGACGGGACCGAACCGTAAACCCCGCCCACTCTCTAACCTCCCCTCTCTGTCCCCTAGGTCTCGCGTCTGAGATGGGACCCGGAACGGTTCGGTTCCTCCTTCCGTCGACCGGGCAGAGGGTGCCGTCTCCCAGTCACTTCTTTGCGTCTCCTTCCACGAAACGTCTGACGTGTCGCTTGACGTCCGGCCCCCACACACACTCAACGAGTCAGCACAGACTGAAAAACACTGGGGTACCTGACATCGGACGGTCCGAGGAGACCAGGTACCTTAAGATATCCGTTTTTAAGACGTCACCCAACGGTAAAGGAAGAGGTCCCTAGAAGGGTTTGGTCCCTAGCTTGGGCCCAGGGGACGTAGAGCCCGTCCAAAAAATGGACGGTCGGTCCCCAGAATCAATAGTTTGGACCGACACGTACGCGACTTTGTCGACACGACCCTCCTTCCTTTTGAGGTCCCTCGTGTCGAGGTGAACCGAGAATTACAGTAAATTCAAATAAGGTCCCGACGGCTGTTATCACTAAAGGACGTTTACATTGAACCGAGTCAAAAAAAGGATTTGTTACAAGGGCCACTTATACGGAAGGGACTATCTGCACCTTCCCCGGACCTCGTCTCCTTAGTAGTCTCACGGGGTGGGAGTAGGGGCCCCTCAACCGTTTCCCGTCACCCCCGAGGCCTTCAGACGATTCCCGAACTAATCGGTCCCTCCCCGGACCGTCCACTCTAGACTCCAAACTCGACCTGAGAACCTTCGATTTATCCTTTCCTTACACGACCGACCTACTCCCTTCTCACACGACTCCGGACTTCGTTTTTTCCGACCACTGTCCTACCATCCCTGGAACTCACATCCGTCACCCCTCGGTGCCACTACCCACAAACCCCAAGCTCCCAAACCCGACGACCCCGGACCGACGCCCTCCACCCTCTACCCTAAATCCATCTCGGCCCCTAAACCCGACACCCGAGGTCCCGTAGACAGAACCCTCCGCGGAGGTCTTCTTGGTCTGATGTGTCCTGACCCAAAGTACCGGAACCCGTTTAGAGAATTGGACAGACTTTTTGCCCCGGTCGTCAGAGTGAGCAAAACTCGGACCAGGGAACTCCTGTCTCAACCGAATAGGAATTGACACACTATCAGTGCCACGATGTCGGACCCCAACTTCACTCCTAATCGAGTCTCCTAAGCGTCGGGTGAGCACCTCGTCACGGTCGAGCCCCGGCACACACGAAAACCCGGTACACACGCGTACCGGAAAAGGTCGGAGCTAAGGGTGGGGTGGGGGCGGGCGGGAGGCGGTGGTCGTAATCCACCCTGGAAGGACTCCTTCCACCTCGGACCTCTCCACTTCTAAGAGAGGAATTCAGGACTCGACCCAGAGTTGGAGCGCAGGGGACCTCAGGACCCGACGGTTGTCTTGAAAAAAGTTGTAAATAAAATAAGTGAATAAACAAACCGACACAGGTCAGAATCAGCATCGTGCACCCTAGATCAAGGGGGTGGTCCCTAACTTGGACCTGGGGTTCGTAACCCTCGCTCCTCAGAATCGGTGACCTGGTGATCCCTTCAGGAGTATTACCCGGGATTTACTTCAAGTCCCACCCTCTTTATCGTGCACCACCAGCCCTGTAACATCCACCATCCATTTACTCGTCCTCTGGTCTCTGGGAAACACACCGGGACACGTCCGGTCCCCAACCCCCCACACACACGGTCCCACACACGACTCCGGTCGAGGGAGCCCGGAAGGGAAATGTGGGCGACCATGTCTGGTCCCCGGGGTACCCTACTCCGGAACCAACGTACTTCGGGCCTCCGGGACAGACGGTCTCTCCGTGATCCGTGACAGCTACCGCAAGACTCGGGTTGTTTTCCGGACATTGGTTTCGACGCCGACCCGTTGAACTTCGACGACCCGACCAAACCCCCCGTCCCGGTCCGGACCACACCTTAGGACCACAGACACAAGAAGGAAGTGAACACCACCCCCGGGGTACTCCCACCATCTCTTTCGAGGACACACACACACACACACATACACGTCCGTGCGTGTGCACGGGCGTGAGGGGTCCAATATCTGGGGAGACACTGGAGTCGGGGGATGGAGTAGAGTACAGGGTCGAGGGGACCCACCATCCGGTCAGTCACCGGGACTGGAAGAAGGGTATCTATTCTTGTGGTTCCGAGTCTCCGGAGTCCATGACCGTCCCGAAGGTCCTTCCCTCCCTTGTAACTCCGACCCGGATCTCTCCCCTCCTAGAAGAGTTCTCCAGACGTCTCCTTCGTCTCTCCGGAGGGGCGTCCGTTCCTTGAACCGAGACTCGAAGGACCGCCGGTTCCTTTTCCCCCTTGAACACGCCTTCTTGTACGTGCCAACAGATGGCACTCGTGGTTCGAGTCCCTCCACGGGATCCCTCCTACTCACTTGTTCGACACTCTGGGTCAAGAGTGCAAAGGAACTCTTGGTCACAAACCCCTCTTGAAAACCAAGAACTGGAACGACAAACTTGACGATCACACCTGACGGAAGTGAAAATTAAAACTTTATTAAAGTTTGAATGTCATTCAAACCTTCTCACGCATTTTCTCGGGAATATATGAGAAGTGGTTTTATGTGGTCCACAAGTGTACACAACACAAATGGAATAATGACATACACACATAAAATTTGGCAAACTCTCATTTACTGTAATACAATTAAGAAACGGAGATTTATGAACACAGACAGAGGATTCTTGTTCCTGAAAGAAAACGTATTGACGTCCAACCACTAGTTTAGTCTTTGTTTGTCACGATAACAGATTAGGCACCCGGAATTACGTCTAAGGCGGCCAACAGGGTCCTAACAGGAAATGTCGACACAAAAGAAGGGGGGTCGGGTCTTAGATTAAGTTTTGACGGGTAATGTAAAAAAGACGTCAAAAAGACAGGGAAACCGGAGACATGTCACTCAGAGGAGGTATGCTTGGAACAGGGATAAGGAGTCCCCTTCACCTCCAAAAGAGTCACTGAGTCTTGCGTCTTTGTGTCCCCACATCTCATGCACGGAATGTGTACTGGGACGTGCTACGTCTGAAAGTCTCTACGCTTGCACACAGGTAGTCGCACTCCGCGCCTACCTTGGTGTGACAGAACGAGCCGGAGGCAGACGAGAACGACTGGCAGGAAGTCAAGGTGGCAAAGGGAGGAGAAGAGGACGGAGGTCGGGCATTGAGAAGAGTAGACAAATGAGTTACGGTCTGGGACACACGGTCGACAACATGACCTGATGACATAAATAGTTCCATGAGAGGACGTTCTAAAATTTACAACGGAAATAAAAAAAATAAACACATAGTAAACACACTCTTCATAATATTCGGGTAATGTCATGTCATGTTGTATCGGCTAACACACTCAACCCACGGACACAGTCTGCATGCTCGTTTAACCTGAAGTGTTTTCACGAGAGGCCTGCCTTGAACAAACATCCATCCCCCGAAGGGACAGAAGTAAAAGAGACTGACGTATATTTAACAGTGTCTGATCTATCGTGTTTCGTTAACTTTAAGGAAGAGAGTGTGAGACCTCCGGGCTTCAGACTTTAGTCCCATGACCGTCCCGCGCGAGACCTCCGGTTCCCCTCCCAGGAAAGGAGGAAGTACTTCGGGAGAGGGGACTGAGAAGAGAGAGACTCTTCCTGTGAACAGTACCCTAAACCCCGGACGACCGGTCTTAGGTTCTCCTAGAGTGCAGGTCTAGGAATCAAACGGAAAAAAAAGAGGGTCAATTAAATAAGGCCGCCGTCACCCAGAAGCACCGACACTCTCGAAAGAGAACAGCACCGCTCGCCCCCGATGGGAAGCGACCCCACGGGTCCGAAGAGTAACGCCGCTGAAGAGAGCAACACCTCTGCCCGAGATCCACACACACAAAGTTATCAACGCCACGCCCCTGAGGTCCTCCACGTCGAACACCCGAGATCCCGTGTCTGAGTCATAAACACCGCAAACCCGAAAGGAATGGGACGCTGTACACCCTAGAATCAAGGGGCTGGTCTCTAACTTGGGGACAGGGGACGTCGCCGTCCGTCTAAGAGTAGGTGACATGGTGGTCCTTTCAGGAGGAACCAAATTAATGTCGACGTTTTGGGGAAAAAGGTAGGGTTGCTAGACCCACTTGTCCAGAAAACCCCTGGTGGGACGTTGGGTGGTCTCGGAGGAAATTAGACCTTGGGCAAGGAGTCGGAAGCAAAGAGCACCGGAACTATAAAAACTTCGCAACACGGTCACCAGGGTCTCCTGCCGGGGAGTCACAAAGGAGCACAACCTCCACCCAGGACTTCTTCCGTACCCGTCACGACCGAGGAGAGCGAGGTACAGTCCTCAGCGGACCGCTCGGGCCGGGGAAAGGATACGACGAGCGACGAGTCCCACCCCAGACGGTCCAAGAGACGACGTCCTAACCAGACTCGCCAGAACTCCGGCAAGAACAGAAGAGGAACCCAGAACGAACACCAGGACAATCACCTTCGACGGTTCCTGTGCTGAAGGCCTACCGGGTCCCATCGACGACGTGGGTGTATGTACGGGTCACTCCAGTGTCCGGACGACCCCCTGTCGGACCCAATCGGCGAAAGGTACCGACTCAAGGCAGAGTTGTTGGTCCTTCACACAAAAGACTAGGGGTAAAGTGTCTACCTCTTCGTCCCGTCTCTCCGAGTAACCAAAATGAAGGGTCCCTGTTTGTGTCGATATTTCTCCTCGTCCGATCAACGGGAAGAAACGTTCCTACAGGAGAGGTCCATTTTGGATTCGTCAAAATAGACCGGTACACTAAACTCAAAAGAGAAAGAAGTTTCATAGGTCTGGTGGAGACTCCCAGAAACACTCCGACTCTCGTACCCCGTCCCCCACGTCCCCCGACTGTTCCTTCTCGGGGAATCTCGGTGTATCGTCCCACTCGCACTACAACTCCCGCTCCTGACTACAGTATTCTCGTACCGACCCCTCCCTCCACCTGAGCCCGACCTTAAGGTCGAGGGGTGGACGGTCGACACACGGGAACCCACTCGATGAAGTGGAGGGACTCGGCAAGGGAACAAACATTTCGCCGTCACTGCAGTCGTGGACGAAGTCCCAGCAGCACTCCAACTGGGGGCACATCCCGAGTCGTGCTACGCCTCTCGAAGTCCCCCGGAACGTCTAGTGGAAACAGGTCAAGTCAAGTCTCCTCCCCTTTCCTGAGCTGGTCCCGGTGGGTCGGTCGTTCCTCGTCTCGAAGGGTCGTAGGCCGAGTCACGGGGCCGACGGGGAGTGTAGACTTTCGTCTTGGGGTCCCGAGTCCCCAAACAGACATCTCTCGATCGTGAACTGTAGTGAATTACGTCAGTCCCTCTGACTGAGTTCCTCCCTCCTTCCCTCGTGTCTATACGTCATGAGTTCCAATTCGTGTCCATGAACTCTTGAAACACGACTCGAAGGACCGTCGGTATCACTTTTCCCCGATGTACGAGTCAATGCATCGAAAGAAACAGGGACAAGGAGTCCCCTTTACCTCGAAAAGGTCACTACATCATTATGTGACTACTCAAAGTACTCAAACTCAAAACATAATTATCGTAGAGGGTCGACCGTGGTTCTACCTCGGCTCCACGGACCTACTTCACCTCTCTCCCACAAGGACCGTCTCCTCGCCAGGTCTCCACACCTGGTTGACCACACAAACCCCCTTCCCGTCCCCCGTCTGGGAGGGACCCCGGCTCGACTGGAGAGCACAGACGGGACAGCAAAGTCAACCCGGTGCACCAGGAGAGGGGTCAGACCAAGGACATGTCGGACTAGTACTTCGACAAGGTCGCGAGGTGGGGCCGGTAGTGTGAGCTCTTAGGTCTGTAGTTCATGGGCGACGCCGACTAACTGTTCCTCCAGTCACGCCCCGGACTCCCCAGTACCCCGTGTCCGTGGAGAGAGAGAAAGAGTCGCAGTCTCGTAAAGCACCCGTAGATGAGACACGAATCCCATGCCTGGGAGAACTTCATCTAGGGTAATAAACGGGTAAAATGTCTACCCCTTTCACTCCACTACAGGTAAAGATTCCAGAAGGGTCCACCGTGATCACCATTTCTTGTACGGACGGTTACGTCCTCTGTATTCTCTACGCCCAAGTTAGGGGACCTCCTCCCGGACCGTAGGGTGAGGTCATAAGAACGGACCTCTTAGGGTACCTGTCTCCTAGGACCGCCCGATGTCAGGTACCTCAGTCTTTCTCAGTCTGTACTGACTTCGCTGAACCGTACGTACGTGCGTATAGGTAAAGATTCCGATGGTCATTTAATGACTCCCTAAACTTGGGCCCAGAAACTGGTGTCTCGTCCAAGAGACTCGGTGTGAATGATAGGGTGTCTTTTAGTCTCACCCTCGCAACGACATGAACCTGAAAACCCAGATTCATGGGTAAATTGTCTACACTTTTGTCTCCCGTTCCCTCCTAATTGAGTCCAGTGTAATACTCGATCCCCAACCCAATCCTGAGTCCGTATCCGGAGCACCAGTAGGTCCCACGGCGTAGGGTCCCGGGGAAGGAATTTCTATTCCAGAGGAGGGGAAAGGAAGGGAGAGAGGGTCCGGGTGGGTGGGTCCCGGGGATCTCAGGACTAAGGGACGCACAGGGGCACTAGAACTGACACCGACACAGACGTGTTACGAAAAGGAAAAAGTTTGGAGGCTAGCACCGAAACTAAATTTTGGTAGGAGAGGGGTAGAAACGGGTCGGCGGGTGGGACATCCCGGCGAAGGGAGGAGTGAGAGGGGGTAGTTTCGGAGGGGGCACGATAAAAACCGGTGTCCGTCGACGGAGTCTTCCCCACACCGTCCCTCCTTGACTCAGTACCCCGTCTCTTTCGGTCAGTGGACGACGTTCGGACTTAGGACCCGAGGCCAGACACGGGACCCGAGGTGCAATCTCGACATCGCGGACACTGTCATTAACATGGTCCTCAAGAAGAATCTTCAGCTTTTGGTCTTTCTCCGGTTTTTTTTTTTTTTACTGGTGAAGGGTCTACTCTGGTCTGAATCAGGAAAGTTATATAGGACATGTGTCAAAAAAGGAAGATTTTACTTTAGTGTTACAGAACTTAGGAAAGGAAAAGTCTTTCAAGAAAAAGGAACAAAAAAAGTGGTGCACCGAACACCCTAGAATCAAGGGCCTGGTCCCTAACTTGGGGTCGATGCCGTCACTTTCGGGTCTTAAGATTGGGGATCCGGTGGTCCCTTGTGGGAACAATGACAAAAAATTAAGGTCTTCATTACATACTAAATGTACACGAGCGACATTTTTAACATGAAAATAATTTTTTTCCGTGTATAAATATGCACGAGACAAGAGTTCCACGCTTACAAGGGGAGGGGGCGTGGTACTGGGGACACGTTCTCCCAGGGCCAGTGCCCAGTAGCACTCGGAAGAGCCCGCAGTGTAACCAATGCATGTACTGCACACCTGCAAGTCCACACACATATGAATCGAAGAGAAAAATTCATTGGATTGTAAAAATGGACCGACATGCTGTACCTGAAGGGACCACCGAGTCTGTCATTTCTTAGGCGGACGTCACGTCCTCTACGCTCAAGTTAGGGACCCAGCCCTTCTAGGGGACCTCCTCCTTTACCGTTAGGTGAGGTCATAAGAGCGGACCTCTTAGGGGTACCTGTCTCCTGGGACCGCCCGACGTCAGGTCTCAGTCTGCGCTGACTCGCTGATGGTGAAACTGGAAGTGTGTGGCGTGTCTGGGGAAAAGTACAGATTGGGTTTCGGCTCAGTAGGGCAAACTGTCGAGAGACCACAAACAGTGTCCCTACAGGCGTCACCTGGGACGTCCGGGGACACTAACTCGCCCGCCGCTCACAGGTTACAGGATCGTCAATGGGAGGAGGTAACGTCGGAGGACCACCGAAACGTCCCAGTCGTCCACCTGAACGAGAGCGATGAACGACACCGTGTCCCTTCCCAGGGCCGACGGGCGGGAAGGGGAGAGGCTTGCCCGGACCTGGTCCACTACCCGTCCCAGCGGGACTCGAGACTCTTAGATGACGAGTCGAACAGTACCGGTCACCGAAGAACCTTCGTCGTCGTACGGTTCGGGAGAGTCTGCAGTCGGAGCACTCAAAACGACAGGACCCGATCTCCAACAGTTTGTGTCATTAAAAGTCCCAGAAACGGAGTAAAGACACGAAGGAGGTTTTTACAGACCGTACACCTAAAGACTGGAGCTTGGGGTCCTGACCAACTATTAGGACCTTAGGTGAACGTCCTCCGGAATCCGGAGACAAACGTCGACCTGATACCCCGTCTCTCTGGGCGGCCGGAGGTTATTCGGGACGTAGGACTCACCCCCGACCCACGGTAGAAAGGACTCTAGGTCCGGAGGACGGGGTCGAACGAGTGAGGTCACTACGAGACCGGGAAACCTCCAGAGAACTCGGAGGGACCCACCATCGTGACAGGTTGACCTGGAACGGAGGACACTCGTACTTGTGTTCACGTCTGTCGATCGACGGACGGAAAGGTTACCGGGGAGGTGTTGGCGGCAGGACGTCGCGGACCACGTCCCCTCTGGGGGGGGTCCCCGGTAGACCTCGGGTCATCCCCAGACCCGTGACCCAAGTGCAGGATCGAGACTGTGACACCCTGCGAGCGGAGGGACCGGAGACAATTCTGGTCCGGGGCAGGAGCCGGGTCGGAACCAGGACTCGGCGGAGACGGGCGGGACCTCCCCTCTACCGGAAACGGACAACTGGTACGGGACCCACATGTACCGGTACAGGTGGAATGCCCGTCACTCCGACGGTACGGAGGGCGGGGCACATCGGGACGGTGTCAGTACGGTAGGACGGATGATCCCCGAAAACCAAATCACCGAAGATCTTGGGGAGAGACTTCAGGTTCGGGGTTCTGAGTGTCCTCGAAACAGAGTCGGGAGGGGGTGAGACACCAGTCGGAGGTCCGAGAAGGGTGGTGGGGTCCTGTCCTGTGAAGAGTTCGATACCGTCTCCACCAAGGAAGGGAGGACGGGGACCTTCGGGACCTTAAAAGACCCGGTAAACCGTCCGAGGGAAACCCTAGGCCTCGAGTGAGGGACGGGTCGGTGGGACGAGATACCGAGACCCACCCAGTGACGGGAAGAGACCCGGTTGCTCTTGTCTTGTGAACGTCACACATCGACCGGAGACACGGGAGTGTATGTGTACACACACGTCCCGCACACAGGCGGACCGTCACAGTAGAGAGTCACTGTGGGACCACGACCCCGTCCCGCCGTCGAAACCCAGACCACCGGGGAGACGGGACCCACAGCAGGTCGTCGAACCGGAGGAACGTCCAGTAGTCGGTACTGTGGGCCGCCAAGGCGAAACGCGACGGTAGCGGACTCGTGTAGGACCCGGAGGGGCAGCCATTCACGTCGGGGCTGGGTCGGGTGTGTCTCGGTCGCGACCCTTTCCCTCTACCCCCGCCGCCCCCCCAAATGTAAAGTCACTCTCGTCCCTCCCGAAGTTCCTCCTCCACAGTCGGTAGGGTCCGGAAGCTCCTACTCACAGTCTTGTTCTCCCGTCTTACGGGGTCACAGGGACCGTCACCGGGGTCGTGCTCGTTTCCGTCTCTCGACCCTATACTACCCTCAGCGACCCCACCCTCCACCACTCCCCATGTCGTCCTCGGCTCCAGTCAGGTCCAACACCACCCCGTGTCCCTTCACCCAACTATTCTGGGTTCCCTCCGACGTCCCTACCAGGGCCCGGGTCTGAGTGGGGGCGACAGGACGTCCGGTCGTGTAGATGGAGAGTCGAGCTTAGCTACCCTTGGACCAATAAGCCGGGATGTGCGGGCAGAGGTCGCTACTGCTGTTCCCGAAACACCTGGACCAGTAGTTCCACTCCGGAACCCCGGTGTCGACCCACCCCGTCCCCACTGGTGTAACGTCGGGTCCGGAGGTGCCCCGGGTGTGCGGGGTCTTAGACCGGGGGTTTCCGGGACACGAGCGACTCGGACCAGAGTCTCACTCCCCGTGGGACACCAAGAATCGTGTTCGGCTCGTACCCCCAGAGTCGTCTCCCGCCCCCCACCCTAAGTCCGAGTCACAGAAGTTTGGTCCTGTCTACCAGACGGCCTCTCCTTCGTCCGTCCGGGTGGTCGAGTACGTCCCGGATGGAAGGGTGAGCGTCTGCCCCCTCCGGGTCCCTCGACCCACGGACGAGTGAGAACTCTTCGTGGGGTGTCCGGGAGACCACTACGTCACACCCCGAGTACCCAGGAACACACCCACGACCCCACTCCCCGACAGACCCTAGGGGGTGGTCAGTCCCCCACCCACGTGTGGTGCCCCTTCTATCTCGGCAATCTTCGTTGTCTGGTCTCTCTGTGTCTGGTGGGGCTTTCCTAGAATTTTTTGTTCTGTGACTCGTCTTCCTCTTCACTGTGGAGATTGGGTCATGTAAAAACACTTTTACTCTTTGTGTTCGAAATGTCGTCACTCAGTGAAAGAGACTAATGTGTGGGGATTTTTCACCCTTGGACGGTCTCGACCACCACCCACACCCCACAATCTGTGGAAGAGGTCAGTTCCGGGTTTGGTGTTGGGGGTGGGTGTCGGTGGGACCAAGTCGTGGGTGGGCCCCTGGTCCGAATGACAGGGTTTCGGCGACACGTCCGGGGACCGGGGGAGTGACCTGGAGTCCTACCCCTCTGTCTTTGTCTGGGGGCGACCCGGCGTCGAAGTCGGGACCCCCAAAGTTACAGGGCCCGACCCGCGACCCAGACACTCCCGTCCTTTCCTCGACCGGACCGTCAGGACCGAGACCGGACCCAGGGAAGAAACGAGTCACAGTGAGTCCGGTGTACGACCCACGGGTCGGGTGGACCGGAACCCTCGGACAGAAACCGACCTCTCACCTGTGACTTGTCCACCCGTGTGTGTCCAGTCACAAACAAGGCTCCTGGGACTTCGACCCCGTCCCACTATTGTCGACACGGGGGGTGGGACAGGGAGACTCGTCCGTTGCTCCTCCGCTCGTCCACCTCTACCTCCCTTTCCTGGGAGGGACACATTTCCGGGACCCCAGTCCTCCTCCGAACTCCTGAACTCCCAGTCACCCCGACCCGTCTCGGAACCTCCGGGACGTCCCTCCCCCGAAACAGGTCTTCCTCGCCCTTCCACCACTCCCAAGCACGCAGAGACGAACGACTTAAGTGGGGTCGGCCTACATCTCCTCCACAACCCCCACCCCTAAGTTCATCTCCTACTTTACGAGTGCTCCTGGTCCAGGAAGGACCGAACCTCTGGAGCACCGGGGGAACCAAGTGGGACCGATTTCCAGTCTCGTGACCGGACCGTGTGTCACCCGAGACGGGTGAGAGAAGGGGCTGGGGTCTGTGTGTCTGTGCGGCCGACAGGACGTCTGTGCTCAAGAGGGGAGACGTTGGGTCTCCCAGGCTCGGGACACTCCGGGGACCGGAACCGTGCGGGACGGGGACGGGGGAGAGACGGGTAGTGAGGACGAACGGGAAGTTCCGGGTCGTGTCTACGGGGAGACAGGACCTCGAGGAGACAGACGGGTAGAGAAACAGCTCCCAACATCGACGTAGGGAAAAAGGGTTTCGACTTTAGGGTTTCCCGTGTCTCTTCCCTCAACAAGGTTCTCACTGCAAAAGTACCGTGACGTTTCACCTTTCTTGACTTGTCGGTGGTCGTCCCGGGCGTGACCCGACTGTCGGCACCCTTAGAGGACGACCCTCCCCGGTGCCTGTGCCCAGAACCGTCTTACAATGTGAAATCCGGGAGCCCAGCCGACGGCACCTGTCGTTCGACCACGAAACGGGAGGTTCCCCTGTAATGCCCCTTCCGTCCGGGGGTCCCCCCTGTCCCGTGTCTGTCCATTCAAGACTACCCACCCTCTACGTGGCTCACTCGTCCGGCGTGCGTCGGGGTCTTCTGGGGCCTCGAGTGGGACCGTCGGACCCTTGCCCCCGACTCCTGCCACGTACACAGAACGTCCAAATGAAGTTTCTGTGGGTAGGGTTCAAAGGGCGACCTCCCTTCTACAGGGTCATGGACCTTTCGTACTTCTAACCACTGTGGTAACTCAAGGCCCCGGGGTTGCCCGACGACCAGATGGTCCCGTTTCCACTAGACCCAACCTGAGGGGTTCCTGGGCCGACCACGCCACCTACAACCACGTCCAGGACGGGGACGACGACGGACCTTCCCACTGAGGACATCCCGTCCGATGGAGGAGAGACCCCGGAGTAAAGGGGTCGACAATCCCCAGTTCCACCAGTCACGTCCCCAACGTCTGGTCGGAACTCCCCGTGTAGGACGGGTGTCTGATCGAGACAATCCGAGATTTGTTTGGTCCCCTCCCGACTCGACCCTGGGGACGAGGAGGTCGGAGGACGACGAGAACCGTAAACTCGACCGGGATCAGGGGAGAAGGGTAGGAGGAGTGGACTGACCGACCCCCACATACCACCAGCGGTGTGGGTTTGGGAACTCTACCCCGTCCCAAAGGTCGGGCAGACTGGGGGTTCGTACCAGACAAACTCTCGACCTGGAGTGGGGCAGACGAGAGGGGTCCTTTCAAACGGTAGGCAGGTCTGTTCTTCAGGCTGGGACAGTAGTTCTGCCACTTTAGACACCCGTACTAGCGTCCTCCTTGCCCATACACCTGGACCTAGGGACGGGCTCAGGGACCTCCCGCCTCCACAGCTCAGCCCCCGGCCCATACCCTGCGGTGTGTCCAATACTCACGGGCCCTCGACAGACTCCAGTGCCAACAGGACCGTCGAGGGGTCCGTAGACGGACCGCGACACATATGCGTCGTCCGCGAGTGTGTCGCACACCCCCACCGAACAAAACATCCGTAGTGTGGTTACGACGTCCACTAGGCGCGGTAGTACTTCCTGGGACTACTGGTGTGGCACACGGTGGACGAGAAACGGTTGGTCCAGTCACCCGCCAGGACTCCAGACGTCTGGGCTCCCACCCCACGGCCCGTCCGTGACGAGTCCCTAGACGTTCCGTGACGCCCCTACGAGTGTCACCGACCTTCCACACAACTCAAAACACGTGTCGTCGGAACGTCGTCGACCACTCCAACCCGTCTCGATCTCGCAGACTGGGTTCGGCCCGAAAAACCAACCCCCCAACTCCGGGGACCTCGTGGGGGTGTGGCTCTGACCGAGGGGACCGGCGAAGGAGCCGTGGAGTCGTGAGGGAGATGGCGTGTACCTTAAACCCTGGGTGGTCCCTACGCCCTTCTCGGACTCCACGTAGACGTGTTTACTCCACGTCTCCTACGTGGGCGGGCTCCAGGGGCTCGGCCCCCACAACCCCAGTCCAAACCTGGACCCGAGAGACCGAGGGTTCGTGTACAGGAGGAGGGGTACGGACGGCGAACGGACGGACGGGACCGGACGACACACCGGAACCTGTTCAGTAAGAGGGAGAGACCCGAAGGGACAGAGGGACTCCTTACTCGACTATTTCGGTCCAGTAGCACTCCTAGAGAGGTCCGAGTCGCAAAGTACTGAATTGTACACCTAAAACATCACTCCGGGGAAACACCCCTCCGAGTCTACCCTACGGGGGACGCACGCACCCCCCCGCACGTGGGTCGGGGGGAGTGGAGAGTCTATGCCAAGTCCAGTCGGACGGGACCCAGGCAGACCGGGTCCGAGACGGGGTAGGTAGACGTTCCTGCGACTCGGGTCTCCCCTTTCCAACCGAACTCCAGGGACCTGAGGGTGTGTCGACGTCTTTTGACGGGACTCCAGTTGGTCGCGCCGGAACTGGTCCGGGTCCCCACCCACCTTTCTCGGTCTTTGAGGTCCGACCGACCACCCCACTCGCCCACCCGACGTGAGCCGAACCACCACGACCCGCCAGAGGCACCTCCGGGAGACAGCGGACTTTGCCGCAGCAAAACGGACAGCCGCCCCCGCCCCCGAGGACATAAGACAAAGACGTAAATCAGTCACACCACAGTGTTCAGTGCATCGGAGACTTTCAAGGTGAGGTGCGAACGCTCCCTCGCTCTCACTTTTTTCACGTTTTTTTTTTTTGTCATAGCACACTTTTAGCAAGACTGGAGTCCCAGGGCGATCTCCCAGATTCCCTGGGGTCCCCAGGCGTCCCTTGGGGTGTGCCCCTTGGCGCCGAAACGAGGTCAGCCCAACAACCGAGAGGGACGAAGGGGGCTCACTGCACGCACGAGCCGAACCTGTCCCCACGTCGGGTAAGTCAAGGGGTAGACGTCACATCCCCGTGTCCCCGGGTGGAGAGTCCTGGCACACTCCTGACTCCACCGGACCCTGTCCTCGCGAATTGTGACGTCTACACACGAAAGGAGGACCTCCGTGGCCCACCGCCCCCACCTCCGGCCGCCGCTGGGTCCCACTCCTCCCTTCGGGGCGAAAGTCTTCCCACAGTCCCTCTACTATTTGTCGTCCCGTCGGACCGAGAACCCGTCCCTCTGACTACAAGACTTCCGCAGCCAAGAAGTCTTTCATCATGAGTCTTCAGGGTCATCCTAGTAAAAAGAGGAACATATTATACTGTGTTACTGTGTGACACCGGACCTTCTGTTTCATGTGCACCCGTCGGTTCTTTCAAACCTTTTCTTCTCACTGTTCCTTCTTACGATTCTGCACAGTCGCTATTTCTCTCGTGTCGAGACCTCGGCGTGCACTCTGGACCCAAATGACCTGACCGACACTAAGACCCATTATGTCGCCCTTCAGACCTGACACGACCTTGTACGATCTCATACACCGATAAATGTGACTCCAATCAATTCTAATTTATTTATTTGTGGGAAAGGGTCAGAGTGATCCGTGTAAAACAACAAGGTATCAGAGTACACTGGTCACCAATCAAAGGAACAACCTATTGTGTCTAGATCTTGTAAGGGTAGTAACATCTTCCGAGCCAACTTGTCGGGACTGGATCTTCGTCTGGACTCACATTTACTCTGGGACATAGACTACGTCCACTGTACAGTTTGGACTCCTCTACTTTTCCTCACAACCCAATCAACGACATGCGAACCCTTTTTACTTCATCTAGGGATGGAATGGAATATCTTTTTACTTCACATCCAATTCCTATATACACGTTTTTTCACTTCGAAATTTTCATCTCCCGTTCGTAAAAATTTATGTTCTTCATAATGACTTACTTACTTGTTTCTACCAGTCCGATTCGTTCTGTGACCTCCTCTCGGGCAGTTTCTCTTCTGACTACCTCGGTAGACGAATTTTTACTTTTCGAGGAGACCCCTTTTTCCAGTGTTTCTCAACCTGTGCTGACTCGCTGATTTGACTTGACTATTTATTCCATCTTTCTATTGACTCCTACTCTGTGTATTACATAGTAGTTATTTTTAATTATAGGAAGTATATTTTTCTCAAAAATGTTCGATTATTCTTTTATACTCGTCTGGTCACTGTTCGAATGATTATTATTTTCTATTTTGTGTTCGAAATAAAAGGTAGTCAGACTGACCGTTTCGAATTTACTAGTAATGGGTCAGGACCATCTCCACATCTCCTGAGGGACGTCCGGACACACAACCAACATTGGATGCACCCCTTATTTCGTCTCCGAACATAACCTCCGGGATTGATACACCTTAAAAGACGGGACCTGAGGTGAAGGAGTCCAACTAGGATTCCTTAACTGTCCCGTGACTCCCACCAGTCTCTCCACAAAAAGTGTTTCCTCCTACAAGTCTTGTCAAAGGAACGGAGAGGGCGACGGACGGACAGGGTCGCCCCCCGAGTCCTCTCCAGTCACTCGTCCACTGGAAACGACCGACTGCCGCGAGAAACCGGGACCAAAGTGTTGTCAGGACACTCAGTCAACATGGCGAGTGACTGGCCTCCTCGGTCTAGACACTCACTGGACGTTTGTAAGGCCCGTTTCACACGAATCCTTACCTTTCTCCCTTACAAAGACCTCATCTAACGATTGTGAGGGACCTCCAGATCCTTCCGAAGGACCTCCTCTACTTTGTTCGACTGGAGATGTCCCGGTGCACCCCGACCGACTCACTTTAGTCAGCCCCACTTCCACCCCTCGACGTCCGGTTCGTCTCCCTAGCTACACCCGTTCTAACGCCCAACACACTAAACCCCTCAGCGTAGATATAAGGAATTTAATACCTGGACAACTATGTCGGACTCTACGGTCTTGTATCTTTCTGAACCTGAAACGGACCTTTGAAACGGTTCGCACACCGGGTGCCCACCCGCCCTACTTCTCCCAGAAGTTCCCGTCAGGGACGGCGACAGGGAGGACTGGCGACCCGGGACAGGCGGGGGGTCTGGCTCTTCCTGTAGGACGACGCCGGGCTCGACCTCCTTGACTCCTTGCTCGTGAGACGTGCGAAGTTCGAGACCATGTGCCACCTGTTTCGGGGACTTCCACTCGCACGGGCCCCCCCATCCGACGCCACCCCCACGACCGGGTACGGGCGGACACGACGTTCGGGAGACGGTCCACCTCGGAAGACAGACGCACCGGAGGGAACCAGGTCGAGTGCCGCCAGGACACTCCCCTCCCGTCACTCCTCCCCAGTCTCCCCTCCACTCACGGGGTGCCGTGTGTCGCTCTTTCGGGGTCTCGGTCTTGAACTCGAGTACAGGCGGAGAATCCCTCGGGATCGGTGGGGGGACGGACGTGACGACCTGTACCTTCCGGCGGCAAGAAGGGGGCTCGACTCCGGTCACGACCCCCGTTTCCCCCTAGCAAAGGTGTCACGGCAGTAGTCGGGACGACTACCTCACCCGACGTGACTACATGTCAATGGAAGTGACGGACAGGTCCACAAACCCGACAAACGGTTCCTGTGTGTCCTCCGTCCCTCACTTTCGACGGGGTTTTGAGCTTTGTTCCAACAGGAGACCCTCGATCTGGAACGAGGTCAGAGGACGGTCGTTTTCCGGACCGGTGTGACAATCAACCTCCTCCCGTACCGTTGGGTGACGTCACAAGAATGGACCTCTCAGGGTACCTGTCTCCTCGAAACACCCGATGTCAGGTACCCCAGCGTTTCTCAGTTGACTTTTCTGTGCTGACTTCGCTGAATCGTGCGTATCGGACGCACGTGACAAGCACCTGTGGCGGGAGACCACCACCGTGGACCGTTGCGGCTCTGGTTTCACGGCGGAGGGTCCTTCTCAAAATTCTCCTTGGTTCATCATACCGGGTTCTTCTCTATGTCGACCCATCAAAAGACCATAAAATGTGAATACAAATAATAATGGGACTGGTGCTAAGCTCTCATCAACCTCCTGACGACATGGTACTCCATATTTGACCTTTTCCAACTACGACTTTTTCTTGTACCATGGTCCGGTCGCGCCGCTGACACCTCGATCTCAGCCCCCTCCCCGGGCGACTGGTGCAAAGGGGGTGTCAAAGGAAGTCATACGTGCGTTTCTCTTTATGAACGGATTTTTTTTAGGAACATTTTGACTCTACATAGAATATGTGGACATGTAAAGTATATGATCGTCTATCCCAAATTAGGGTACCTCAAAAATTGTTTCATGAAACTCTAGACAATTATTTTACAATAGATGGACGGATACACGGCGGGGTAAGGTCTCCCTAAAATCCGTCGAATATCTCTGAATACCTCACTCAGTCTCACTTTCCTTTTGTTCCCGTCCGGGTATTTCACCTTAGATCTCTCGAAACATGTCCTCGTGCCCGACACCACGCCGGAATGGTCCTGACTGGTACGTATAGTGAGACTCGAAGGGTCGTCGGTCACACTTTCCCCTCCACACCAGTCAGTGATTCGTGTCACGGACACTCCATCTCTTATATGGGGTACGAGTCGTGTCACCTCCGAAGGAGTAGGTCCTGGTCGACTCTGGCTGAATGGACGGAGGGAGTCCCCTGTGGGGGGCAGGGAGCAGCGGAGGGGGGGGTTGGGGGGCACCTCACATGTCCCACACTGTGCCTCGTCACAGGTAAATCTGTTCCAGGGAACCACTGGAGGTGCACTGGAACCTGAAGGCGTCGACGCAAAGATAGCCACAGTTTTCGAAATCACTCCAAGAAGGTCTAGCACTTCCTGTCTCTTTGGTCTGATAACCCACAAACCTCGGCCTCCCTGAGTCCCACGTCCCAGGAGGGGGTCGGAGTCCGCCCGGACCACCTCGGGACGAGCAGACTATTTGCGTCACTACGAGACGGCGAGTGCACCGGGAGCCGACGACAAAGCGACCTCGGTTCGGTCTCCCGACCGGACCCATCCCGGGGTGAGTGACCAGCCCCGAGTCTCTGACCGGACCCCAGTCCGCGGGTGGCACCCTAGTCCTCCACCGACTCCCACCGAAAAGCCTCCCCTCCCTCGCCCGTCGTCCACCGCCCGTAGGCCGTTCAGGGAGACAAACAGGGAGACCCCAACTCTAGGACGACTCGACGAGTCGTGTCCCCAGTAAACTCCCCATCGTACACAGGAGTCAGGGGTTCGTCACAAACAGGGCTGACTGGTAACTTCTTGACGCCTCGTTCCACTCGAAGTCTGACCCAACGAGGAGTACGTAGACGTTTCCCCTCAGTGCAACAACCCGTCATGTCCACTACCCCCGTCCCTCGGCACGTGGTCCTGACCGACCAGGGGCAGGGACTCGTCGGGGGCCGCCACCCAGTCAGGACTCCCAGGTACACCCTGATCTCAGGACGGTCGGGGTCCCGCGGTCCAAGAGTGGTACCCATGACCGTCAGTGACCCTCCTTATTTTCCGTCGAGACCTAGAGTCCGCTTTGGACCTCTATGTTGGCGCGTATACGCGCACGTTCCGTCCCTCCGTTCGTCCTGAAGTTCCTTCGACGACAAAACTCCTAGGACGTAGACCTTGAAGTCGGACACAGGACCGAGTAAAGTCAAGTCAAGTCAGCGAGTCAGTACAGGTTGAGAAACACTGGGGTACCTGACGTCGTACGGTCCCGAGGGACAGGTAGTGGTTGAGGGCCTCAAATGAGTTTGAGTACAGGTAACTCAGTCACTACGGTAGGTTGGTAGAGTAGGAAACAGCAGGGGAAGAGGAGGGCGGAAGTTAGAAACGGTCATAGTCCCAGAAAAGGTCACTCAGTCAAAAAGCGTAGTCCACCGGTTTCATAACCTCAACGTCGAAATCGTAGTCAGGAAGGTCCTGACTAAAGGAAATCCTACCTGACCAACCTAGACAAACGTCAGGTTCCCTGAGAGTTCTCAAAGGAGGTTGTGGTGTTAAGTTTTCGTAGATTACGAATAAACCCTGTGTAAGGAAACAAGTAATAAATAACTCGTTGATGAGACACGAGCCGACAGATCCGTGACCCTGATGTCGACACCTGATCTCTACCGAGGAGCACCCGGTTGTGAGGTACCTCCCTTCTCAGTCTGTCATCCGTGCCCCGACCATCCATCGTTCTTCTCCTCGCCCCCCATCCGTCGTAGTGGGACTGGTCCGACCGTGACTCGTGACCGACCCCCTAGAGACCCTGGACCCCAATTACAGGGTCGGGACAGGTACGGAGTGACATACTGGACTCTGTTAGGACCCAGGAGACCCGGAGTCAAAGGTGTAGACATTTTACCCTAGTCATTCGGGGCGGGACAGGTAGGTGCTCCCAGTGTGTTCTCCGGTCATCTTCACTTTCCGAAACGTTTGATATTTCACACCAATCCCTTGGAACTGTCCGAACGTAAACACTAGGTCCACTCGGTCCGTACCCCCGTCCCCTAGTCCCGGCTCCAGACGAGGTAAGAAGGAACAACTTTTTTTTTCACTTCAGTGAGTCAGCACAGACTGGGAAACGCTGGGACACCTGACACCGGATAGTCCGAGGAGACAGGTACCCTAAAAGGTCCGTTCTCACGACCTCACCTAACGGTAAAGGTCCGTGTCGTCGAAGTAGTGCCTTCTCCCCCACCACCCGTCAACCACCAGCCAGTGTGCCCGTGGGAGTCCGAGTGGACCAGAGGGCGGGACGTCGGACCCTGATGTCGGTCCCGAAGCACTTGCTCCTCTACTAGGCCCTGGTGGACGGTGGGGGTCTCCTCCTTGGCGACCACGACTACACGCCTGGGGGTGGGTACTAGGTCATACGGACGGACGGGTTGGACCTGGCGCACCCGGTGGGCTTCCTCGCGACGAAACGGAAGACTACCTGCCCGGGACGACGGGCGAGAGTGACACGGGACCGGCGTGGGTGGGGAGGACGGTGACAAGTAATTGTGGTGGGCGGGGTGCAGAGGTCGACGCCGGCCCAAGTCGGACCGGACGGGCACGGACCCTCCAGTGGGGCGACCCGACCGGGGACTCCCCGGGGAAACCCTCGTCCACAGACAATGTCCACCCGGTGGCAACCGGCGGAAATTCTGTCTAAGGACAGATCCGGAGCGGCCTCTACAAGGAAGGGAGAGACGGGTAGGGTTGTATGTGTGATGACCCACCTCCGACGGTCGTGGTGCGAGGGGTTGGAGGGGTCTCGTAGGGTGTGGGACCTTTATTCGTCTTTACATGTCCGTTGGGAATCGACGTCCGGCGTCCGGGAGGGGGTCCGACGTCTGGGAGCGGACGAAGTCCCGGTGACGGTCCGAAGGTGTCGACTGTGATGCACCATCGACTGTGGTTATTCAGGGGCACCGTCCCCGACGACCCCACTCTCCAACCGGTTTGGTGGGTCCCGGGTCGTCCAGGTCAGTCGTCCCTCCACCCGAACAGGGACCCCGACCACACCCTCCTCCCCCGACCGGTTCCCGGGAAGGTCGACCGTGCACCCGGGAGGGTTTCGGAGTCGTTTTTGTGGGTTTGTAAGCCCGTCGAAACCTTCAAGGTTCGTCAGGTGGAGGGTAGCTGACGGAATCGCAGGGTCCGTCGGTCGGGACTACCGTCTCGACTCTACCACACGTAAATAAGTAGGCAGGGTCTCGGGGGGACGACGGGGACGGGGTCCAGTCCCTCTAAAGCTCGTCTCGGGGAACAGACTTCCTGTAAGTGTCACCGGAGCTGCAACGGAATCTGTGTCGCACAATCGGAGAACGTATAGTCGAAAAAGTCTCAGTAAATACTCGTTTGTATTGTAACTTCATTTTGAAACGATCAAATTTGGGAAAACCTTGAGGACCTCCGAGACACTGGATGCAACAACCCCGTCCTCTCCCCTTCCCCGACACATTCTGGACCGTAAATAAAGACTCCAACCAAACACAAAAATCACCTTGAAACCCCTTAAGGAACCGACAAGAAGGTGAGGGACGAAGGTGACGTCCCCCGTGCCCAAGATAAGGACCAGTCCCTTGTTCTAGGGTGTCCAAGACGTAGTGCCGGTTTTTTTTTTTTTCTTTTAAACACCTCTCATGTCTTTTTATATGTGTCCTTTTCTTTATTCAGTGTCCTTTTTTTATATATACGTCCTTTTTATTTTTGATATGGGTCCTTTTATCACCTGTAGGTCTCCGTTTGTGTTGACTCTACTTTGGTTCGTCAGGTGACACACCGGTGACGAGTGGGATTACCGTCCATACGAAGGAGACACACCAGTCTTTGAGCGGTCTTCGGCCTGTCTAGTGCCGAAAAACACATCGTCTCGGGACGACAACCTGTCAAACCGACAAAGGTCAAACGTCTAAAACATTCAGTGTCACCGATAGAAGTCGGAGGAGAGACCACCAAAGAAAATCCTATCTAAGGACCTTTTGTCTCACACCTGGGACCCTCAGTTCGTAGGGAGTGTGAGTCAGAACGTGTCTAGTAGAGGCAACACAGTCTTTCACACGGGTTAGGATTGAAGTCTGTTGGGGTACACTGGGGTCAGAAAGGGTAACATGCGAGAGGAGACCTGTGGGACTTTCGTCATCCTTTTTCATCGGGGGGAGAGGGTGTCTCTCTGACTCCGACTCCCGTCACTCACCAAAAGTCCCACCACTCCGCCCCACCGGGTTCCACTCCGTCCACAGTGGAACAGGACACCTCCGATGTCCATCTCTTCCCTCAAGGAAGTAAGTCCCAGGTCTATTTCTTAGACGGACATTACGTCCTCTGGACCCAAACTAGGGACCCAGTCCTTCTAGGGGACCTCTTCCCGTACCGTTGAATGAGGAGGTCCGTTCTTATCACGGTACCTGTCTCCTCTGACCACCCGATGTCAGTTACCCCAACGTTTCTCAGGTCGGTCTGACTCGTTGAAGGTGAAATTGTCGGGGAAATGAGAGGACTTCACTTAAGTGTCCACTATCTATAGTGGATGGGTACGTCTTAAAAAATCTTCAGTTGCGTTTCGAGGTTAGTATTTTCCCTTTTTTTTTCATTTTCCCCGCTAGGTCATCCAATTCTGTCACGATAGTGACGTCGCCCATTTCTTAAAGTAGAGACCAGCCCCTTTCTTATCGAGTGTACGGCAACCCGGTAATTTTTTTTTTTTTTTTTCCTTACATATTTCACTACGTGTAAAGTCGTACAGTCACGACCCGCGTCCGGGGCCTCCTTCGTGGCCAGACTCGGGTCCGTGTTCCCGAGGCGGGCCGCGTCAGAGCGGAGGGCCCGAAACGGAGGTGCCACGCCAAGAGGGTCCGGACCCGTGTTAGGAACGAATCAGAGGTTCCTTTCGTCCTCAGTCATGGAAACCGATGTCGCGTCGACGTGACGACCGTTAGGTACACACAGGAGTGGCCCGTTTTTCAGGACACACAAGCACGTTCTCTGCCTCGCTTTGGGGCTGGGTCTCTTAGCATTGGGCGTGGAGGTCGGGGCCCTGCAGAGGCCGCATCCTCCCGGTCGCCCTGCGGGGTGGGACGCGTAGCAAGTGCACTGGCCTAGGGGCGGCGGGCCCGGCGGTTCACGCTGGGGTCTCAATGCTTTAGAAGGACCACCTCCCGGTAAGGCGAGTGAGAGTCTATATCATAGTCAATTCCTGGGATGAGATCATCAAATCCCCCGGCCGTGGGTCAGAGCCGTCACGTCTCCGCTGGACCTAAAAGGGAGAGGCAGACTTCGGGTTAGAGTCTGGGGGGAGGCCGAAGTGGTCGAGCAAAAAGGTGTCTGGAAGGCTGCGGCCTAAAAAATAACACAACACCACGACAGTTCTCATTGATTGAGGTGAGCGCCCTGGATCCTTTCTTATTGTCATCACTGAGTATCCCGTGAATCAGGCACGGACCGTGACACGAGTTCCGTAGCGGACATAAAAGGTAACTAACACACACAATTACAGAGTCAGCACAGGCTGAGACGCTGAGGTACCTGACGCCGGGTGGTCGAGGAGACAGGAACCCTAAGAGGCCCGTTCTTATGACCTCACCCAACGGTACGGGATAGGGAGGAGGTCCTGTCGAAGGGTTGGGTCTCTGACTTGGGCGCAGAGGCCGTAATATACGTCTAAGAAATGGTAGACTTGGTGTTCCTTCGGCCCAAAGTAATTGAGGAGTCTATGCTAACTGATGGGTAGAGTACGGTCCCAGTCCCGTCCGCCAAGTTGCTTTTCCGTTAAGGTGTACAATGTATGAATCTAGCGTTTTTCGGACACGACAAACGGGGTGAGAGTGTCATGTCTGGTCCTTCTGTGTCCGTGTATACATGTGTCCTTCCTTTTTGCCGACCGAAGACTTGCAATATGTCGGACTTTCATTCTGTGCACTCTGGCCCTCGACGTAAGTTTGTGTTTGTCGATTGCAATTTTTATAATCGGCAGGTGTGTTAGGGGAATTTCTTGTGTCCTTGTTTAACAAGCGACATTTATTGGGCATTGTTTGCATGATGGCTACTAATAAGAGTTGGAATTAGGGTATGTATGTGTGGGTTTGGTAAGATGAAAAATCTCATATTCCCCCTGCCCGTCTAGCGTTGAGGGTCCGTAGGGCGTTTCATCCGCCCAGTGGAATCCCCGTTGGAAATGGGCGAGTTTTTAAGCAGAGTGTAATCGTCACTCCTAAGCCCGCAGTGGGGCTTAGCAATAAAAGGAATGAGTATTCAAATTCCGTATTTCTGCATTGACCGAATGAAGGATCCATTGCTCAGGTTTAGAGTAATCGTTATGCCACTCATATTTTCACCTTGCAATTTCGGACATGAAACAAGCAACTTCCGACGGAATAAGTAAAGTAACAAGATACAGCGAAAAGTAAAATGATAAAAAATCGACACTCTCTTCCCCCCTTTCCATCCCGGTGTTATACGTCTATTCGTTGGCCGAGCGTTTCCAAGTGCCCCTCTCGGGGCGGGGAAGGCCAAGGAAAGAGTCAGACTTGACAGCGCTCTCAAGTAGACCGCTTGCGGCCTTCGGCGATCAGCGAGGTGTCGCCGGCTTCCCCGCCCGAGCTTCCGACTCCCTCGGATTCCACGAGAGCCGAGCAAGCCGCCACGTTCTACCGGCTGTAGAGAGACCTGCTCGAGTAGGCTTTCGCTCCTCGACGTCGCTTCCCCGCCACTCACCGGAAAAGAGGGAAGCCCAAAGTCCCAGGATCAGAATCACCCCGAACTCCGCCTCTTCCCTCGCCGGGCCCTCGCTGCGCCTCCCGGTCAGACGCGGGCGGGGGATGGAGTCGGCGCGAGGAGTAACCGGGCCGGCGGCGGCGGCGGCGCCCGGCCCAGCGGGCCGGCGGGTGACCGACATCCGCGCCTCCGACCACCCCGGAGGCGGCTACTTCCCCGTCCTGCCGAACACGATCGCCGGGCTCCCCGCCGGGCGGCCCCCGCCTCGACGCCGGCGCCTGGCCTGTGCGACGGGGCGCCGGACGGACCTCAGGCCTCCCAGAGGGGCCGCGTCGGGGGAGGAGGAGACTCCTCTGCCCGCGCCGCGGTTCCCGAGGCACGCCGGAAGCTCAGTCCTGACCTCAAAGAGCCCCTTCACTGAACGAGTCTCAGAGGCCCAGACAAGGACGGCTTTGGCGCTGGGTTTCAGTCTGGAAATTCTAAAGGTTTAGGAAGCGGGCCAAGGGGCGACAAGTGTGAGCGTCGGGAAACACTCCGTAAAGTCCAAGAGCCCCCGCGAAGCGGCCGCGCGTCAGGACAGTCGGTCGATAATTACAAAAGGTTCACTCCCCGAACTCCACCTTAAACGGGTGCCGGCGCCTCTCGAGACTCACCCCGGCTCACGCGAGACTCTCAACCGGAGTCCGAACCCGTTCTGTTTGACCGCCCTGCCCCGCCCTCCGGCCGGCAAAGAACTACTGAGAGTCTCTTGGGACAAGACACAGCCCCACTTCTCAGCGCATCGACCGAACGTCAAAACACTGGGTTTGAAGGAGACCTGGGAATTTCATAACCATCAGTAAAGGTCTGAGATATTCCCGAGGTCAAGTAGATACACTTTCTCTACCCTTTGGACCCGGTCACCAAAAGATCGTGCGCAATCTAATCAAGTCTACAGGAACACCTCTTCGGTCCGACATTCCTTCCTACAACAAAAGAGGCCGTCAGCAAGTGAGCCGTCTACAAATAATTATGGCGGACACACCACCGACCTTTTACCTAAGAAAAGTGACACGCTTTCCATAGGGAGTGGGAGTTCGACATGTGTGTCTAGGTGGTGTTGACGAGGGCGGGGAGGGACTAAGGGGTCGGTCGGGAAGTGCTCCAAAGACCAAGTATTATCCGTGCGTCGTAATTAAAGGAGATAGGAACACCAACACAACACACGAGTCAGCACACGCTAAGAACCGCTGGGGTATCTGACAGCGGACGGTCCGAGAAGACCAGGTACCCTAAAAGGTCCGTTCTTATAACCTCACACAACGGTGAAAGAGGAGGTCCCAAGAAGGGGTGGGTCCCTAGCTTGACCGTAGAGGACACCGAACACGGAGTCGGTCGTCCAAGAAATGGTGACGCGGTGGACCCTTCGGGAGAAAATCCAGATAGAAGATCATTGACCGTCCCTTAACCATGACCCAGGAGACCACTGCAGACTCGGGTAGGTCCAAAGTGTCCAAACGACCTGTCAACGACTCCCTCGGTCGAAGGGTCCTGGACTCGAAGGACGTCCGCGAGGGGAACAAAGGGCTGACGTCCGTCAGACATGGACGTCAACCACAACTACACACATCACAGAACACAACCCGGAACCTACCCTGACGTCCCTTCCCTCATAAACACCTAGGGGGTGTTCTCATCTCTGAGACGTCGGTCCGTCTGGACCAGGGAACCGCCCGGGGTAACACCCCAAGACACGAAGACACCGGACTACTGGAGACTAAATCCGTCAAAGGAACAAACATTATTGCCAAGGTCCATCCACCAACTACCTCTTCTGACAACTCTCAGGGAACCTGACGTTCCTCCAGGTTGCTCAGGTAAGACTTCCTCTAGTTGGGACCCTAAAGAAACCTTCCTTACTACGATTTCGACTTCGAGGTCATGAAACCGGTGGAATACGCTTCTCAACTGAGTAACCTTTTCTGAGACTACGACCCTCCCTAACCCCCGTCCTCCTCTTCCCCTGGTGGCTCCTACTCTACCGACCTACCGTAGTGTCTCAGTTACCTGCACTCAGACTCACTTGAGGCCCTCTACCACTACCTGTCCCTCCGGACCACACGACGCTAAGTACCCCAGCGTTTCTCAGCCTGTACTGACTCGCTGACTTGACTTGACTCCACCAACTCTTCTAATTTATACTCCTACATTCTCACATACAAAATTTGAAACATGGTCTATCATTCACAAGTCGTCTACCGAAATTTCTTCATCTTCGGGTTTAGGGAGGAAATCCCCTGTATTATTCATTCGTAACCCCAGGATCTCAGTCTGACGGTTCAAAGTTAGGGTGAACAGTATACTTTCAATGAATTGGTACGGTACGGAGAGAAAAGAATAGACATTTTGTACCCATTATAAATGACCAATAACAGTCCTGATTCACTTAATTACATAGATTTCATGAAGTCTTTCGTAGATCATCCATGATTCACGGGTCATCTACAATCGAGAGCAGTAATAACAATTACTTCCGAAAATTCCTTTCTTCATTATAGGTCAGAAGTCACACTCTTATAACGCAACGATAATACATTTCTAACTTAACCCCCTTTACGTCCGTTTCTCTGTCACACTTTCTTTGACCTGGTGTACGACCCAAACCTAATTTGGATGACCTTTGAGGTAAAACGAACGTGTCGGTTTTCTCTTTTTGATTTAGCCCCTACTCCCCCAGTCTCAAGAACAGTCTCGACACTTTCCAGACTTGTTTACCATAAAGGATGTCATTTATTTACGACAAGATGAACGAGGAATCTTCTTTAGAGAAATGACCGTGGAACCACATCACATCCCTACAGTGTCTCTCTTGAAACACGAATTATTAAATCCTTCTCGGATACTGGTAGAGTCTTTTGAAGAAAAGAGAAGAATTTCCTTTATCGTTTCCTGACTCGGAGACGTTCACATTTATTTGGCTAAGAGTTTTCAGCACCTTACACGAACAAGAAGTCTTGTCGATAAGACAAAACACAAGTAACATGACACATTCAGTTCTTTCCACAGTAATGGTAGTAATAATAAACCGGGAGTTAATTAGTAGTCTTTCAAGAAACTAATTAGACTCTAAGTTCTTTCACCCCTTAATAAAATACTATGAAGTAGGTCCGACACCACTCCACGACAAGAAGGGGGTTGTGTCGTACAGATATCACCAAAGTCAACAAGTTCTGGGCATCTACTCAGAGGAGTCCCATCGTGACCCGTGGTCGACGTCACACCCGGACGGAGAGAACAGTCAAAGAAGGAAACCTGCATTAACCAATCAGTTCAGTGGGAGGAGAAACCAAACGAATCAAGTTGACAGTCTCCTATCGACAGTGACGAAGGTACGTCCATCTACCACTGGGCGTCAGAATTACCTCTTCAACCCGGATCTCACACGACCTCCACTCACCGAGACTCGACCTATGCATACACCTCTTAGGAACCTCGACACCCCTCTCCAATCCCTTAAAAGGTCAACTCTGGTCCCGAGACGAGGGTATGAGAGACGACCAAAGGAATAACTTTATTCCATTTTCTTTAATCTGGATTTTGTTTCTCCTCCCTTTACTCAACAATCCAATCGAACCTTCCCTTCTTAATATTAAATTTTACTTTGTAGCCGTGTTTCCATTCCCCTAGGACAGAACAAAAAGGAACACAGAGATTTCGCGTATCAAGTCTTAACTGGGAGTCATTAACAATCTTGACTTCAGATAAAAGATTCTACTGGAGTTGTGTGTGTAAGATTGGGTCTCTGGGGTACCCAATTTTGGGTGAAACTTGTTAAATCCCAGGGAGGTTTAGGAAACCTGACCTGTAGACAGGTCTCGGTCCCCGGTGACACGGGAGGTGTCCGTCTAGGTTCTCCCACTCCGTAAGGATCGGGGTCTGTCTGGAAGGGACCAGTATGCAGACGGTCCGAGGTCACCTCCCTCCCACGACCCCCTCTCCCGAGTCCGGGGTCATTCACAGACGAGAGAACGGGTGTGGCGAGAAGATCCTGGATCATCTCATGGACCACTCGCGGACCTTGGTCACGTGTCAACGTGACAATGTCCATAGTACTCCGTCCCGTCATTTTTGTGAGGAGAGAGGGGGAGGGTTTGCAAATGACTCCGGTTTTGGGGTCTTACACAAGTCCTTGTAGTCTGTCAGACGTCACCCTTTCCCTCCGACGTCAGTCACCCTCTGTCTGACCCCCAAGGTGACTCCCCAACGCGAAAAAATCCCTCAGGAATCGTCAATAACCTCGGTGCTCCCCTTGTCTTAACCGAGCTATGTAATCTCTGGACGAGGATCGTCCTCACAAATGAACTTTTCAAGGACTACTGATTACGGACGGCATATTCGTCATGGTGACGGACGACCCTACTTATCGACAGAAGAGTACGTCCCTCTCCTCGTCATTAATCTTTTTAGGACTTGTGACTTTGGGGGATTTCGACGAGTACTTTCTTCAACTCTTCACTACATTGGTCTCTTGGCTTATATACATTAACTCACTTTCATCGAATGAATCCGAGGATGTAGGTGTTGACATAGTGGAGGGAGGACTTTTACATGGAAAACACGACAAGTTCATCTATTTTTATCGTCGTACCCGGTGGTACCACCATAAAGAACGGTCTGTTCGTCATACCACACAGCCAAAGACCACTCAGGTAGGAATCACACACACAAAAGTGGGAGACCAGTGATCTCCCACGTGACAAAGGGACCTACATTGACCTCAGGAGTAAAAAAAGAATCAAACTCCTGTCCTAAGTGAGAAGGAATTGAAAAGATCAGAACAAGAGACAAAAACTGGGTACGAGCTAAATAACCATAAAATTGATCCACACCACCACCACCACCAAAACAGCGATTCAACACAGGTTGAGAACCCTGGGGTACCTGACATCGGGTGGTCTGAGGAGACAGGTAACCTAAAGGCTCCGTTCTTATAACCTCACCCAACAGTAAAGGAAAAGGTCCCCTGGGTCCCTAGTTTAATCGTAGAGGACGTAACATCCGCCTAAGCAATGACTGACTCGGTGGTCTCTTTGGGAATTAATCCATACTCACTCACTTCAGCGAGTCAGCACAGGCTGAGAAACGCTGGGACACCTGACACAGGTACCCTAAAAGGTCTGTTCTCATGACCTCACCCAACGGTAAAGGAAGAGGTCCCCTAGAAGGGTTGGGTCCTTAGCTTGGGCCCAGAGGGCGTAACTTTCCGTCTACGAAATGGTAATAGTGAGATACTAAACTTTATCAATGAGAGGAACTTAGAGTCAAAGGGGTAGATATTTCACACCTATTATTAGATTAAGAGTCTCACCACTCCCAATTTCCTCCACTCCGTGTCAAATACCTAGACGTCAATTCACGAGTTTTGCTAATCAACTCTCACGAAGGTGACATTTTAGAAAAGTATTTGGCATCATCGGTCAACGGGGAATACACCGGTACCATCTGTAACGAATAGTTCGTGTTTGAGGACACTTAAGGGATATGACTGTAAAGTTTGTCGGTAATGTCAAATAGGCTCTTCCCTTTAACAACTCCTTATACTCATTTAATTCCAACGACTCTGGATTAGAGGGAACGAGGAGGATGACGTTTCCAAAAGACAAGTCTGGGTTAACCTTACTTGGTCTTTTGAAAACTTAGACGGGGAAAGGAGTAAAAAACAGGTCCCTATACTTAAAACAAAAGTTCTTAGAGTAACAAGGAAATTAATAAGTTTTATCAACGAAAGTTGTCGAAAAAGAAAAGGAAACAAAGAAAAAAACCGGTATTACAAATTAACTAACTTACCACTTTAACCCATTCATCTAAAAAACTTTCGTATTAAATACGGTGCCCCAGATCTAAACAGGTCAAAATGTCACACCATTCTAGTAAACCGGTGGACTACGTTTCTTGACTGAGTAACCTTTTCTGAGACTACGACCCTTTCTAACTTCCGTTCTCCTCTTCCCCTGTTGTCTCCTACTCTACCAACCTACCGTAGTGGTTGAACTACCTGGATTCAAACTCGTTCGAGGTCCTCGACCACTACCTGTCCTTCCGCACCGTACGACGTCAGGTACCCCAGCGTTTCTTACCCTGTACTGACTCGTTGACTTGACTTCTATACCACATAATGTCCTATTCTAGTGGCGTGGAGGATATCAATATTTATAGTCCTCGGACACCTTCCCCATGGGACCACTACTCTCTTCTGTCTACTTCTATCCACTAGAAGTAAGTCCTGGACGAGTGTAAAGAAACACCTACACAGACTGGGGAGGACACACCACCTGGACCAGTAGTCACTACGCGGAAGCAACAGTCACAAATACATCGAACCAAGGGAAACATTACAGGTGAGTCAGTCTCTGGTCGACGAAAGAGAAGATCTTCCGGAAAGGACTTCGTGGACCTCAAGTCGTTCTAGGAACACCCAGGTGAAAACCCCATTCCCGACCTCCTCGGGAACACGGTACCGAGACACCCACGGGAAAGAGTCGACCCTCTCGTCAACCACCGGTCCTAGGATCCCGTGCCACCTCCTGACGCAAACGTCTCCGTCAGAAGAGATCCTCTTCGGGAAGGTCCCGTCGGTAGGAAAGAGGGTAGAATTGAGAGGACTCCGAACCTCATCCTTTCTCCTTTCGAACTTTAGACAATAACCTTACTGACACGAGAAACTAAACCAAAGAGGGGACATTCCACCTTGACTACCGTCCATTAGAGTCTCTACCACTCGGATTTTCCTCTTCTATTCTATCTTTGGGACACCCCAGGGACTGTCTCGAGAATCTCGGAAACAGTAAGGGGACCCCGTCATAACTACACCTCCTCCTCTGTATCCTAGATGGGAGTCTTCGAGAATCAGGACACCCTCTACGCCCGAACATTTATTTAGTAACACTACAACGTACCATTCACGAAACTATCTTCGAAACAGGTCACAAAACTCCTGAGATTCTCGTTTCTTCGACGTTCGACACCCGATAACCCCCACGAAAGGTATAAACCTTTTCCAGACAGACCAGTTCCGATACCAAAAAGGTCACCAGTACATACCTCCACTCTCAACCTGACACTTCTTCCGACTCACGGCTTCTTAACTACGAAAACTTGACACCACAACCTCTTCTGAGAACTCTCAGGGAACCTGACGTTCCTCTAGGTTGGTCAGGTAAGATTTCCTCTAGTCAGGACGCACAAGAAACCTTCCTGACTACGATTTCGACTTTGAGGTCATGAAACCAGTGGAGTACGTTTCTCAACTGAGTAACCTTTTCTGAGACTACGACCCTCCCTAACCCCCGTCCTCCTCTTCCCCTGCTGTCTCCCACTCTACCGACCTACCGTAGTGGCTGAGCTACGTGTACTCACTCACTTGAGACCCTCTACCACTACCTGTCCCTCCGGACCGTACGAGGTCAAGTACCCCAGTGTCTCTCAACCTGTGTTGACTCGCTGACTTGACTTGACTCCTACAGGAAACTGTGATGAGAAAGGTCTTTAGGACTTTCCGACGGGTGTCGGGTGTCTGGAACCGGGAAGGAGAGGATCTCGTCCTCGTACGACTAATAAACGACTAGACATACAGGGTAGACGAGGTCGGGTGGGGTATCAAACCGCAGGGTAAGGAGTGAAACGTGGAAAACCATGGGTTTCGGAGACGGAAGTCTCTCAAGGTCAAGAACTGCTCACTCCTTAAAGTAGACCTTACGAAAGGTGATTGAGCCCAAAGTAGACCTACACGTACATTTACAACTAGGTTTAGAAAAAGGGTGTAAAATACTCATCTGAAAGTCATCATCTGGGACCAGACTTGACTGTTGGACAACGAAAAGAAACTACCCGTAGTAGTTGTCTATGTCCCTCAACTTTCGTAAAAATTTTTTTCTGCTTGTTTGGAATCACCTCCGGAATGGACGGTCAACCAGGACCCCTGTCCCGAAACAATCTTTCAAAGAGGTATTTATGGTTCCCGGGGAGACGTCGATGTCCAAAGACACGAATGGCGTCTCGTATCGGAGTGATAAAGGGTACCGAAGTGTCCGTGTTTCGGATCCCATCGGGTCAAGTCCCTGTTTATCTACGAGGACGACGTGTGTCGACAAAGGGAGAGGGACTACCGTGAATGACCAGAGGGACTTGTGGAGTAAGGAAACCCGGAACGAAAAAGATCGTGGAGTCAGAGGGTCTCTGATGTACCCTTTTATCTCGTCCCTACGTGTTCGTCAGGGTGGGTGGAAGTCGGATTAGACTAGCTAAGACATTTACTGGGGAAGGTGAGAGGGTGGACAAAAAACACATTTGGGTGACCTTTTATGAATTTAGGATTTTATTAAACAACTAAAAGTTTCTTTTTGCCATGACACGTAGTGACGGAATCCAGACCGAGATCGGACAATCTCCGTCGTTCATAAAAAGGTGACACGAACCTATTGTTCTACTTCCAGGTCTAAAAGAAAATGACCACGATCCTTCTGAGTGGAAACCCACACGAAGACGACAATCGTCTTCTCGACTCTTTGTCAGAGCGAGGTCGAAGGTCGACTCCTTCGTACTCCGTCATCCTCTTGGGTCTCCGAACGACCACTACTTCTTACGGAGGACCCTCCGAACCCGACACTACACCCACCCCGTACTACGTCCTTGAACAAATAAGTCGTTAAAACGGAATTTGAGGTCCGGTCTCTAAGAGTCGTGACGATAGGAGGTCCTAGTGGACACCTTACTTTTTACGTATACGGGTCCGAAAATGTGTTTAAAACCTGAGTCATCGAGACCTCACCCCAAACCTCTCGACATAGAAAAACAAAAGAAAGAACGGAAAAAAAAAAAATTTCTCTCTCGACATAAAAATTCTTCGAGGAATCTGCAAAGACTATGACTCGATCCAGACTCGTTGTGAATGTTTCGTGCCCCGAGACTTTGTCCTCACTAGGGGTAGACGGGGAAGGGAGGGTCAGGTTCCACCCCTCTCTTTTCTTGTTGTGTTTGTCAGCACTATTGTCCGTGTTTCCTCCCGGCAGGACCTTCCTAATTTCTTCCAAAGGGGTTTTCCTCCACAACGACACCCTCAGACACAGGGGTCGGTCCCGTGGACGGTGTCCTCCTCACACACATACACACCGACCTCCGAAACACCATCCCACCCGTCCACCCCACTTCGTCTTCGGGCGTCTGGGGTCCCTCCTGAAATTCCTAACATGAACTTCCCGAAAAGACAAAATGAGAGTTCAGTAACTTCTCGGTTGTTTCCTCGGGGTCTTCTCTTACCCCGAATAAATTACCTCAAAACAAGGAAAGGTTAAAATTCAAAGACTTGAACTATAAAAACAACAAAGTCTCATATGACTTATATATAAACCAGAAACAGGGACCGTATGTCAAAGATTTTGGGAACCTTAAAGGACTCACCATTCCCACAATCCTCGTAGAAAACAAGGTTACTCCGTCGAGAGTCACCCGGGGACCTGTCTCCGACCGGAGGTCTTTCTACATCCGGACGAATCGAACAACTTTGCACGTAGAGGTGGGGGTGAGAGATGGGACCTGGAGGTCCCTCTTTTCTCCTAGATCTCTAATTCGCTAATAGTAGACACCGGTCACTAAACTAGTCAATACGATCCATTACCTTGAAGGTATCTTTGGGAATATGTCAACTTAAACTTCTTTAAAACCCAACTACTTGTGTAGGTACACGGTCCTTCCACCACAATGGTATGGGAAAAAGGTATGGCACGGAATATGTAGAGAAGATAAACCGACGAGAACTCAACATAGCAAACATTATTTAACCATTATTATTATTCATTTCACAAAAGGCCTCAGGAAACTCGATGGGATCGTTTAATAGATTGAACCCCCCTCCCAGAACACTTGGGAGTTAAAATATTGGAAACAGTTTACTTGTCCTTCGGATCCTGAACTTTGACAAGAGACTTCACTCCCGTCAGAACACCCTGACTCGGAAATTGGCCACCTCAGACACGGTCGAGATCCATCCATCACAGTTTAAACCCGACAGTCTGTGGGTCAACCACAGAGCTCTCAACCTCTTAACCAACCGTACTCCTTTTTTGCATGTGTAAACTTCAGTGTCACAATACTTATCTTTGTCAAGTCTGTCTGTCTCACCAATAAAAAGAAAAGAAGGTTCAGAAATACAGAAATAATCTGGAGTCTGAGGCTCTGTCTGGGTACACAACCGGAAGAACCAGGGTCGGGTAACCCCCACAGATGGACGGGACCTCCGTGCTCTGACAGTATCCGGTCGACCCGCGGGAAACAACTAGTAACCGGGAGAGATCCGGACACAGAAGGTGACATTTTACCCGTATTATGACGAACGAAGTGTCCCACAACTCTCCCGACTATCTCTTGTTCCTATACTTTCTTTAAACCTTTGACTTCAATGAGAAAGCGACACACCCCAATGCTATAGACCCTTTATAAGAATAAAGTAAACCATAACAAATCTCCAATAATAGGTACTATCACAGAGTTTTGTGGACCAGACCCCACGTTTCGTCAGAACGGATTACTATCTTTGGTGCTCCGAGAGGAGGGAATGAAACAAATGGTACGTCTGACTTTTCCGTATTTTGACACTTTCTTCAGAGACATATCTGAATTAACAAAAGAGATTCTCCTTCGTCGAAAGACCAAAGAGGTCCTGGAGGAAACAAGGGTCATAATGGTGTTGAGATGATGATGGTGTCCGATAACAACTATAGGTCTAGAACAATTGTAACGTCAAAAATAAACGTCAGAGTTACGGTCTGGTCCTCACCCTCCACAGGCTAGCGCACAACCCTAGGTTGTCTCGGAAGAATCGGTCGGTCGTGCGTGTCGGTGGAAGGTCGTCTCCAAACTACGGGCCGTCTTTTAACCGGAGAGCCTACGGGCGGAGTTCGACCCTCAGTTCCTACGGGCCCTTTTCGAAAACGTCTTTCTACGAGCCAAGGCCTAGTTTCCCTTTCACGTCCTACGGTCTCTCTACGACTTGAGCGCGTTCGTTGTCTCGTGTCACGGGGTCTTCGGGGTGGTCCAACGACTACGGGCCCTCTTTTAGTCGAACTTCGCCTTAAGGGGACGACGGAAGTACTCGGGTGGGTAGCCCTGTCACTGGGGACGAGACTTCGAGTGATTTTGGTAGGTCCATCCAACTCTGAGGACGGTTTTTGAGGAGTTTTGGTCATTGTTGACACCTTAGTCCGTCTCTGGTCCACACAAATTCGTTTGACTGTCAGGGGGGTTGACAAACTTCTCATTGGTATACACCTCCGTTCTATAGTAGAGTCAAAGTACATTTTCTTTTACCCACCCCATCACCACCCCTAACAGGTCTCTTTAATTCACTGAGACGTCCACTTTATCACCATCTTCCTTCTCTCTTCTCCTGTCTGATTCAACTCGATCACGATACACGTCTACGACTCATAGATAAGGAGTACGTTGGGGTCAATAACGGTGTCAAATATTTTCTTCTTAGATTCAGAGTTTCTACACTTAGAAGCACGTCAGTGTGTCGACCAGTCACCTTCGTAGTCCTATCTTCGGAACAGTCTGGACCGAGAATCACGTCTCAGGACCGGTGGACGTCTCGGTGACGGGGGTTTCCCTTATCTTTGTCTTAATAAAGTAGAAGTGTCGTTGAAACCATTATCCTTGACGACTTCGTCACTTGTAAATAATTCGGTCTAAGTAACTCGGGACGTCCACGTAACAATGTACTAGAGACCCTACTACTCAGAAGGACAGTGAAAGGACGAAACGTTTACTCCGTGAGACATCCTGGAAAATGGTGTCTGGTTTTGACTTACGGGTGGTATAATTTCAAGTAAATAGGGGATGAACATCTCTTGCGTACATCCGGTTCACCCTACTTAATACTGGTGACCCACAAAGATCCAAGGTGTCGTCTTCCGGTACCGTGGTTAAGTACGAGTGGGACGACCTTACTCCTAGTTACAGCAGTTATTGGTGGTCCGGTTTGTCCACCTCACACACACACACACACACACACACACACACACACACTCTCTCTCTCTCTCTGACGTGTGTTCACACACAAAACTACACTAGAAGGTTCACCTAATTGACTACGGACCGGGTCCCAAGGCTAAACTTCTCAACCTCTAACTGAGAATGACGTCAAATACTCAAAATTCTTCTTTAAAGAATTTACGTATCTTCGTCTCTCCGTTCAACTTTTAGAAAAATAAAAAAAATTTTATTTTCATCACACACGAATGATATCTTTTAATCGTCTTGTCTTTCTAACTCCCCTACCCCCATCAAGAATGCGATACCGAGAGCTATCACTCGGGGACAACTTCAAGACGGGACTTAAGAAGAACACAAAAAGAACAAACACACACACATATACACTCTCTCTAATAATAAATAAATTACGTATCGACATCAACACATACAATAATAGGTCAAAGTATAACAAGACAAAAGTGAAATATTGAGTTCGTAAAAAGACACCAAGTGTAAATGACATTTGTAAAATTATTGACGAACTAGGTAACTCATCTGTAAATCAATTATAGTTGGTAAAAGGATATTAAAAGTGACAATCTGTACGAAGACACTTGTAGAACCTCTTATTTCGAGAAAGATGTCAAACTCAAATAAAGACATCTGGTCTAACGGACCGTGTCTGAAAGATTCGGTTTTCCATATTTGTCCGTAAAATCCTTAGGCATTATCTATAACGGGTGGACATCTTTCCATGAAGACTGCATGGACTTTAAAGTGTCGTAAACGTAAGCCGAGAATGCCCGTCCCTCGGACGGTCTTGACTCGGGGTCAGTGGGTCCGGTCAAACGGGCCCGTGAGGTAAGGTGAAGTCCACATGCGTAAAGACGGACGTGGAGCGAATTAATAAAGTCGAGAGTAGAGGACGACAGGAATGAGGTTTACACACGACTCTCGGACGTACGATGAAATCGTACATAAAGAAATAAAAGTCTTAAATATACTGGACCTACTACTGCTGCTATAATATCGAGGGTAAGGATGATTTGTCTACTTTAAACGTCGGAGTCCGTCGAAAGAGGTGGTGTACCATACACTAGAATGTAAGAAGAATTTGAGACACACAGAGACTAGTCCACGTACCCTCTACACCACCTCTCATCCTAGAAAGTTAAGTCTTTATAAAGGAATAAACCCAGGATTCTAATAGTCTTGACCTTGATTAGGTTGGGGACCAAAAATATTTATGACTCTGAATCGTACAGACGTCTGAACAAGTTCTAGACTGTCTGTCACTTGACGTCCGAGATCAAGGGTCAACGACCTAAACCTCTGAAGTCCCCTTCACATTCACTAGGGTGTCCTGTCTCAGTGTAAAATAAAGGAAATCCCTTCCTGTAAGACGGTCAAGGGAAGGAAGACACCAGTAGTCGAGACCGGGGTAAGAACTTAGACCTAAGGTAACCAACTACACAATCGTTCTTATTTGACTTGGAAAGGACTTTCGAGGTGGTCCACGGCGGACGCACCTCCCTTTCAGACTACCTACAAGACGGTACGTCTCTTCCTTTCTTTCGTCATATAGACCCTTGCAGTCCCTCGAGACGTGACGAGCCGAGTCACACACGTTGGTCTAGTGTGTGTCCTCCGCTCACCCATGGGTCCGGAATTAAACCAGAAGTCCGTAGGTCTCTGAGTCAAAATCAGTTACGTGACTTATACACCTGGTTAAAGGACCAATAGGAACTTCGAGAAACTTTACACTTCGACTTACTACGGTCAAACAATGTTTCCCCGACTCGGAAAGATCAGTAATCTCACGAACACAGACAATGGTCCCCCCGACAGTCGATTGAGTCAATCGCCGATTGGGATTAACCTTTTTAGACAAATATAATTGAATAAATTCTCAAGGGAAAGAGGGGTGGGACACTCTACCCATGACAATGATGGGGATAACATACCTGATCCTCAATCTGTGTCTCTCCAATTTATTTAGACGAGTCGAACATTCATCATCTAATCCTAAATTCGAAGTCGTTAGACCGGGGGTCCGGTACAAAATTGGTGACGTGAGACGACCGAGAACTTTGAGTCCTTTGTCGAACTCTTCACACCCTAGGTGTGACTCAGTGGACCCAACCCTCTTCGACCACTTAATTGAGAGAAGGTAGTAGACAGAGAGACCGGCGACGTAAGGAGGAAAGAGGTACTTAGTTACGAACCATCTGTCACAGGAGTCGTTTTGGTGATTGGTGAAGACGGAGTACGTAACAAAAAAGAGGTCTGTGTAATTTTGGTCCGTCAAACCACCAAATATAAAGATTCCCTAGTGAAGGGGTCAATTCCCATCGTCCCCTCCCTCCCTCCCTTGCCAAAGACGACCAAACGTACACGACTGAGACGATCGTACGTGGACTGGTAGACCCTCGACGTTTCCACTCGATGAACATTAAAGAGATATACTGGTCTTGTCCCTGCTTTTTCGCTCCTAGACCCGGAAGAATTCTCATTGAAGGATCAGGGTCGGTCCGGTACCACTATCTTCGTATAGACCCTTACTTGAACTGAGGTTCGAAAACCTGAGACTGATTGAGGTCTAACATCCAAAAATAGTTCAGATTTACCATAACGACTCGACACCGAGGACAAACCCTTCACGGACCTGCGAAGAACGGTTCCCGAGGGATGTGACCTTGCACCGAAGAGACTCGTGCACACAGGAGGAGGACAGGGAAGGGACCGTCGACCATGGAAAGACCGAAATTTAATCATTACCTTGACCCCTCCATCCTCCGGAACTCTAACCCCCAGCAGTCAGGGGATCCCATAGACCCAGAGACCGAAGAGTCTAAGGACAGACGGAGAAACAAATCCGGCCCCACTCGTCAAGGTTCGACAGGTACAGGTTCCGGGAAGGAGAGTGGTTTCACCAAGTCTTACTACGCATGTGACGAGGACGAGAGAGGAGGAGACAAGCTTGTTTTCGGAACTGGTTGTACAGGGCCTGTAATCACTTGTTCCTCCTCGGGGGGTTTCTCGACGGCGGACGTCTCCACTCCACTTCCGCTTCCTCTTTACAAGTGTGATCAGTTCTCAATCGGACTCGACCCACCCGTCACTCGTAGAGCAACCCAGGAGTATCACGGAGACACTCCATCCACAACGGTGGGGACAAAATGTCTACTCGTTTGGTTCTAGGTCATCTGGGGCGGGAGTCTCTCGGGTGTCCGTTCGCTCATCCTTTGTCTCGACGTCTGTCTCGTGGTACAGACGACGTCGTGTCCCGACGGTCCTCGTGACGACTTTCTCGGGGAGTAACGTGGCCCCTGTGTCCGTCCGAAATTCCTCTTTCACGGTAAACTCGGCCTACCCAGAACTTCGTACTCACCGTAAGACACGTCTCCAAGTCCAGACTTTTCCGGACCTTATAAACCCTTTGTACTCTTCAAGGTAAGGAATCGTATTCCACTGACCCTGTACTAATCTCCCCGGGTCGATACTATCCTTTGGGAGGTATCTCCAAAGGAGACCCGGAAGGACCAGTAACCGGCTTCACTCAAGACGGCAAGCTCGTGTCGACAACAGACCATTGTAAGACAAGAGACCATTGAAGACCATTGCAAGAAGATAGAGACCGTCGGACAGGAGTCGGGAAACCTTCCGTGGTTCTACTGGCACTTATTAGACGTGGGAGCTCAGTGGCTCCTCCTGTAACAACACTCATGACACCGGACGGTCTTAAAGTCTAGAGTTCGGTGAAGACAAGGTTCCCAGGGGTTCTGGTGGGGGTCCAATCGACTAACAGATTCTCCTGAGTGTCCTGAATCGTATCTCAACACAGACCCGACTCTACGTAATGTCCTACGTTTCGTCATAGTCGTCTCCCCCTGTTGAACACCTCCTTTTCGATCTCCTTTCATCTGAGTTTGACGACCTCAGGAGAGGGTCCCCTCAGTGTGTCCGACGTGAAGGAGGGGGTCGTCAGTCACCATTTCTGGTCCCTTCGAGTAATCTCTGAGTCAGGGGTCTCAAAAAGAGTCCCTGATTAGTGTATACGTGGCAGGCGGACGGTGTATGGTTTTAAGGTCTGTGTCTCCCTTTAGTTCACAGACCGTACTTGGTGTAACAACCGTGTCAAATCAACGTTCAACGGTGAGAATGGTCAATACCACTAATCGCAGGAGGGTCTTAGGTTCTAGGGTTTAGGTTCGATTCCCAGTTGGAATCTTCGTCAAGAAGGTTTCCTCTCGTCCGTCCGGTCTATACAATTGGAGAAAAGGAGTATCGGACATTAGGTCTCGGTCTCCTTAAGGGACCACGGGTCACCAATCCTGAGCCGTAAAAGTGACGACCCCGGACCCAAGTTAGGGACGAACCTCTTGATTCTAGGGTGCATGACGTGTCGGATTTCATCTACAAATTTTTACTATTATTATTATTTTAATCCTAGTGTGAATCAAAACACAGAACCAAAACTATACATGGTAAAAGGGAAAATAGCAACCTTTAGTAAAGTTGCTGGAAAACTGTCTAGAAGGGAAACAGGAGTAATGTCGGAACACTTCCGTCAACGTCCACTTCTTTACCTTACCAACAATCAATCGGAAACGTCAGACATAGGTATGACACAAGGGAGATACTGAAGTCAGAGAAGTAGACTCTTCACTCCCTAACCTCATTTCCTACTACTACTATACATATGTTTCGGGACGGAACTTTTACCAAAATCAACTTTGGGGAGTTAGAACGGTTGGTCCTACTAACCAGTGGGACGTAACTTGACGCCTTAAACACAAAGATTGACTAAGGGCCCACTATATAATTGGTGAGAAACAGGTAGGTACACCTGTAGGTCACCTCGGGATGTGCAGGTAGGTAAAAGTACTGTGTCGTGAGAAAACTGTCTTTATGGTATAAGGTATTGATAATGGGAACCACTCCTTCATCCGTGACTCCGTCCTCCTGAAATCCCCACTGAACTCAATATCCTAGTGTTCCGAATACTCGGGTCGTGTTGAGCAAGGGAGTAGACCGGGGTCCAGCTCCGGAGACCTACAGGGTCCTTATGATGGTACTGTACCTTGGAAGGACTTTAGAACCGACGAATCGTACAAGTCAGTCTCACTTCGGTGGACAGTTGGGTCTCGGGACAGACTTTACACACTTAACGTCCCTCCCTTTTGTTGGTGGACTTTAAGAAGGGGTTGGGTTCGGGAGAACGAGAAGTATCCTCGAAAAAACACAAACACCTCGGGACTTCGCTCGAGCCGACCAGGTAGGACCCCATCGTCTCCACCACAAACATTTCTTCCTGCTACGGTAGTGGCGCATATTCTTCATATTGTTGGCCACAGACCTACCATTCAGTCTCTTTCGTCGGAGGAGAGGAGCGACGAGGAGCGACGAGTGTCGTCCGGAAGCCCCCTTCGGGAGGAGACCCTACTCATCCACCCGTAGACGGATCACGAGATTTGAGAGGTCCCGGAGGACACATGTTTCTTATTCGTCACTACAAAACAAAAATTAACTTCACACCAACCAAATGTTACAACAAAATCAAAGTCTACATGTCGTGTCACTAAGTCAACATATTTAGAAGGAAAAGTCTAAGAATTGGGAATTCCCAGTAATGTTTTATGACTCTTATCAAGGGACACGATACGACACGTCATCTAGGAACAACCAATAGCGTCGGAAACGGAAAACTAACATAATAAATTAGGTAAATGTAAAATACACCAGAAAAAACGTAATATATTAATAAAAAATCACATCGCAAAATCAAGGAAATTACTAAAAAAGGTCATATAAAAAACTCAGTGAAAGAAAAGAATTGTCAACGAGTTCCTAAATATCATATATAACATCCAATAGTCTCAGATAAAGTCTAATTATAATTACATCGGTGTCACTTTAAATCTTTACAATGAGGTTATTCCGAGATCAGGGTGAACGGGGAAAAAACACGACAATAACAATATGAATGATGTATTTTACGTTTCACCCTTAGACCATGAATATTCCAATTAGATAGTACCTGTTTCATCTTTAGACTTGTATGTGAAAGCTTAAAAAAAGTAAATTAAAACATGACATTTGTAAAGGGGAAAGATGAACGAAGTGTCGGTCAAACCCAACAAAGTACGACACACATGAAACAGGGAATGAAACTAAGACTAGAGGAGGACGTGCTTCGTCCCACACAACGGTCAAACGAAAAACTGTGACAGTAATGGTTTCAAAGTACCTGGAGTATTGGGAGTATCAGAGACCCGAAACGACTTTGGACTGTCGGGGTCGGGATCGACACTTCGGTCTCGACGGTCGCCACCCACGAAACTGAGGACCATTGTTTTCACCGTCAGGGACAGGAAGGTACACTCCTCGACTCCCGAGTACCGTCTCGAAAAAGAAAAAACCAAAAAGTCCCGTTGGTTACTTCACGTTGGAGGTGTACTTACCCTTACAATAGTGGAGTCTGGTCGGGTAGGACGACATTCAAGGTTTCCGTCTCCACGACCCCTGGTACACTCCGAAAAGACGAACGAATGACCCGTACTAGTAGAGAAACAACACTCCTCACCTTACGAATGTAGTGTCGAGGTAAGGTAAAGGAGACGAGACTCTCGTCGGTCGGCTACTCCTCCGAATTTAAACATGTCTCACCCAACAATATAGTAAAGATGTCCTCTAACTGGGGTGTCCCCGATTGAATTGGAGTAAGGGACGGAATATTAAATCTTTCACCTCTCGTCCGACCAACACAGGGACAAACGTACTAACCCACACGTAACAGTCTATTCGTCTTTTGGGTGGAGGAGTACTAACTGAGACCCCTGATACGACCCACGAGGGGGAATAAAACAATGTGTGGGTCACATGTACGGACCGAGTCCTGACTCCTGAAAAACTTCGGACTCTACGTCTTTTACAGATCTAACTATACATTTTCCTCCAGGAAAACTCCGCCTATGTCTCTGGGTCCCTCTTATAATCCGAACAGTTGTACCCATATCACTCCCCGTCCGGACATTATCTGAAACTTTAAATCTTTCTGACGTCAAACTTGGGACCTATAACTTAACACACCAAATCTACTCAAAGAATTTGACACAAGGTCCTAATTCAACATAAGACTTTTTACACCCAAAATACTGGATCACCTAAACCCTTGGTGACTCGATCTGGGTTAATTTAGATGACTTGAAGAGTCTTACACACTATACGACTACACACAAACCGATAGGGAACTCCGAATTTGAATTTTGGGGTCTAGAATCGTCCGACGTAGAGCTGAAAGAATCGTTTAAATTTCTTACCATCCAAACGATATTCTTTATCCCATTTTCCCATACCTTTCGTAACACAAACCACGGATCGAATGTTGTCTAGAGGTCGATTACCACCCTGGGAAGAGGTGACTTCTCCCTGGACTGCTCCTAAAACTGAGAAGAGACGAGAGATGTCTGCCGACTCACTATCGGGGAGTCACTTTTTCCTCTCACTCGACGGAGCGTCTCACTTAAGACGACGGAGTAGGTTGGGAGGTCGACTTCACCTAGGACTGTGGTAGGACTTCCGCGAAAAGTTCAGTAGCCCCCGAAGACACTGGTGTGTCGGGTGTCTTAAGTTTTAGTTTGAAACTCGACCCCTCGCTCTGTCGGTCTTCGTCCCCGTCTCCTCCCACCGAGACAAAGGGATTTGTTTTCAACACTGGTTCCCCGGTAACCGACCCCAGGGGGCTCACGTCCTTCCCGGTGGCCCCCATCTTCGGAGGAGTGACCCGTCGTCGGCGGAAAGGCACAACACAAGACGGAACACGAGAAGACATACGAGTGTAAAGGACATCACGTAAAGAAGAGAGAGGTGGAGTAGTGGTTCCATCTGAACACAACAAGTCTCACAAAGGGGGATTTGAGTCGGGGTTTATCTAAAAAAATTTAGACCTTTACCACGGGATTTAAGAGACTCACCGGAAGAACACCGAGGTATCTTACGTCCCGTCCCCGATAAACTTCCTATGACGAAAGAAGTCCCACTCCCAAACTGAGGGGAAAGAGAAAAATTTTGAAAAGTTTGTTTCATCCCTTACCTTCGGGGACGGCAGGATTATCCTTGGTGTAGTCGAGTTTTCGAAACGGTGAGTGAGAGGACCAGTCACCTCTACCGGACCCATCCCTAGTCCAGTGCCCGACGAACAGGAGAGGAGCGTCAACCGAGGTCTGGTCACGAAAGACCTCTCTTGGGACCGTTCCCGTCCCACTCCGATGACGAGACGGTCTTTCTCACATGGGATCGAGAACCAAACCCCCTGGGATGATAGAGTCAGTTGGGTCTCATTTAAGAGCTCGAATGTAAAGAAAAAGGGGACTCAACACGGCTCACCGGATCGGGTCGAGAGAACCGGAAGACTCACATTGACGACCCGTCCCGACGGAACAATCCGGGGGTAAAGAGTGGGTCGGATCGTGAGCAGTGTGAACCAAAACCACGTTTACGGTCGAGAGACTATCAACCCAAAAGTTTTCTAGACGGAGGACAAGACACTGTGACTCCTGGAACCCCAACAAACTTATCCCTACAACTGAACGAGGTTCTACAAAAAAAGGACCGGAGTCCAAGTACGTTATCAGTCCCTTCGACTCTCCACCGTCTATAGGTCGTCGGTGGTCCCCCGTGACAGAGGTGATGACACTCACTGGGTAAGTAGGACTGGTCTCCCCGTAAAAGGACGGAACTGTCTCCACCCTCGCCTCGTCCCCTGCCACCCCTCCCTCAACTCTCTCGTCTCGTCGGAAAGGTCCGTCCACCTATCCAACAGGGGAGTCGCACCAAGGTCCGTAACCCCCGTGTTGAGATCTTGGTTCCCCCTTCGGGACTAATGTGGTCCTGTCGTAATGAGGTCCCCGCAAGTTGGAGTCACAGAACGACCAAACAACCCTGACATCTCCCTTAGGTCGGATCGTCTCGACCGCTCAGAACCCCTCGTTCTAAGACATTCATTTATCACACTTTCCGTGTTCGGATCTTTCACATCTGTCTCAGAAAGTACTGGATGAACCCCGGTAAGGTCACTTATTTTTGGACCTTTGAGTGTAAAGGTGTCTCAATCTAGTTCGTCGTTCCTGGATCCAAACTTGAGTCGAGTCAAGAGGTCGAGACTCCAACGGGTCCGGACCCTTCAGGTCCCTTACACGGACTACCACCAGTGACAGGTCATGAAACTTCTTCCGACGAAAACAAGAGAAGAGGGAGAAACTTACCCACGTTTGACTCAAGAGAAGTAGTCGATCTTCTGTAAGGAGGATGTGAGAGGGGAAGAACTGGGGTCTCTCACAGGTATTCTGTGATCCTCGACCGAAGAGTCCAGGTCTCTGTCAGTCTAGTGACGAACCTGAGACGCAAGTCGTCCCTTCCATTGATGGGACGGACATACGGAAATAGAAGGGTGACCGGGAGACCTGGAACAGGAGACCCACCGAGACACCAGGTAACGTCCCATCTCAGACAAAAGGGGGACAAGATGTCCACAGTAGCACCCTTTGCTCTTCCACCATCCGGTCAGGAAAACAGGGAGAGGTGGAGGGTGAGGGGATGTAAGGGGCAGACAGAGAGAAAAAAAAAAAAAAAAAGGTTTTCCTCTCCTTCTCCGTAATTCCCTACCTCCTCTGATACACAATGAATGGGTAAAGACTTATTTGCAAACAATAAGGATGAAAACTCGACAGTAAAGAGTTTTCTAATACAATTCCCCGGAGAACCTTAAACCGTGGTCTTTTTTCTCTAGACGGAAACGAAACTACGAGTGGTCGACACTGGAAGTCCGTCAAGGAGTGTCCTGAGACTTAAAGAGGTGTTAACTCTCTTATACTCGTACTTACAAACCCTTCCTGGATCGTGTCTTTGAGTCATGGAGGACCCGGATTTCACGCAGTACTCATATTCGTACCAGTTGAGCTTGTATCCAGATAAGTATCCCTTGTCCCCTCAGCGACGGAACTTCAATGTGAACCCCCATTTTAAATGGAGAATCTAGTTGATACATGATCTTTTTTTAATCAACCATCCAAAAAACTAAAACACTATTTTGCACCATAATTTATGTAAGTATTCTTAACATGTTGGTAGTGATGGTAGGTAGAGGTCTCGAAAAAGTAGAATACCTCGACTTTGACAGAGGTAATTTGTGGTCGAGTAAGAGGAAGGTGGGAGGGGGTTCGGAGACCGTTGATGATCAGGCGAAGAACAGAAGTACTAAAATTGATGAGTGCATCCACCTGAGTGTTATAAACAGAAAGACACTGATAAAAGAACCCGAGGTTTCTGTGAACGAGGAACCTTCTTTTCGGTACTGTTTGGGTCTGCCGTATAATTTTTCGTCTCTGTAATGAAACGATTGTTTCAAGGTAGATCAGTTTCGATACCAAAAGGGTCATCAGTACATATCCACACTATGAACCTGATATTTCTTTCGACTCGTGGCTTCTTAACTACGAAAACTTGACACAACCTCTTCTGAGAACTCTCAGGGAACCTGACGTCCGTCTAGGTTGGTCAGGTAGGATTTCCTTTAGTCAGGACTTATAAGTAACCTTCCTGACTACGACTCTGACTTTGAGGTTATGAAACCGGTGGACTACGGTTCTTGACTGGGTAAACTTTTCTGGGACTACGACCCTTTCCAACTTCCGTCCTCCTCTTCCCCTGTTGTCTCCTACTCTACCAACCTACCGTAGTGGTTGAGCTACTTGTACTCAAACTCGTTCGAGACCCTCGACCACTACCTGTCCCTTCCGATCGCACGACGTTAAGTACACCAACGTTTCTCAGCCTGTGCTGACTCGTTGACTTGAATTAACTGAAAGTGAACCGTATCACAGGAGTTCCAAGTAGGTACAACATCGTACACAGTAAAGAAAAATTCCGATTTATTATGAGGTGACACATATGGTATACAACGAATAGGTAGACAACCTGTGAACCCAACGAAGGTACAAAATCGCTAACACTTATTACGATACGTGTACTTACATGTTTATAGAGAAGTTCTGAGACAAAAGTCGAGAAACCATATATGGGTCTTCTCCTTAACGACCTAACACACCGTCAAGATAAAAATTAAAAAACTTCCACGTTGGTAAAACTAAAGGTGTCACCGACGTGGTAAAAGGTAAGCAAATACCCTTCTACCTTACGTTCATAAAATAAGGATAGGAAAGGTGATTTATGTTGGAACAGATAAAATGTATTTTGTATTCTGACCTTCCACCTTTCTTTTTTCTGACCGACCCCTGGGTCACTTACTGGTCGTAACTCAAGGGACCCAAAGGAAAAACGAAGTATATACGGTTCGACCCACGACTTATTCGTCTGGTTGTTTGTTGGTTTTGAGGTTCACTCCTGGGCTTTTCCCTATCGAATTGTTCTGACTTTCTTTTGATCACTTTGTGGTGTCCTTTTTGACGTCGGAGTGGAAGTGATCATTTACGGTTCAACTCAGGATCTATACATACGTACGAGTGAGTGATCCGACATAACCCCCGTGGGGGTTTAGACCCTCGACCCTGAAAATTCAACTACAGTCACCTCCGGTGTCCTCCTCTTTACCCGTGGAGGGGTGTCGAGGAGGGTTGGTCCCATAATCGTCTCCCAGATCCTACTACCTCGAGTGACGGTGGGTATTGGACCATCATTACTGCGTCAAAGAAAGGTACGGGTAATCTCCTCCACACGACATTGTAAATTTATTCTATGTCTTGAAAGTATTACTGGTACAAAGTCAGTTATCAGTTAGTATGACGGTTCACCGGAGTCAGCACAGGCTGAGACACACTGGGGTATCTGTCGTCGGGTAGTCCGAGGGGACAGGGACCCTAAGAGGTCCGTTCTTGTGACCTCACCCAACGGTAAAGGAAGAGGTCACGTACCTTCACTTTGGCGAGTCAGTACAGGCTGAGGATCTCTGGGGTACCTGACGTCGGATGGTCCGAGGAGGCAGGTACCCTAAAAGGTCCGTTCTCATGACTTCACCCCACGACAACGGAAGAGGTTTAGTATGATTTCTAGTCCTTTTAAAGTGGGACTTCGTCTTTTCTTACCTACAATTAAGCTACTACTGTCTCTACAATCAATGACTATTCCTAAATTTTCGTTGGTAATTTTTACGCAGTTATTCACTAATTGTGTTTTGTTAACTACCTTATAAACTTGAAGTTTGTTAACTTCTTCGTTTCTTTTTGGTGAAATTCAACCAAAGTCTTCATCTCTTTTTGGAAAAGTTCAACTTTTATGTGGTTTAAGGGACCTCCAGGTCATCAATCCTGAAACGTGAGTGACGGTTTCGACACCCGAACTAAAGACCAATCCCTTGATTCTAGGATGTTCGGCGTGCCACGTCGGTTTATTTCAACTTTTGATGTTCATGGTAAGAGGGGGAGGGCGGGGGGTTTTTTTCATTATCTCTTCTTAGACACTTGAACTTCCACTTTGTTATCTTTGATGGGTTAGGCTTGTTATTCCTTTTTATCTGTTCTTATTACTTCCTGAAACCCCCGGATACCATGACATTGTTTTTCAGATTTTAGACACTGTACTCAGGGTCTTCCTCTTTTCATTTTCAGCTTCTTTATTACCGACAACCCTCAAGAGACCATCGGATCACCAATCGTTTGTATTATTGCTACAAGAGTCACGTACATTTCCTTTATAAATTTTGTTAATAAAATATTTACCCTTTCCCGACTCCCTATAGATCTCTTCCTTACAAAGCCGTGAATCTTTATAGTTGTGACTATTTTATAGTTGTTATCATATGACACCATTGAAAAATTATATATATACATAAATGTATTATTTATAAATGTATGTTTATTATTTACAAAGGTATAAGTATACAACAAAATGTATGTGCTATATTAATACATAAAAATATATTAAGGAATAAGGTTCTTGACCGCTACCTGTCCCTCCGGACCGCACGACGTCAAGTACCCCAGCGTTTCTCACCCTGTGCTGACTCGCTGACTTGACTTCCAACCCGGGACCCTCCTGGCGCCCTGCCCCGTCCGCCCCTCATCCCCGGCGTTCTCCGCCCGGACCTTGGCTCTCCCGCCCCGGGGTCCTCCGCGGCAGCAGTGCCTTTGCCGATGGTCGCTGGTTGATGTTGAGGGTCGTAGGGGGCGTCGAAGGCCAGCCGTTCTACCACCGCGCGTCTTCCTTCGCACGCCGCGCCCTTAGACTAAGCCCCCAAGGTTGGGACGGGCCGATGAGTCCATTCCCCGACGCCCCGCGCTCCGACCCCTCGCCGGTACGAAGAGGTGCTTCTCGGACCCCCCAGCCGTCACCCAGTCCTGGGGCTCCTCGTCAGTGTGCGAACCTGCACTCGGGGTCTTCCAAGACTTCGGGGCCCGGGGGAGCCGGGTGCGCCGTGGACAAGAGCAGACCCAAGTGAACCGAGCCCTGATCGGATCAAACCGGTTGCGAAAGGAACTCACTCGCGTGGAGGCAGATGTGAAAAGGTCCCGCTTGAACGCAGACAGATATAAGGGGGGGGACTCTATGTGGGTAGGTGAATCGGGGAAAAACGTTAAAGACCAGGTCGGCGGAGTCGCGAGTGGAGCGGACAAGGGGACGGAAGACAAAAAGTGAGTCGACGGTCTTACAAGAAAGATTTCAGTCTAAATTGAGTCTAGAACGGAGTGTGCGGGTAGGGGCTGCTTGAGAGACGTCACTGATTTCAATCGTGCATTTTGTTTTAGGTCTGTAGTGTAGGGAGGATAGGACCGAGATCGACTGGATGTTCGAGACAGAAAGACAAAGAGGCTCTGTTGTTCGAGAAATGCGGGTGTCTCAAAAACACGAATGACACAGAAAAAGGAGACTCAAGGAGTCTGTCGAGACGGGGCAATGTCCCGAAGCACAGTAAGACCAGCTTCGAAAGTACAATGAAGGAGTTTCTCCACCAGGACTCTCTACAGATTTCCGGACACAGTGGGTAATGGGACGTGACGAAGTGAGACGTACAAAGGAAGGACAAACCTTAAAATAAATAACAACCGACACGACCCAGAACCAACCATGAACCCGGAAAGAGATCAACGGTCCTCGCCCCGACGAGAGACCAACGTCACGCGGAGAGTAACGTCACCAAAGAAAACATCTCGTGGCCGAGACAGATCCACCTGTACGGCCGAAGTCGTCAATGACGAGGGCCCGAGACCTCATCTGAGTCATCAACACCACGGGTCCGAATCAACGAGACACCGTACACCCTAGAAGGGCCTAGGCCCTAGGTTAGACACAGAGGACGTAACCGTCCACATAAGAAATGGTGACTCGGAGACCCCTTCGGGGACCACCTCCGAAATTACAATGAAGGAGTTTCTCCACCAGGGGTTTCCGCAGAGTGGGTAATCGGACGCGATGAAGTGAGACACACAAAGGAAGGATAACCTATGGTGGAACAGTGTACGACTGAACAAGACAGGAGAGTGAAGTGATGCACTCGAAGGACTCACGTCCCAACGTCGACCTAGGAGACCTAGGAGAGGCACGAGAGGCACGGGGTTCTCCACCACAGACCTTCCAACGTAGAGAACACTGTCCTAATTTCAAATACCCTTACGGTCGCTAATAGGTTTAGTAGTGTGTCGTTCCCCGAATCTCTGGCTCTCTCTACAATTCCGTGTTTCGCCCATCGAGATTGGACCGTACATTCCGAGAGGGCTCCCTCATTCCTGGACTTCTTACCCACCTTCCTACTCCCGACTACAAAGTCTCGTCGTACCCACTCCGGGACCGACTAACCTCCTTGTCTCTTCTCCATACACCACACCTCTCCCCTTCTACCCCACTTCTCTCCGATGTGCCCCCTGGCACCATTCCTAAACCCCAAATGAGGGTCTCGTCGTCTCAAACTTGGAGAGAGGAAAGCGTAGGGTAATTTTAAGAGAGATGATGGTTGACCTCGGGGAGGACCCGTCTACCACAAGCAAGTCGACACATCGGACGGGTTCGTAGAACGTGTCCGGAACGGATCCTCTTCTCGAGTCACTTCCTACCTACCCACCTACCCGCCTGGTTGTCCGTGTGTCCTGATTTTTCCCTGTCGGACTTGGACTGAGCACACAGCAGGGAGGGGCAAGGGTACAAGGAAGGTCGGTAAGGTTAGTTTAAGAGACTTTTCGTCGTCAGAAGAGTAATGGAGATACACTCTCTCGTGTTTCAAGCTCTTCCGTGGTTCAGAAGGACCGGAGTCTTCGCCTGAGAAAAACAGGAGTTACACGGGGGCATGACGTGTCTCCATTTGCCCACAGACCTTCCCTTGGACTCGGACCCCGTCCCCGAGGACACCCGGGGGGTGGGGGGTCAGGAGTCACTACTCTCCCTTCGTCGATTGACTTCAGGGCTCCCCACCACAGACCTTCAGACGTAGAGAATGTTGTCCTTCAACCGTAAAATTTCTACAGGAAAAATTTTATATTAAGAGATCCCTCGGGTATCGAAGAATACAATGGGTCTTAACAAACTCAATGCACAAAAAAGGGGCTAATATTTTAACTATGTACAGGTAACGTCCATCATAATATCATGTCGATTTCAGAAGACAACGGATTTCGTCAACAACGTATTGATACAGACGGTTCGTATTAAGGTGGACTTCTGTCTATGTGAACTTTGGTTTTCACAATCAGTAAGTCAGCACAGGATGAGAAACGTTGGGGTACCTGTCTCCTCGGACGGATAGGTACCCTAAGAGGTCCGTTCTTATGACCTCACCCAACAGTACGGGAGGAGGTCCTGTCTGTGAACAAGAGTGTAAAAAAGAACTCATAACACTTCCAACACGATTGATGAACACACTTCAGACTGTTGTATTTGCAACAAAAAAAAAATTTAACTATGCGTAGGTATCATTTTTTTTTTTTAATCTTTTCATCCTCTTTCATTTTAATGGAGACTCAGATGATAAGTCTCCAAAGGGTCCACCGCGATCACAATTTCTTGGACAGACGATTACGTCCTCTGTGTCCAAGTTAGGGAGGTCCTTCTAGGGGATCTTCTCCCGTACCGTTGGGTGAGGTGATAGGATCGGACCTCTTAAGGTACCTGTCTCCTCGGACCACCCGATATCAGGTATCCCAACGTTTTTCGACTTGTACTGATTTCACTGAATCGTACGTACGTCTATACACAATGAAAAAAAAAAGAAGTGTTTTCGATAATTTAAATCATAAAGAAATTAAACGTCTTCTCTTTGATTTCCTTAACGACCTAAAGGTTACTAAAAAAAAAAGGTCTTTTCTTTATAATTAAAGATTTTCTAAGGAGACGTCAATTTCTCTCTTTGACACTCTCCCCTCCTACAGTAAAAATTACAAAGGACTTCTGATCACATACTTGTCTCTTCGTGGACCCGGGTCCACATCGTGAGCGACGTGAAGTGTCTAACTCGTTTAGACACAGTAGACGCGGGTCTGACTTTTTGTCGTAGCGGGTGCGGGGTCTTTAGGACGACGCGGGGAAGGGGGACGGTCGCTATTGGTGGTTGGACTAAGGTTGTCCCCTCTAAATTAATAAAGATTTACCGCTAAGTCCATCATTTTAAATATTTTAGTTTTATGTTAATTTTTGTAGGGGTGGATAAGACTCTCTGACCCAAGTTAGGGACCCAGTCCTTCTAAGGGGACCTCCTCCCGTACCGTTGGGTGAGGTCATAAGAACGGACCTCTTAGGGTACCTGTCTCCTCTGACCTCCCGATGGTAGGTGCCTCAGCGTTTCTCAGTCTGTACTGACTTCACTGAATCGTGCGTACGTAAGAACATTATCACCCTTTTCTTTTCAACTCTTGGGTGAGGAGGAAACCTCTAGGGAGTCTCTGTAACTGACCCCTTTTCTCTAGAAAGTCGGTCCACCGGAAAGTTTCCCTCGTCAGGGAAAGGCCTTGTCTGCCTCGTATGGGACCCGTGTACGAAGGTCGTCCCAATCCAGTATTTCGGTTTTTTAATATGGACTTAAGGCAGAGGGGAGACAGAGGAGGAAGATCTCAGGGGAAAATGGGTGTCGAAACTTGTGTTTCAGTTTTTTCCACCGGGGGAACCCGGCACCCTCCGACCCCAACACTGGAGCCACAACTCCTCCCCCACCGCACGGGTCCGGGAGACACGGACGGGTCCGGGAGACACGGGCGGGACGTCCCACCTGAGGCCCCGAAGCCACACCGCCCTCCGAGTGGGACGTGAAGAGAGACGGGACCGTCCTCACGAACAGGGCGGAGGAGAGGGGGACGCCCGGGCAGGTCAGCCACTTCAATGTCCTCTTCGGTCTCGAACGACTCTCGGGTTTCCTCGGGGTCAGCTTCAAGAAAGTGGGGTTTGGTCAAGGGCATTCGGACGTCCTGGACCGGCGCCGTCACTCCCGCACACGTCCCGGCTCGCCACAGGGGCCGGACACTCCCCTTGCACCGTAGCCCCCACCGACGTCGTTAATCCCACAAGGGACACCAGTCCGGGCAGGACTGGACACCAGATCCTCCGGACAGTCGACTCGCCGGAGGTGGGCTTAAACGGTGCAGGACCTCGGAGGGACAGGCCGAGAAAGGTAGCAGGACCCCCCCCTACGAGTTTCTGTAGAGACGAGGGACGGGTTCCCCGGAGGGACTCGTGGGGGTGGCGACCGAAGGGGGGCACCTTCAACTAAGAGGGAATCCGAGCCACCGGGACCAGAGGGAAGAGACACAGGTCCTCGGGTGTGGAGGAGGACAACTCCCCTGAAACGCCCGCGGGGGGCGGGGCAGACAGGCAGGTGAGGACCGGGGCCTTCTCGTGCGGGAGGGGACTCAGGGAGGGCGTTCACTTTGTCCGGGGTCCCAGGTGGCGAGGGACCACTTCTGCGACCTAGCCCAGTGAGAGTCGTCTTCAACGCATCGATCCTCACACCCGTGGGGTGGGGACCCAATCATGTCGGGAAGAGGGGACCCGGGTGCCGTCAGTCCGCCTCCCGCCCACCCCCCGGGACCTCGCTCTGCGGGGACCCCTTCCGAGGACGGTGACTGGAGAGAGGAGATCCCGAAGGTCCACCGGATGCACCACAAGGTCTTCGGTCCGCCGTACAGCCGGCGGAACCGGGACTTCCCGGGGGACGACCAGAGGTGACTCTCAGTGGGACACTCCTCGCCGCAGGAGTCAGTCATGGCGCCGGGGCCCGCCCCTCCCGTCGAAACCCCTGGCGCAGACGGGCACAGCGGACCGGGAGTCCCACCCGTAGGGCCGCCGGACCCGCTCCTCTAGGGCGGGGCGACGTCCAGGACCCCCCGGGGACTCTCCGTCCGGATCCTTAGGGGCAGAGGAAGCGGGAGAAGGGGGAGTCTCACCTAGGCTCTGATGTGCCTGAGTCACGGCCTGGGGCTCCGGGACTCCCAGCTCCACCTGCGGAAGTACCTCTGGATGCTGGCCTTCTATCGCCTCCACCCCGTAGGCGTGGCCGCCGCCGACCGACCCGGAGGGTCGACCATTGTAGGTCGGCCTTCGCGGGGAGAGCGCCCTTTACCAGCCCCGTCTGCTAGTCCCGACCTTCCCTCGTCGCACTCCCGTGTACCACGACCCGCGCCTCCCTCGTCGGCTCCGCCGCCCCACCACAGTCCGCACCCTCCCTCTCGCCTCTCCTCCGCCGCTCCCCGAGGACCCCGGCGTCCCACCCAGGGTCCGCGGGCGGGCAGTGGCCGGGACATTGGACGTCCTCCTCCGGTTCCGGTTCCTCCTCCTTCCGCAGGGGCTGCTCCTCCCGACCCACTTCCACTGGGCGGCCCCGGCGGCTGGTCACGAGGGCTCCTGCCTCCGCCGGTCGGACGCCCACGACCTCGCCCTCTCCGCCTTCGCGCGGGCGTTCCTCGACGAGTTGAAGATGCGGACCGTCGTGGCGCTCTGGTTCTACCTCGCATTCCGCGGGGTCCCGGGACAGGAAGTGGGGGGACGGCCCCACGGGCCCGGCACCAGAACACCGGCGAGACGGTCGGGGTCGACGCACCTCGAGGGACCAGACAATCCGACCCTCTCCCCAGGGCCCCTAGAGGGTCGTGGGGGTTTCGGAAGAAGGAAGTGGAGCCCCACACACAACCTCCACCTCCCCTATTGTCTCCATCACAAAATAATAATAATAATAATAATAAACCGAAACAACCCAGAATTAACATCACTCGTCCGAGAATTGGTACTACCCACACAGGGAGAGATCAACTCCACGGACCCAAGCCCATCAACACCGTACTCCCGACTCACCGGGGCGACGCACACCCTAGACTCAGGGGTCGTAACTTTCCGCCTCAGAATTAGGAACCCGGTGGTCCCTTCAGGGTAACTGGACCATTTCAAAGACAGACTTTGGAGTCCGTACGGTAGAGGTGAAGTCGGACACAGGAGACTGACCCAACACCGGGTCAAGGTAAAGGACCGTCGTAGACGTGGTAAAGGATCGTGTCTCCGTTACCCCCTCCGACACGACTCGCGGTTGGCCCCGTCACCACCGACTGCCCTCCACGACGACAGGAGAGCTCACCCCGGTGTCCCGTATCGAGGGCGGGGCGGACGGCAGACTGGGGCCGGGACAAAGGGGAGGACGGGGGAGCGGGGTCTATAGCGCGTCGACGCGTTCTTCAAGCTCCTTCTGTTCGTCTCTTAGCTCGACTACGCCCGGGTCGCGTTCAAGGCTGGGATGACTCGGAGCGGGTGGGGGTACCCGGGACTCCTCGTCCCACCACTGACCCACCGTCACATGTCGGTCGTTCCTGGGCCCCAGGACCTTGTGGGTAGAGTTGCCGACACGGGTCCGGTTCCCCGGCGACACACTTTGGGACCTCTGGACTCGGGTGCCCCACCCCACTTCATGTCTCAGTGGGCAGCCAAGGACACACGAAGCCGACAGGATCCCGGGCCTCGCTCCTGAACCGGAGGCCTTCGGGGACCGGGTCTCGACCGAGGAAGGAACAGGACCCAGGGTAGGGGCAGACCGAGGCCTGAGAGGAGAGTCCCGACTGACTGACGACACAAGTGGGGAAGGAGGACTATCTCTTCGGGGATACCCGTCACTCTGCCGGAGTGTTCGTCTTATGTTCTCGTAAAATAAAAAGTACGTCGACCCACCGTTCTTTCCTGATATTTTCGGTCGACCCGGATAGAGTCCGGAGTGTGTATGGGAGACGGATCAGTATTTTGTCTGTGGTAGGGTGGGGGGTCTTCAGTGTCTACAACTTCAGTCATGTGGGGAGGTGCGGGGGTGGGGGTCGAGACGGAATCGTGAGCGAAGACCGACACGACCAGAAGCCCTGGTCCCCGGACAGGGGTCGTGCGACCAGACCCGAACCCTCGACCCTCAGACCACGACTTCGTCCGCCGACATCGGGTTCCGGGTCCCGATGTCCCCCCGACCCCAAGGAAGGAACAAGACATTTTTCCTCGACTACTGTGGTCGGTGGACGACCCCAACCAAGTACACCTACATCACTAACGGACCCTGAAGGTGCATGACCTTGGAGACCCCTCCCTTCCCTTGTACCCTACTCCACTGGGTCACCTTCCGGCGGAGGGTCGCCAAGGTGCACAGGTGTCGAGACGTCCGGGATCAGTCAGCCCCTCCCCCGTCTGCCCGGACCGAGTCTCGGTCACCCTTTCCGGAAGGACCCTCCCTTCACGGGTCGGGAGCCCAAAATCCGGTAAGACTCGACTCCACCATCTCGAGCTCTCAGGTCCCCGACAAGGACCCAGACCAGTAGTCTATCATAAGTGAACTTCTTCCTTGTTCGTCGAAAAGGTAGAACGGACCCTCTTTCCGGGTGTCTCGTCCTTCCTGACTTGCAACGGGCCGTGTGTCCCCGCAAGGAAAACACTACTGCGGGTCGACAGACGAGTCCGGGGTCCCAGCCGACAGACATGATCCACTACGAGGGTTTTATGGTCCACGAGGGTCCCCGGGTCCGTTTGTAGTTTCAGTGTCACGTGCACGGTCGGGAGGTTGAACCTCGGACCGTGGGTGACCACCCGGACCAGTAGACAAGGGTAAACTCTGGGGTCCTTTAACATCTTGGTGAGTCAACCCGTACCGGGTCCTCCTGTTATTTTGGTCCTCTAAGACGGTTACTTTTCGGACGAAAGACACGACCAAATATACACTAAGGTCCCTGGTGTCACCTTGTACTCCGGACCATCGAGGACCCCAATGGACAATCTGGACCCGGGTCTCGTCCCCAGGGTCGCGTTCTTTTCTCTACCTGTCCACCTCGAGTCCCGTCGGACCCTCGGGGACGGCTGGGGTCGACGGGACTTGGGACCCGTGTGTGGAGAAAGTCCTGTCTGAAGTCACTCGACGAGTGCTTGTAGTACCCGAGGGACAACGGCAGCAAGAGAGAAGAATACCGTATTATAGGAAGGCAACGAGACATTCTACTCTTCCTTCCAAGTGGACCCTGGTGAGGGACGTACGGGACGGAGACGGGACCCGAGATCCGAGACTTTGGCCGGGTTCGGACTCTCAGGGAGATTGGAAGGGTGGCGACCCGGGAAGTTCGGGTCCAAATCAAGTCTCGACTCAGTAAGTCAGGGGTGACCGGGAGCGTCGAGTCGTTCCGGACGTGTTCAAAGTAGAGCCCTAGAAGGGTCCCAATGTCGGTGACTTACCACCTCGGTCCTAGATTTGTCCGAAGACTCGCACGAAAAAACTTGTCGAAATAACTCAATTGAGGTGGGTAAATTTTACATGTCAAGGTACCTAAAACCATGTAAGTCTCCACTCGTCGGTAGTGATGTCAGTTAAAATCTAGGATAAATAGTGGAGTCGACTCGGTGTCCCCTAGGACGTTACGTCCTCCAGGTCAAGGACCCAGCCCTTCTAGGGGACCTCCTCCTTTACTGTCGGGTGAGGTCATAAGAGCGGACCCTTTGGGGTACCTGTCCCCTCGGACCTCCCGATGTCAGGTACCCCAGCGTCTCAACCTGTGCTGACTCGTGTACTACCTACACCTGAACGTTCACTTACGTTAGTGTGTCATGCGCCCGAAAGGGCTACCCGAAGAAAGTTGCTCATACAAAAGTTCCAAGGACGGACAATATCACACTGGCGCAGTAAGGTAGAGTAGCACACCTACCTCGGATAAACGAACAGCCACTCGACTGCCTGTAGCCTCATCTCAACGGAGGGTATGAGCCAAGTAAGACAAGACTTCCTGTGACGACACTCGGTGGTCGTGAGTGACTGCACCTGTCTACGACCCTAATGTGGCTCCTCACCTTGACGCCCCAGTGTGTCACTAAAATCCCGAACTTTTTAACGGTCTGGAAGGGTTTCACCGACGTGGCAAGATGTCAGCGTGTCGTCGGACCGTCCCAAGATCAAAGATCGAGGAGGTGCGGGCGTCGTCGCGGGCAATAGAGTGAACATTTCAGATCTACAGGGTCTCCCACACGTCGTAGGGAGGGACCCCAAACCTAAACGGGGGGTACTCAGGGACGGAAGACTTGGGGACACGAGCCGTCTGCACAGGGACCTTCAGTGTCAAGGACGGTCCAGGGTACAGGTCCGACTTACGTCACCTCGTCGCACCGTGGACTCGGGGGGACTTCCTACAAGTTACCCGACACCCCGGGTCTCCGCCGTCTACCGGAGATCGACTCCTACCGCCTCCCCCCTGTCGTCTACCTCCGAGTCCCGACCGGACCCCTACGCGCCCCGGGCCGTACCGACCTCCTGCCCCGGTCCGCCATGACTGACGGCCAGGGAGATGTGGACTCACAAGGGACGGGAGGTCTGTGTCTGTGGGCACCTTTCCACACCACGGTAGGGACGGGTGGGGGTCGCGGGAGAGGGGTAGGGGGAGGGGAGCGGACGGAAGGTGTGTGGTCGCTGGACAGCCCCCGACGGGTCCTTTCTACCGTCTCACCAGAGTATGGTCCTCTGGACCCGTAAGGACTTTGAGCCCAGACAGACCCCACGAACCAAGGTTGAATGAACTACTCGTCCTGAACCCGGACGTCTAAAAACTACATCACGTGCTTGTCGAGGGACGACTGCTTTAGTTTCGTCACGAGGCCGACGTCTCTGTTTTTTGGGGTCACTTAAGAACGGTGCTCCGGGGTCCGCGACGACACCCACCTTTGGGTCGAGAGAACCCTCGTCGTCTGCGGGGGGAGCCCGTGGGTTGGTCCTGGTTCGGACGACGGATCGGTGTAGTGGTGGAGTTCTCTCCGAAGTGGAGTGAGTCTGACCTCTGAGAACAGGGGCATTAGCAATAAGGAGGAGGACCCGAGTGCCGACGGGTCCTTCTGCTGTACAGGTCCGGGGGGAGACGGTCCACACCGGTGCGTTGATGTACGTCTCTTCACTGGGGCCCGGTAAAGTCTGGCTCCAAAATCCTGACTCCGTACTCTGCCATTGGTATGCACCGATGACTCCCGAACCGAACCCCGAGCAGGTCGGACTCTGTACGACAGAGTGATCTAAAATTTCTGAATCATACTTTTTTATTACAGTTTATAGAGCTGAAAATACGACTAAGGTACGACTTCACTGTTGTAGAACCTATGTGACTCAATCTTCCATAATACTTTCAACTGAAGTGGACAAAGAAAAGTGAGAAAAAGATACCGGTGTTCTTCCACACTGAAATTGTACTCGCGTGCAGTATGAAGATAACCTGACGCGACGAGACCCGGCTCTCGGGTGACTCCCGCCCGCGACCCCTAAAAGACACAGGTGTCGAGAGTCGTGCGCACACTGTCCGTGCCCCAAGTCACTCACACACGGCTCACCGAACTAAGTTCTCGCGGGGGTGTACCTGACTAACAATCACAGGCCAAGGGGACGTCGTAGAACTCCTTCGACGTGCGCGCGTGTGTGTCGATAGACCGGTCGGTTCTTTTGCGTAGGACCAAGACGAGACTGGGGAAGGTCGATAGAGGAGGAGTCCGACGTTACAGGTCTTTGTCTCCAGGGGGACAGTTGGTGTCCGGACGACCTACTTCTAAATGACTCCTGGGTCTGTACGGTGTACAATAACGGAGGGGCCTCCTAGTCTTGCCGTTTCGTTGACACAGAGTCAGTCGTCGACTGGCCGAAGGGTCCACCGAGTCGCCACTTCTTAGGTAGACGGTTCCGTCCTCTACACCCAAGGTAGGGACCCAACCTTTCTATGGGACCTCTTCCTTTGCCGTTGGGTAAGGTCATAAGTACGGACCTACCTCCTCGGATCGCCCGATATATATCAGGTACCCCAGTGTTTTCTCAACCTGTGCTGAATCGCTGATTTGTTGTTGTCCACTGTCCTCTACCGTGGTCTGCGTCGAGTCCGTGTCTGACGGGGGGTGGGGGTCAGAGAGTCAAGTCAGTCAAGTTAGCGAGTCAGCACAGGCTGTGAAACGCTGGGGTACCTGACGTCGTCCGGTCCGAAGGGACAGGTAGTGGTTGAGGGTCTCAAATGAGTTTGAGTACAGGTAACTCAGCCACTACGGTAGGTGGGTAGAGTAGGAGACAACAGAGGAAGAGGGTGGAAGTTAGAAAGGGTCGTAGTCTCAGAAAAGGTCACTCAGTCAAGAAACGTAGTCCACGGGTTTTATAACCTCGAAGTCGAAGTCGTAGTCAGGAAGGTTACTTATAAGTCCTGACTAGAGGAAATCCTACCTGACCAACCTAGAGGAGCGTCAGGTTCCCTGAGAGTTCTCAGAGGAGGTTGTGGTGTCGAGTTTTCGTCGTTAAGAAGCCGCGAGTCAGAGAGTCCGAACGGAATTAAAACGAAGAGGGTGGTCCTGACCCTAGGACACCGAACTACCGGGTCCGTCCGGGAGTTGTCTTAATTTCCGTCCAGAGACTCCCTATAGTGGAGGTACGTACAGAGGTCTACACCTTTGTCTTGTGTCTAGACCCAAACACGTCACGAAAGGAGTTTCCGTTGTTATACTTCCGAGGTTTTTCGGAAACTCCTGTCGACGACCCGCGTAGAATAGAGGAAGACAGAAAAAAAGAAAAGAAGAGGTAGGGAGGGAACTGGAAGAAAAGGATCACACGAAGGTAAGGGACTAGATATAAAAAGAAAACCTTAAGTTCACACCCGAAGGGTCCACCGAGTCACCATTTCTTAGGTGGACGGTTACGTCCTCTAAGTCACCCAAACTAGGGACCCTACCCTTCTAGTGGACCTCTTCCTTTACCGTCGGGTGAGGTCATAAGAACGGACTTTTTAGGGTACCTGTCTCCTCGGACTACCCGTCAGGTACCCCGACGTTTTCTCAGTCTGCTGAATCGTTGAGTTGTTGTTATTTAAGTTCACATTGAATATTACTTCACGTGTCTGGACTCACAATGGAGTAGTACCGAAGACTGTGTACCCATGTACACAGTACCTTCCTACATTGGTACTGGGACCACCTCCAACCTGGACGAGTCGTTGGTCGGACGAGGGAGACCCCCAGAAGAGGTTCCTGTGGTGGACAAGACTGGAGATCGAGGGATCTTTCCAAAACGACGACAAGCTTGAAGTATATGCACCTCAGTATCACGAGAAAGACCCAAGCCCGAAGAAAACCAGACATACACACAAACAGTGTGAGGACATACTTACGCACCGTCAAATACGCAAGATAACAACTATCTGTAAACGCACTAGAGGTGAAACCCCGATAATACTTAGTTCGACGGCACAGAAGACCTCGTATGTCGCAACGGCCCACATATAGATCCTAACTCTAACGACCCGTGTCTTAAACGTATATAAAAGGAAGGCATCAATGACGGTCAAAAGGTTTTACCGGCGTAGTTGAATGTGAAGGAGGGCGTCACACCCTGTCGAGACCTAAGAGGTGTTGGGGTGGCTCTGAACCATGAATGACAGTGCTGAAACCAAAATCGACGACACCTCGCCCACACTTCCAGAGAACGAACCCAAAAAAAACGCGACGGGATTATTGATTACCGTGGGTCGTGGCAAGTACACGAGTAGCCGGTGGTCCTACCGGAGAAAGTCTTTCCCGGACAAGTTTAGAAAGCGGTCAAAATTTTTTACTCCAACAGTCGGAGATTAGAATAACTAAACATCTTCAAGGAATGTATAAGGTCTATACTCACGAAGGAGTTCGGACAGATAAATAAATAAATAAGCCGAGACAACACAGAATTAACACCGTACACCCGACATCAAGGGACTGGTCCCTAGTTTGGACCCGGGGGACGTAACCCCCGCGTCTCAGAATCGGTGACCTGGTGTTCCCTTCAGGGGAAAAAGTAATTATAAGACAAAAAATTTTTTTATAAATAAGCATAAATAAATAAACTGACGTAACCCAGAATCAACGTCGTACACCCTAGATCAAGGGACTGGTCCGTAGCTTGGGTCCCGGGGACGTAACCACCTTGTTTCAGAATCGGTGGTCCCTTCAAGGAGAAAAAAAAAAAAAAAAGTGATAAGATAAAACTACTTATCTTTAAGATTTAAAATTATTTCGACATAGATAGTTGTAAAAGTAACTAAGTACCACACACACACACATAAACAGATGAATTTTGTATAAACAGATGGAGTTCCAGTACTTCGGTAAGGGATTAAAAAGAAGATCTTGTAATGACAAAGTGGGAAGTATAAACTAGATACTAGGTGCCACTTAATTAAAAAACATATAACACACTTCGTCCCTGGACCCCAGTATGAAAAGGTAGATCTATTGGGTGACGGGCGGGGAGTGACTTGACTCCACCACGGAAATAATATTCAACCCTCTCGGGGTAAGTATTGAAAGTATTAATTTAAGGGTTTCATAAGATGTTTAAGTAGGGTTATATTAAAAATTGTCTTCAGTTACTAAGATTTGAAGTGAGTCTTCCCTCTTATACGTTCTTTTCCGTTCTTTTACACACTTTCTCGTTCCCCTCACCTGACCTAGACGATAGTTTTGCATAATCTTTCTTTGCCCTTGATCTTGCACACTGAACTACACCTGTTTCTCTAGCTACCCTGTATTTTTCCCTGTCCGGGTAGGATCTTAAACAGAGAAACCACTAAATTAAAGACGGGGTTTCCCTCAGAAGGGTAGACACTCACCGGGAGAGGGAACCCGGGACACTACTGGTGTACCGACGGGGACGTCTCGTCGACACCCGTGTCAGGGGCTCCGACCTTCCCGTAAAGGTTTGTGGGAGTTTTTGTTTGTTTGGCTGAAGGGACACCAGGTCGCCAATTCTTAGGCGGAACGTTACGTCCATTACGGCCACGCTGGGACCCACCCCTTGATTCTGAGATTCGTCTCGTTGAGCCGGGTGCGTGGGGCTACTGACTCGGGGGTTCTGTGTCACTCCTGACGAGCACGGTGTCGATTCTTGAGTGCGTCGGTTCATTTATTTTTTCATTTATTTGTCAGATTTTCAATTATTTGACCGTCCTCATCGAGATGATATCTTTGAATTTTTGGGGTTTGACACGAGAGCCTTCACCTGTCGACCCTGTCGTCGGACTGAGTCCGGGCCCCCCGGTCGGTCCTCTGAGAGGGACCTCCTTCTAGAGAGGTAGTCCCGGAGGTCCTGGGACGACTAACCCTAACTCGGCATTCGAGGCGGAGGGGGTGGTTCTTACCCGTGGGTCTTCTGTTCTGTGTCTCTCACTCGGGGCACCATCCCTGTCGGGACCTATTGACCACCACCTGGGTGACCACAAGGAGACCCCTTTTACTTTTACCTAGGGATGGGGAGGTGCCCGAAGGGGTCACAGAGTCGTCAGGCGGACGGTTACGTCCTTTGGACCCAAGCTAGGGACCCAACCCTTCTAGGAGACCTCCTCCTTTCTCGTTGGGTGAGACCATAAGAACGGACCCTTTAGGGTTCCTGTCTCCTCGGACCGTCCGATTTCAGGTACTCTAGTACTTCTCAACCTGAGTTGACTCGTTGATTTGTTTGTTTGTTGGGAAGGAACGAACTCTTGTTTAAGATCGACCTAGTTTTTGTTTTGAGGCTTGTAAGGGTAGGGGAACCGACTACGGGACCAAGTCCGGAGCGCAGGTGCGGACCCGGACCCGCTGTCGAGAGTCGTCCGAGGTACCCCGGTCTTAAAGGGAGGAGATTACGATCGCAGAGTGTCACATCTCGTAAATTGGGAGAATGTGCCAGCGTCTTTCTCGGAGCAGACACTCGCGGCTTCACTGTCGTACCACGGACCAGTGAGTCCTGCACTGGAATCGATCAGAAGTGTCGGCGGGGGGTCCTTCCGTACGTGTCCCCGACCGTGGAGGACCGCCGAGTGGTTGACCGACGCACTTACTTATTTGCTTGCTTACGGAAAAGAAAGACGTGTTCTGTCGGCTCCGAGTCTCTCCCATTCACGGAACGGGTTCCAGTGTGTCGGAGAGACACCGTCTCTACCGACTCAAAGATCTCATGAGGACAGTGTGTGGTCCGACGGAGGTCCGACGGACGGTGAAAGACTCCGGAAATCAACCGAACAAAAAACCGGTGTGGGACGTCGTACGTCTTGAAGGGGTCGCTCCGTAGTTTCGACTCGGGAGTTCACATCTAAGTATTGGTGACGTAGAGGACGCTTCAGGAGCTTCCGGAAAACAATTGGTCAGGGGGAGAGTGGAGAAAGTCAGAAGTGTGGGAGGTCGTCCTTGCGGGGAGTCTACGGGCCTTGGCTGAGGTTCCGGAGTGGACATACCAGTGTTAATGGACTCGCAGGGAGGGAAGGGGTAGGATGAGGACCCCGGGCCGTGCCGGGTGGACGAGATTCCCTGAAGACTGGTGCGGGAGGGGGTCGACAGCCGACGGAACGGGACCTTGAGGATAACGGGAAGGTCAGTAAGGTTTAGGTAGATTCGTAAACATTGGTAAACCGTTGGGTGAGGTCATAAGAACGGACCTTATAGGGTACGTGTCTCCTCGGACCACCCGATGTCAGGAACCCCAGGGTTTCGTCGTCTGTGCTGAAACGTTGATTTGTTGTACATTTGTGGATTTGTTACTTTTTTTTTCGGGATCTTGTTCTCAGACAGAAACATCTTACAGACACAAACAGACACATCTCACAGAAAGGAGGTCTGTGAGCATTCCTTTCTCTACCTTGACGTTCAGACAGTGTTGTGCCGGCTGTCGTCCGGAACGGAAGTGCCTACTTACCATATAGGTATAAACAACAACAAATCGACGATTCACCACCACTGAAAAAAGTTAGGGTACCTGACATCGGGTGGTTTGAGGAGACGGGTGTCCTGAAGGGTTCGTTTTTTTTTTTGAAAGAGTCCGTTTCTAGGGTACCTGACATCGGGTGGTTCTAGGGGACAGGTGACCGTAAAGGGTTCGTTTTTACGGTAAGGGAAGAGGTCCCCTAGAAGGACTGGGTCCCTAGCTTAGGCACAGAGGGCGTGACCGTTCCCCTAAGAAATGAAGACTCGGTGGTCCCTCCGGGTGCAGGTACAATGAGTCTGTGTTTTCCTTACTTTAAGGCTGTGTACGATATTGTACTCCCTTGAAACTTTTGTAAGGAGATGCACTTTCTTCGGCCTGTGTTTTTCAGCGTGTAACACACTAGGGTGAATATGCTCCACGGACCTCCTCAGTTGACCCTCTCTGTCTTTTGTCAGACCGTCAAAGGTCCCCGACCCCCTCCTCCTGCCCCCTCCACCACAAATCGCCCACGTCCCCAAAGTAACCCCTACCACTTGTTAAAACCCAACCACTGTTGATATGTTGTAGCACTTACGTAAATTACGGTGCTTACCAAACTTTTACCAACAAATAGTACGACATGTTATATAGAGAATGATGGTATTTTTTCCTTTCTCCACCTGTCCGTGACACTTCCCAGCCCTTCTGTCATCGTGAGTGGGTTCACTAGGAGGCTAGAGACAAGTCGGTGTGTGGACCCTCCTTCGTCTTTCCGTACTTGAGTCGTGGCGACCAGCGTTCACCTCCCCCCACCTCTGTGTCGAGTCAAGAGGTCCCTGGGACCCAGGAAGGTCGGTCCCGAGTAGTGAAGTCAGACCCGGACGTCCCTGGTGGGACTCATAGGAGAGCCCGAAGGAGTCTCGTCTCGAACGGACATCGACGGGACGGTGCCTGACCTCACCGGGTCCGTCCACGGAGGTTCGGTAGGACCTCCCTCGTCTCACTGCCACCACCACCCTTGTCGATGGGTGGACCGTAGTGTTAGAGTAGAGACCCTTGGGGCTTTACAAGTGACCCTAGAAATACATGGTCCTTCGTGGTTTTTCGATTCTCCTTGCAGTGAACAACCTCTCTTTGACTCGGTTTTTTCTTTCCAACACACAGTCCCCCTCCAGACCCACCAGGGTCGGGGTAGACCCAAGAGACGGTGTCAGGGATGTCCCCGGTGGATAGGACACACCGAGTCTACCGTTTCTTAGACAGACGTTACGTCTTCCGGGCCCAAACTAGGGACCCACTCCTTCTAGGGGGCCTCTTCCTTTACCGTTGGGTGAAGTCATAAGAACGGACCTCTTAGGGTACCTGCCTCCTCGGACCACCCGATGTCAGGTGTCCCAGCGTCTCAGACTGTGCTGATTCGTTGATCCGTGTCGTGTCGTGTCACTGTATGCCGGGTCGTTAAGGGCGGACCCGTTACAGGGGAGTTCTTTCCCGCCACCCTCAGTCCTGCCGTCGGCGGTAGTCGAGTATATTGGCTTGCGACGGCAGTGGTCACGGGTACAGGGGTCCCACTCAGTGTCGGAGGAGTACGGTCGGATCCTCTGAGAGGTTCTGGTCATCCTTAATTTAGTTGTCGACTTTTCTTTCTTTCTTCACCTTCTTGCACTTTTCTCTTTCTGTTAACGACTTCTTTTCGTGCTCCCTACGCAAGTCTTTTTCTTGGGTAAAAAATGTCACCCCTAAGAATAGGTCTTGGTCGGAAAATATTGGGTTAAGGTACCTTTGGTTGAGGATACGGAGGGGGATTTCCTCACTTCCTAGAGAGTCCTTTCTTCCGATTCTCCGGCACTACTCGGTCGGTGTGCCCAGTAGGTGAGACCATCCCGTATTTTGATCTTCATTAGAAACGGAACCTTGAGAACACGTCTTATGTTTCTATTGTCTACACCCTTTAATGTACCGAAGTGGACCTCGATAAATTAAGTTTTTAGTCTAAAAAAAAAAAATGGTGAGTCAATAATCATCCCGTTGTAAAACTACTTAGTAACTATTCAAGTTCAAAAGCTTAAACATATGCCTCAGGAATCTCAATTAACTCCTGAGATTTTTACTTTTGTAAAAGTAAACATATTTACGAAGTTCCAACTAGAACCGTATAACAAACCGTTCTTTTCACTGACTTATAGATTGTTAGTAAACATAAATCGAATATAATTTTGATGGGAGATTATGGTTATTTTGGTTGTCAAAAAGGACACAAGAAAGCATGAATTTTTTTTTCTTTTTTCCGACGTCCCACAGTCCCTCCCATGTCTTAGAGTCTCGGACCTCCGTCGGACTAGACTCACCACGTCCCGGACTCATCCCCTCTCTTACGTCACTGCACCAGTGGGGCGTCTGCACGACGGACTCTCTTCGTTCCGACGAGGAAGGAAGCGTGGACGGAAACGCGTTTGTGGTGCGAGGGTCGGTCCGGAGGCCCTGGAAGGAAGTGCGGGTTGGACGTGTCTACTGGCGTCTACTGAAGAAAGAGAGACAACAGGGGTCTTTAAAGATTACGGAAGACAGTAGATGGCGGACACGAAGAAAGGAGACGATCCAGTGTCGAAGGTGCTCCTGTTCCCCTAATAGACCAGAGAAAAAAACAGGTGTCGACTAAAAAATTTCATAAGAACGGACACGACCTAGAAACACCGACGTGAACTGAAAGAGACCAACGCCCCGGACGAGAAACGTCACCACACCCGTAGAGTGACGGTACCGAAGAGAACTACTCCTCGCGTCCGAGTACCCGAGTCGACGGGGAGCGGTTCACCTCAGATGGTCCTAGTCCCTACCTTGGGTACAGAGGACTAACCGTTCCGCCTAAGCATTGGTGACCGGGTGGTCCCGTCAGGGTATCGGTTAACAACCACCCCCAAGAATCCGTAAGCACTGAGTTTTACGAACCTTCCTCGTACATTAGGCTTCTGCGAGACCAGTGACGTGATGATCTAGTGACGACGGACTACGTTGGTGCCGGCTCCGGCGACCCGGCGGAAGTCGAGACCGGTGCTGGAGGGACGTGTCTACTGGCCGAGACGACGTGCACGTCCCGACCTCGACTGGGGACGCAGAGGACCGGAGGTCCGAGTGACGGGAGGAGGGAGGAGGTTCGGACTCGAAGACGACGAGTCTCCTACACTTTTCTGAATTTTCCCCCCCAAATAGAACCCCCACCCCACTGGGGGTTCCACAACTCCTGGGGTGTCACGACAAAAGAGACGGGACTCCGGGACGGGGCGGGACTCCAGCAGAAGACAGAGAAGGTTCGGAGCGGAGGTCGACTGGGGGCGGGGTGGACCCGTGAGGGCGGGGTGGACCCGTGAGGGCGTGGACAGACGAAAGGACGGACGGAGAGGACACTGTCACTGGAAACACTCCCGTCCTTGCCACAAAGAGTCTGGCCACCCGGTGTCGTCTACAGTGAATTTATTCTTCAGGTTCGAGGTCCAGGTTTTCGTACACCGGGACCACGAGGACCAGCACTTTCTCTGACCGTGCACCACAAAAAAGTCACTCTAAGGTTAGGGTGTCAGTGGCGCACGGTCGTCGGTACTCGTCCCGAAACACGGTTAAGTGGAGTAAATTAAGGGAGTTGTTGGTGTGTCTCCGTCTGCGGTCGTAGACAAAATGACCCTTCCTTGGTCCCTCCCAACTCCAACTCCAGTCGGACCGCCGACCCTGGGGAGTCCGACCGGGTCGGGGACTGAACACTCCCTGCGGAGGAGGTTCCCAAATCTTTAGGGACCTTTCAACGTACTCTATATGTAAAATATTCTTTTGTCAAAACTTCCGTCTACAATACTCTTGGGATCTGAGGGGGGAAAGAACCTTGTCGGCTAACACGGCACCACTATACTATGTTGCATAAAAACTCAGGACGAGAAACCGACGACCGTTCACGAGGGGTTTTGACAGGGAAGGATTTCACAGTAGAAAACAGGATTGTGAACCAGAGACTGTCTCTTGAGGATTTAGGGAACCCTAAAGGACCCGTTATCCTCACAGAAAACAAGTTTACCCCACTAGGACTCACCAAGAGCCTACCGAAATCCCACCCCCGACCAGTGGTCCTTCTAGTCCGGTACTAATCCTCGAACCTTGAAAGTCGGGGTGGAACCAGGAAACCCCTTTTGTCTCCCTGATCTCCGACTTGACCCTCTTCCTTTACCGTCGGGTGAGGTCTCAAGAACGGACCTCTTAGGGTCCCTCCCCCTCGGACCACCCGACGGCAGATACCCCAGCGTGTCTCAGCCTGTGCTGACTTCGCTGAATCGTCGTCGTCGTCGTACGGATACCCCATTTCGGGTATCTTTAGAGACGGAAACCTCTCGAACACGCTCCACAACCCTTCCACCGTGTGGTGAGGGGAAGAGACGCCCCTGGACGGTTCGAGTGCCTGCGTCTGTGGGTGTCCTCGACCCGTCTCACCCACGACGTGGGTGGTCGTGTACCACCCCAGAGGCAGGTCGACGATAACGGACACCCCTCCCACAGCGGTCGAGAAACGCAAAAAGTTTTCTTTTGGAGGGACTACCAGGTCGTCGATTCTGAGACACAAGGGTTGGGGCCCTCCGGGTCCAAGCTAGGAGTCAACTCTTTGATGTAGGGTGTGAGGTGTCGATTCTGAAGCGTCCGGTGTTGATTTGTAGGGCGTACGGTATTGATTCTGGCCGTGTCGGTTTGTTTACTTGTTTTTCTTTGACCTTGAGACGTAAAAGTGTGTGTTGGAAAGATAAGATTTGTGTTCGCTGGACAAGTTTTAAGGGGAGCACAGGTTACAAACACAAAGTTCACATGTTCTGTTTTGTTTAGTACGAACGTCGGGGTCCCGTCGGGTCGATCACTGGCTCAGTCGTGGCGTCGCCGGCCCACGACTGTGCCCTGACAGGTACCAGTGCTTTGGTGGGCCTCGTCCCGAGAGGGGTGGAGTGCGGTTGTTGACTCGAACGAAGATCTGTCGGACCCGGTCCCGATACTGTCCTTGCGCCTATTCTTCGGCTATTTTAGCCTTAACTGGAGGGAGGAGCGGGACGAACGACGGAGGACGAAAAGGGTCTTCGGGTTAGTTCGAGGACGGAGTTCGGAAAGGACCTCCAAAGGGACGTAGCGACCCAAGTCTCCAGTGGAAGAGGTACTCCAGTTGGGTCCTGGAGGATAACTTCTCTCGTTTCCTGTTCGAGTCGGGGTTGAGACTTGAGGGAATGAACTACAAAAAAAAAGGGATCTCACGAGAGTAGAGTCTGAGACCCTTCTGAACCCCTCTTGCTGCCCCGGTGTGTACCCGGTTTCTCGCGGACTCCGGTGGTCTTCGACCCCCCTCCGAGTCTACCGGGCGGTGTCGGGACGGTTGTGAGACTAGAACCGAAGACTGGAGTTTGACACTCTTATTTATAGACGACACATCTGACGGGGTAGACACGCCGAAACATAGCCGTCGGGATCCTTTCTTTGTGTGTAGGACCCCCCGACCCGACCTACTACCCCCACACTGGACGAGGTCTTACGTCACCTCCCGACAGTCCCCCAGTCCTGAGTCCTCTTCGGAGGGACCCCAGTGGGACAGACCAACCCAGACCCTCCGACGAACCAGACGAACATCCAATTGGGGTCCGGAGTTTCCCGGTGTGACGGTGTCTCCCCGAACAGGACTGTGTCGGTAGGTCGGCGGACGGGTGACGGGTCCTGCGGAGAGAGGAGACGAGGGTGGGGGACCTGTGGACCGAGTCGCAGACGAGTGGCAGAGTGCACTGGGGCCCGACGGGATTAGCCGAAGAGGTCGGAGCGGTCCGTGGGGCAGAATAAGGTCTAATCGGGTGAAGACGGAGCCCCGGGGAGGTCAGACGGTAGTCCCCTCGGCCTCGGGTATCCGGAGACGTGAGGTGGAGGGAAGAGGTACTACCTAAACGTCCCCCCCGTCTATACCACTGATTCTGTTCTTGTCCAGCGGTTGGGTGAGTCCCTATAAGGGGAACTGGATTACCACCCAACCGTTGAAGACTCTTTTTGATGTCGTCTCGTCCGTGAAGGGGCCACCAGGCCGCCAATTCCGTGGCGCGAAGGTGACGTCCCGGGGTCCAAGATAAGGACCAACCGCTCGATTCCGGGGTGTATGGGGTGGTACACCGGTTTTTCTTTTCTTTTTTTTTTTTTTTACGGTCGTGTCGGCTTGAAACCGAAGAGAACTTGTTGATCGTCAAGACCGGTGGGCTCAGGGGTGTACTACCGGTGACCCCCGACGGGATGACAGAGGTTAGTTCCAGGGGTAGTGAAGGGTTCCGGGGTGGGGATCGTCGACCCCATTAAAGTGTTAAGGAAGTCGAGGTGGGGAGGGGGGGTCGCGTGAACCTGAAACCTGAGACCGGAGTAAACCAAAAAGTATTTGACTTCAGTGGACCCTTCCAGATCCTCAGGTCTTCTCGAACGGGTGCGAGAGACTCGAGGAGCCCCTCAGTAACGGTCGTTCCCGTGAACACCTACCGCAGGGGACCCCAGCACGGTCGGTCCATAACCGAGACCGAGTGGTGGGAACCCCGACCCGTATCTCGCCTGAGACCCACCTCTAAAGGACTAACTTATATAACCCTTTATTGTACGTCTTTTGTGTACGGACTACGACGGGACTTTGGTTCCACGGTGGTTGAGTTGAAGAGGTAAGACTTTTTGTGGAAGTTTCAGCGGACGGGGCACCCCCAGGAGATTCGGAGCGGAACCTGTGACCTACGGGTCGTGTGGCCCAACCGTCTCGTCCCGTCGCAACACGGAACTGTTACTCGGGGGTCTGGGGACTGATTCAAGGGGTATCCTACACTGAAAGACCCTACACGCCGTCGGCAGACTGGATCGTGTACGAACCGAGTAGACTCAGAGGTAAAGAGGACGAAATTTACCCTACTCATATCCCGTCACCGTACCGTTGGGTGAGGTTATAAGAACGGACCTCTTGAGGTATCTCGGACCACCCGATGTCAGGTGCCCCAGCGTTTCTTAGTCTGTACTGACTTCGTTGAATCGTACGAATTCAGTCATCCTCGTAATTTCCTCCATGAAAACGCTTCGCGAATCCTAGTGCGGACCAGGTCTCGTTCGTCACCATTTCGAATCGGTGACAGTAAGGAGTCTTTCCTGTTACGGGTATTCGTTTCCGGAACCTGTCGCTCGGGGAATGGGCACCGGTGGACACACCAAGGAGAGACGTCCTCTACGAAGGGCGTGCGGAGCGGGTGCACCGACAACAAAAAGTCCTTGGACCCCTTCTCCCCTGTGACCTACGGACCCCGCCCCCACCCCCCGGTTCGTTTTCTTCTCCTTCCACCCCTTTCCGGTGGGCGGTTCCTGTACGCGGACATGGTTACCCCTACAAACACAGTCACAACACACTCACACACACAGAAACACACACACCCATGGCCCTCACCGTCTCTCGAACACCTCCCCACCCCGCTTCCCGTGTCGATATCCCACCCCACTCACTCCCGTCTGTTTCAGGGTCGGCCCCACCGATTCCTCGCGGTCCACTCGTGTGTCTCTTTGTCCACACGACGTCTAAACCCTGATCCTCTGTCTCGAAGGAGGTCCGGGCTCTGACGGGGGGAGCCACCAGGTATCGAAGGGGTCCAGAGGCTGAGGGTGACCAGGGTGGGCGGTGAGTGGGGACGTCGTAGAGAAGGCCCGACTGGCGGACGCGCCCGAAGGACCTCCGGAGGTGGACGTCGTGTACGAGATACCGGGAGGCGAACGTCCAGTCGTTCAACAGATAGAGGATTTCCTCTGCGCCCAAGACGACCCGCCTGTCCCTGGGTGAAGAAGCGGGTCGGGGTGGGAGGTGAGTCGCCGTGTGGGAAAATCGGGCTCTTATGAAACTTGGGCTCTCGCCGTCCCGTGGCCTAGTCGGGGACGGTCAGTCGGGACACTGGACCTCGTTCAACAGGCGGAGCCAGTGTCGACGGGTCGGGTCGGACGTCGGGCCCTCTCGACCTCCCCAGCCCGACTTCTGCCTCCCCTTCTCTCTCGAGACAATTGACGGTTCACGAAACGTTTCCACGTGATAATCCCAGGTTGACTTGCCGTTCAAGTAGACAAGATTAACTGTGAGAGTACGATGTACCACCTCTCCTTGAACGCCTCCCCCATGTTGGACCTCCCTCGGAGGTCACGTGGGTAAAGGTCGGGTCGAGTGAGAGTCGTACCGGACCGGAGCAGGTTCCGGGTGACGGACCTCGTCGCTACCCTTCACTGTGGAGGTAGGTGGGGCCCTCCTCGTTTCCCAGTGGTCTTTGAGGGCTCCTTGGGGGGACCCCGTGTCACAAACAGTCGAGTCACCTACTTTGGTTATTTCTGCGGCCTCACCACCAATGGTGCCAGAGCCTCTAGGAGTGACATCGGGTGCTCGAGAGGTGAGTGTGTTACGTGAATAACTCACGAATGACACACGGTCCTGACCCACACACCACCATTTCTCTGTCGACACCAACAACGCGAATGCCTTAGACACCTGTAGAATACCTGTTCTTTTGACTTCGACTATTTCCTCGACACACTCCGATTCGGGAGCCCTTGTCTTTCTGAGAACAGTCTCGACCTCCCACGGAGGTGTAGTAGATCAGGCACCTGGGGTTAGAAGGACCATGGTCCTTGGTCAAAGCACCTTCTGTTCAAAAAGAACCTAGTCCCACCACAGTCTTACTCAGTTCGCGAAATGTGAATGACACGTGAAATACAGATAATAATAATGTCGTCAAGGTGGAGTCTAGTAGACCGTAATCCAGGGTCTCCGACGCCTGGGGACGGGATCAGGTTGGAGGAGTAAAATGTCCACTCCTTTGACTCCGGGTCTCTCCGTTTCACTGGACGGGTCTCAGTGTGTCGTCCCTTTTACCGTCTCGGTCCTGAGTCTATATCACTGTTGGGACCACCAACAGTAACCACCACGACCGCTCTCCCCAGTTGCGAAACGGGTGGTCAGGTGTGAGTCCGGAGTACACACGTCAACACGTCACGCACACGTGGCACTCCCGTGAACTCACGGCCACGCGGGCGGGTTGACGCGTGGGGATCCCGGAGGAGTCGGGTGACGGGAGGGGAGAGGTGGGGACGGCAACACTAGTTGGACCGGAAAACGTCTGAGGTCCGGTGTTCGTCCCGGAGACTCCTACTGTGTCCGGGCACTGGGACAAGGGACAGGTCAGGCTCCCTTATCCATCGTGGTGAGACGGAAACCCCCGCCACCCCCCACCTAGGGACTCGGGAGAACAGGTGGCAGACGGTGGAGGAGGACGGAGGGACCATAGGTGGTTCCGCCGTCCCGACTCCTGTGATAGACCCTGGGCCCATGGGGTCCCTGTGGTACACGCGTTCGGGGCAGGAATGCAAGCACAGGTCCCGTTCACCACTCCTCAGGTCGTTCTGCTCAAATAGATGGTAGAGTCCCTTCTATGTCCTTTTGATACTACGTTGTGGCTTCTTGCCTTCGTACTTCTCCCCTCCTTTTCCTCTGCCAGAGTCTGACAGGGGACCCCTGTGACCGTACGTCCACCCCTGTCCCATGACTAGTGACCCGGTGGCCCTTAGAGGATAGGAAAGTTCCATGGAAAGAGAGGGGAGGAGGGGTGGGTCGTGGCTGGGGCCACTACCGACCTACGAGGTCCCAAGAGACGTCTCCCCTACCCGTCACCTTTGTGAATTGAGGTAGTCCTTACAGGAGTGTTATCACTAATAGTGCCGACGAAGGTTTCCTTCGACCGTGTTCGGTGATTACGCGACGGACGCTGAGTGATGGGGAAGGACGAGGATGAGAGGGGTAGGGTGGCCCTCCTCCCCGGTCTCCACCAGTGACGTTTCGGTAGATGAGTGGCAAGGTGGGTGTCACGGTGGACCCCCCTGTTTTCTCATCAACCGTCTATAAGGGGTCGAGAGGCTCAGGATGGATCTGAGGAAGGGTCTCCACCTGGATGGGAGTCTGTCCGGTGGGTCGAGGATAGAGGGTGGTCGTCAGCCCCGAGACGTAAGTGGTAGTTTGAACTTCGAGGGAGAGACCCCGGTGCACCGGGGACGTAGCCTGGACTGAGACAAAGGGAAGAGTTTAGTCCTCTGTTGCCGGTAGGTACCCCGGTGGACAGGGAATCCCCCAACGGACTCCGGTGACCCGTACCACGGGTACCCAGTCACAGATTGCTTGAGGAAATATAGAGGAACGTCAAGGGTCCCTGAGTCCCTTGGATACATGATCAGGAGAAGGAGAGTCGGGGTGACGACCTCTGGTCACGTGAGTGGTTTTGACACCGGGTCCTACCTTTTGGCCAAGGTAAAGTCCCGACTTTTGTGTACCTCGGTCCAGTCCCACCCCGGTCGGAGGGGGTGGACGGGAGCCGGGGCGTCAGGGACACGGGACCCTACGAGGTGAGTCCTTTGTGGGACTTTCCCGGGGGTCACGGTGACTCCCCAACCTTGAGTACCCTTCTTCACTAGAAAGAGGTCGAACGTGTTTCAGTGGGTACTCAACGACCGTCTTAATCCCGGTCTGGGGTTCCGTGAGAGTCCGGTCGCAACGAAGGACCGGTAGTGTAGGGTGAGTGTCTCGTGGAGGGGTTAAGGGATGGGGTGGGGTGGGGGCTGGGGATGTCTGTTTGTGTGTCCGAGACAGAGAACGAGTGGACGACGTTGAGAGGCCTGGAGTGAGTGTTTCAAAACTACCATCATACCCTTTGGACCCGACATCACCCTACTCTCGGGTACTGGGGGCTTCAGGTACCGTTGTATTATTTTCAGACTCTGTCCCTCTCTCCCACCCCCCGCCCCGTAGGTCCAGTCGGTAGAGGGGGTGAAGACTAAGAGGATGTCTGGGCTACGGAGTGGGGTACCAAAAGGAAGTCGGGGGTCTGGGTGGAAAACCCTCTTCTCCCTACTCAGACAGTTTCCTCAACCGTAACAGGTCGGTCGGCACTTCCGTCTCTTGCCCCCGTCGAACTACCCTCGGGGTCCGAGACCGGCGTTACACCGGGGTACCTTGTCGTTCGAAGTCGAAACTCTACTCTGGACTTTATTTCTCGGCCTACACCCACACACCGATGGACCTCCTCCCTCTCCATTCGACCCAGGTGACCCACTCCTTTTTGGAACCCTCCCCAAGTGTCATCTTAAACGATCTTATTCAACCCCCACCCCCAATCGATCCGGACCCGAGACATTGAATACCGGTACACTGGACCTCGTTCAATGATTTTGGAGAACTGGGTCAAAAGAAAGGACATTTTGACCTCATTTGTCTCATTGTTCGTTACCGGTTCCAAAAGATTCGGAAGCACCTCCCGGGTTACCCCACCGGGTAGAGGGGTGTAGAAGTGTCATTCAACCTCGTGAGAGCGGGAGGGAAGGGTTTGGGTCTTCGGACTCCGTGTCCCTTCACGTCAGGTGCGGGATCCAGTGTGTCCCCGTTAGTCCACCTCTCACCTAAGTCGCGCCCACCGCGCTGGGGTCTGGGGAACGGGACTGGGGGCCCCGTGGCCGGGTGAGTCCAGGCCGACGGAGGAGGTAGCGGTCCCGACTGGAAAAGTGGGCGTCCGCGAGGACCGGTCCGGACTCTGGGCGCACGGGCGTCTCGGGGGCGGTCAAACGAAGAGATTGAACCCCGGGGGCCTTAGGACTCTCTGGTGCACGCTGGGCAAGAGCCCCGGGGTGGGAGCGCGGCCACCCACCGGAGCGGGTAGGGTGAGGCCAGATCCCTCGGGCCCTGACGCCTCGGAGTGGGTAGCAAGCGCAGGGTTCCAACGTGCCTCCGGCAATGAGGTCGATTCAGAGGCGGCACCCTGTTCTGTGAAGCCAAGACCGAGACCGAGGAGCCCTCGGCCGGGGCGGGGCCGGGGCCGGGGCGGGGCGGGGCCGGGGCCGGGGCGGGGCGGGGCCGGGNTGGTCGACAACAGGGAAGGGGTTTGGGCGGGAGCCGGGGCGGTTATTTGCAGGACAGACGGGACGGGGCGGGGCGGGTGGTCGAAGGCAAGAGGGCGGGGCGGAAGCAGGGGCGGGTGGTTTCCGGACGGGTAAGGCGGGAGCCGGGGCGGGTGGTTACCAGCCGGGGCGGGGGCGGGGGTGCACGTCCTGAAGGCCGCCCGACCGACCTAAGAACACCTCTAGACTAGGGGCTAGCACGAATGTTACCCCTCGGGCATGCGCGGGTGCCCCCCGACTCGCGAGTCGACACTCGTCTCGCCGGCCCTGCCCGAGACCGGTTTGCTGGAGGTTTTAGAACCCGACGTGGGCCCCGGCACAGAATCCATTGTCTAGGCCGAGACGGACTGAGCCCCCGCTACCCTGGTCTGGGAACGAGTTAGGGGTACCGGTAGGAATGGGGACGCGCCCTAGTCCTCGACCTCTTCCGGGTCCTTCGACGGGGTCGCTAGCCCCGTGGGGGACCCAGGAGTGCCTGGGGGTGACCTCCCGATTTCCACTCCTCCGAGAAATAAATCACCAAATTGCAAGAGGACCTTCCGCCCTGACGGAGGTAACACAAGAGTACCGCAGGACCCCAGAAGTTCCAGAGACCGTGCTCGATCGGAACTATAACCAACATGGTCACTTGGTTACTTACACATTTAACCCTTGTACCTCCTTGGGGGTCCACTCCCTCCTAATATCTGTTACTGTAACTCGAACCTCTCCTAGTTCTTGAGGTTTAGTACTTCCCCTATAAACTCCATGGTTTAGGATATTATTTCCACGTTTTCACGTAGAAAACTTGGAGACTTTCACTGTCCAGATCCTGTTTATTCCCCTTTATGAAGGAGAAACGAATCGTGGTAAACGATCAACCTTTCGGATCCTGGGACTCCCCAGTACCGGGTCGTCTCGGGGATTGACCTCGGGTCTTAGGTCCGTCGACTCCCGATCTCTCTCTCGACAGGTCACTTAAGAGGGACCCCACACCCACACACAGTCCCCCTCCCCTAGTCTCTGGTTCCGAGACTTCTGTCCCGACCACCCCCTGTGTGACCGTCGCTCAGTGTCACGTCCCTTTCCATAACCACCGACCTGTCACACGTATTTGCACTCCTACCCCGGCTCACACCTCAATTCCTCCAACCTGGAATGATTCACCACTCCCAGTCGACCCTCGACCCCAACTGTTCTGGTAGAGAGTCACCCATGTACGTACCGCCACAGGCACTCAAGGTCTTTACGACACCGGAGGACCTGTTCAATTCGTCCCCAGTATCTGGGACTCCATATCTTCGGTGTCCCTCCCTGTACCAGGGACACTTCTCCGAGGAAGGAGGTGACGGGACCCAAGGTGGAGAAACAGTACCTACTACGGCATAAATATGGACCGTGGTCCGAGGTCGGACTGGAGACTCACCCCTGAAGAGATCGATCGTGTAACTGGAGTTTAAGACAATCAGGTCCACCGAGTCACCCATTTCTTAACCGGGTGTTACGTCCTCTGTGTCCGTCTACGTTCAAGCTAGGGACCCAGCCCTTCTAGGGGACCTCCCGTACCGTTGGGTGAGGTCATAAGAACGGACCTCTTAGGGTACCTGTCTCCTCGGACCACCTGACGTCAGGTACCCCAGGGCTTCTCAGTCTACACTGACTTCGCTGACTCGTACGCGCGTGGGGAGACGTGAGGAGTCAGGTCAGCCGGGAAGGGAGTGTCTGGAATAGGCGACGGAGTGGATACAGGCAGTCCGAGGGGAGTCAGTAGGGTGGGGTAGGAGAAGGAGTAGGAGTGTAAGTGTAGAACTGGCCCTAGGTGCCGTGGGAAAGTGACGGACGGAGACTGGGGAGGGTAAGGTCACTGGGGGACCCGACCCACGGGTAGTGGGGTTCTTCTGTTCCTGAGGGAAGCCGATCCGGGGGACGAGGTTGAGTGTGTAGGACGGCGGTGGTCGAGGGGGACGACGTACCGGTGTCGAGACCGGAAACCGTAGTGACGGACGACCTCTCTCCACCTAGAGGGCGGATCGTGATCTCTGACAGAGACTCCGGGCAGAAGGGAAGAAGAAAGATTGCAAATGAATAAACTGACACGACCCAGAATTAACACCGTACGTCCTAGAAAGAAAAAAAAAAAAAACTGACACGACCCAGAAGCAACGACCCGTACCCGAACGAGATCAACGTTTCTCACCCCTGGCGAGAGATCAACATTACACCTCCGAAGAGAATAACCCCTCGTGTCCGAGGTCGAAGTACCCGAAATCATCGACGTCTTGCACCCGAGTCATCAACGTCAAGGACCCATGGTCTCGAGTCCGAGTGGTCAACACCGTGTGTCCGAGTCAACAACGGGTCTCTGTACATCCTAGAAGGGTCTGGTCCCTAGCTTGACCACAGGGGACGTAACGTCCCAGTTAAGAATTGGTGACCTGGTGGTCCTTTCAGGACGTACGTCCTAGAAACGCAACACCGCACGTCTGAGAATCAACGTCGTACACCTTAGATTAAGGGACTGGTCCCTAACTTAAGTCCGGGAAACTCAATTAACCCTCAGGCCTCAGAATCGGTGACCTGGTGGTCCCTTCAGGGGACAGAGGGACGGGAAACCCCGTGTGTAGGTCGACGTCCTTGGGGTCGGATACCCAAGAGACAAACACCAAACCAGGTCTTATGTGAAGGGAAAACGGAACGGTAACTTTGGGATGGGAAGAAAGTTTCGTACCAACCTTTCAGTGGACGAGGTCCTTCGGGAGAAGTCAGGAACGTCCACTCTGTACATAGAGGGGTAGAGAACAAAAACGACGGCCATGTGGTGGAGAGTAGGGGACCACAACACAAGTTGACCCAGGTCAGGGATCTACAGTCGAAGATTTTGATCCTTTTCCAGAATGAGTTAAGACAAACGGGGAAATCGTGGATGGTCTCGGGAACCTGTGTCGTCTTCGAGTTAGTTGAAGACGGTTAACTTAACCGACTCTTAATGTTTCTTGTAAAGGAGGGTCGGACAGGGAGACCTGAGTGTTTTCGTTGTCGGGTCTCAGTCCCTTCAGTCCCTCATTAAGAATTCCAGAACACAGGAATGAGGGAACCAATGTAAGGAGTCTTACGACAGGTGTAGGTCTCTCCATCCTTCCATAATTATTCACTCTCCGTCTTTACAAGGGCCCTCAAGGATCGGGTAGTCGTTCCCCTTTAAAGGGAGTCAATTCAAATACTTTATGTCCGTTAGAGACTGTGATTTACATCACACCATAGGACCTAGCCTAGGACGTTGTCCTTTCCCTGTAAGAACCTTTTTTGACCTTTTTAGATTTTAGATCCCAAATCAAGTATCATTGTAGGATTACAATTAAAGATGGAAACATAGTACCAATAAGCTCCACAAATGTAGTATCCCTCGATCCACTTCCTGTATCTTCTTTAAGACATGATAGAGACGTCGAAAAAGACACTTAATTTTAATATGGGTTTGAATTCTCAAAGTGATTTTTTGGTTTTTGGACTGTTCTTGGGAGCTAAATATTAAATCTATACTAATTTATGTACTCCTTTATCGTTCATACAACGTGACACTTTACAACAGTCGGTAATAATTGTTCGGACAAAACGAGACAAGGTTGAACGAAATTGAATTTTTTTAAAAAAAGGAACATAGGATAAGTGGCTTAAATTTCGAAATTCGTCAAAAAAAAACCCCACCCCCCTCCCCCCACACCCACCCACACCCCTCAACGTAGAGTTCCGTAAGCCTTAGAATCAAGGGACTAGTCCCTAGTTTGGACACGGGGGATTTCACCTTCGTACTACAGAATTGGTGACCTGGTGGTCCCTTTAGGGGATTTCGAAATGTGAAGATTTTCTACTAAAATCGATCCAGGATATGTTAAACTGCAACACGTAAAAAACACAGTAATTCAATACGTATAAACAAACTTCACTATTCCGTGAGGACAACAAGTTTCTTCCTTGTGCGTTCTTCCATGGGTCACCCCGTAGAACAAAAATGGGGTAAGAACCGGTTGAGTGAGAATGGTGAGTTAAGTCCTTTGAACATAATTAAAGAATCATAAGGAGCCAAAAAACAAAAAATTACATGTGCACCTGTTTAGAGAGGGTGAAAAGGGTGCTACAACGATGTAAAGGTGTAACGGTCTGACAGGGTACGACGTGACGTGGACACGACCTGTTCGGACGGACGAGGGGACACCGGAACTGTCTCCTCCGGTCAAAGGTCGAAAACTTAAACACAGTTAGACGATCTTCTCTTTACCAAAGCGTCCCGCGAATATCAATCTTAAAGAGAGAACTAAATTCACCCGAACTAAAAAAAAAAAATACTTGGAATCCCGGTAGACACAAAAATTTACAGAAAAGAGATAATCTCTCTAATCAAGAAAGAGACACTGTACTCAACGTATACAAAAGGGGTTTACAGAAAGTAAACTGAATACTCACATGAGTAACGGTGTGTCTCCAGAAAAACAAAACAAAACAAAGATTACGTCAATTTAGCCAGTCAGAACGAAGCGAAGATCAAAACTCAGTAGAGGCCTTTTCGGGAACAGTGGTTCAGAACCACACCTGCCAATGTGTCATTATCCAATGCTCTTGTCGATACCGTGTACTTTTCTCGAACTTCTAAACAAACAACTTACTTAATTATGTCCTTTCTTATTTCTTACCACGTATTGGAGTCCTTTGTTCCCGGGGACTTCTTGACATGAAAAGAAAAACCGAGGAATTCACGTCACGGGTACCCTGACGAGGGTACAAACCCCCGGAGACCACAGGTCAAAATACCCAGTCAGAGACCCCCTACGACGAGTATAGAATAAAAGTCAGGGGACACCCAGTCGAATCAAAGTGTGACAATCTCTACAGGGGCGACATGTGTTTACGTTCGGGTCGGTGCTCCCGGGACTGACTCCCACTGGACGTACCCGAGTCGGAGTCTTGTCTGGGGACGGGAGAGGGGGTGGCGGGGTGGTTGGGGACGCCTGTCCCTCCCGTCCTCACTCACCTGTGTCGAGGCCTCCGAAGCTCTCTCGTCTAGGAGAAACGAACCCCGGACCTAAGTCCTGAATCTACTACTGAATCCCCTGTCCCCCACATAGTCTCGGTTGACTTTGTCGCTACCCGTCATCGGGTCCGACCAGCCGGACCCCCCGACCACACGACCCCAGAGCCACTCCCCCGAACAACATGCCCTCACGGCCCAGGGCCACCCCATGGACCGGGACCTGTTCGTCGGAGTCCCACTCGCTCCACCGGTTCCCGTCGACTGAGTCGGGGCTCCGACCGGTACGCGAGACCGTGAAGTGCGGTGCGTCAGTGTTCTCGACAGACACGGGACTACAGGAGTCGGGATCGACCGACGGACGGTCGGGGCAGGACGGACTTCGTGTCACTGGAGTTGTGGGAGACGGCCCGGTCGACAAGGTGGAGGGGAGAACGAAGACGGTCCCCGGTCCGGACTGGACAAAGGAGCCTCGGGCGTCCACTGACTACTCTACCTGCCTTTGCCGGACGGAGAGACGAAGAGGAGGTGTTTGTTTTGGGGAAGAAACTCCCTGATTTATCGGTCAAGGAAGACTCTTTCTGGGTGTCGAAGGGAAAATCCAGAAAACCGGGTCCCTAAAACCCAAAAGTGAAGTAAAGTAAATCTGGAATTTTTAGTGTTTTATTTGTAAAACGAGATAAATAAATAAATAATAATAATAAAACCCCCCCAAAGTGAAGTAAAGTAAATCTGGAATTTCAGTGTTTTGTCTGTACAACGATGTAAATAATTAATAATAATAATAAACCCAGAAACAACACCGTACACCCGAAAGAGATCAACATCGTAAATCCCCCAAGAGAGGTCAACACCGCGTACCCGAATCAACGGGACACCTTAGAATCGAGGGGTAGGTTCCTGACTTGGGCACAGGGGACGTACCCTTCCGCCTAAGAGTCGGTGCTTAGGTGGTCCCTCTAGGGACGAATACATTTTATTGGTTGTTCCTGGATGACATTTTAATTAATTAATTCTTCAGTATTTTATCTCGAGTGGGTTTGGTAGTCAACAACAACAAAAAAAATCTGGTTATCTGGAACTGAGTCATTTCGATTGAGAGGAAGGTATGGGTGGGAAGACCTCACTATCAGTTTCACACGCTGGAGAACGGTCCGACCTCAGGCGGAATTGGGAAACAAACGACCCCTCCAGACGTTTGGTATGCACCTCCCAGAACACCTCCGAGGACTGGTAATCTACATTCTTCTAGAGCCATCGAGTTGGTCACCAGGTTGACGTGGCAGGACAGTGGTGGTCCCAGAAGGACACCGGAGTCCACTCTTTCCCTTCGACGAAAGAAATAGGGTCTTACAGATTGACTCCCCCAGAGTTCCAAGTAGACGGGGGTTGTGAAGACAAAAGTCTAAGTAGTTTCTTTGTAAAACACCTGTCTACCAAAAGGGGTCTGGGACACGACCCTCGGTCTCGTCTCTTCGCACAGTCCTCCGGGAGACGACTACTACTGCCCTCCCTAATCTGTTCCTCCATCATGTCGGTCCGACCCCCACCAACTCTCACCCCTCCTCTGTCTTCTCCGCCTTAGTCCTACTGATTCCTAAGACTGGCAGTTCTATGTACACATGTTTATCATAACGAACACTTTAAGTTTTCGGCTTACTAGATTTACCGGTAGTCACTTCTACTTATTTATTTGGCACCACACACTTAAACTCCCCGATGTTACATCGTTACTGTTTTTTACTTACTACGATGTGTGTCATGGTACCTGCTTACAATGTTTGCATTACCACTCGCTTTCTCCGTTCTGTGTTTTCGCTTGCTCTCACATTATGGGAAATGCTCCCCAGGTTTTTTTCTTTTAGATATTTCATGTAACATCATCCTTTTTTTTGGAGGGTTTCTACAAACGCAGGATTATAGACCTCGGACACCAACACAATGAAATGTACCGTTTTCTCTAGAACTTCTACCCTAATTGAATTCCTCGAACTCCCTGAAGGGACTACCAGGTCACCAATTCTTAGACGGTCGGGACCAGGGACCTTCTAAGGCGTATGACACACCGTAGATTCGGGTGTTCGTGTTGATGACTCGGGAGTACGGGATCTTTGGCACGAGACGTCGTTCTCTTCGGCCGCTTTGCGTTGATCTCATCGGGGGAGAGCGGCGTTGATCTCTTTCGGGCACACGTTGTCAGTTCCGGGTCGCGTCGGTCATTCATTTAGTTTTTCAAATATTCCTTACCACCCTACTCTTAATGTCTTCAAAATTTTCGTTTAATTATTGGTTTTTAATATGTGTTGTGTTCTGTGTCCACAGAGAACAAAACCTCGGGTCAGTGTCTATAAAACCCTATCCTACTATCGGTACACCCGGAGACGTCACTTCAGGTACACCACACTCAGAGGTCTTCAGAAGAGCAATGGGTGGGAATGTTACTTGTTCACATTTTACCCGCTCCCCGACTAGGTTTATCTCAGGAAGGTGTCCCTTCTCCCCCACCTCGGTTTACGTGGTCTTTGTGTAAGATCCACAATTTGTTTCGGTACAGTCCCGTAAACACAGTAACGTCATAGTCGCTGTCTGACGTAATGGATATCTGTCAACGACAATGGGTCTCTGGGAACGTAAAAGGTCCTGATGTACTGGGTCTCTGTGAACGACGGTGGGTCCGTAATGGGTCTCTGGGAACGACGGTGGTCCCATAATGGGTCTCTGGGAACGACCGTGGGTCGGTAATGGGTCTCTGGGGACGACGGTGGGCCCGTAATGGGTCTCTGGGAACCACAGTGGACCCGTAATGGGTCTCTGGGAACGACGGTCGGTCCGTAATGGGTCTCTGCGAACTCAACGGATCCTGACGTAATGGATGTCTAGAAACGACAACGGGTCCTTTATGTTAGGACTGTCAGTCTCTAGGAGAGTGAAACCCGAAGAGAAAAAAAAGTTTCCAATGTCAATTCCTTTGACGTAAGATCCAACAGGAACGAAGAAACTTTACAGTAATGTCGAATCCGAGTATATGTCAGAACGACACCTATTGACGAAATGGAAAAATTAGTGTTCTTCTCATTCAAGAATAATATGTTTAAGTCTATCATACCCAAGTCAAGTCAAGTCAAGTCAGCGAGTCAGTACAAGCTGAGAAACGCTGGGGTACTTAGTGTCGTACGGTCTGGAGGGACAGGTAGTGGTAGAGGGTCTCAAGTGAGTCTGAGTGCAGGCAGTTCAGGCACTACGGTAGGTCGGTAGAGTAGGAGACAGCAGGGGAAGAGGAGGACGGGGGTTAGGAACGGTCGTAGTCTCAGAAAAGGTTACTCAGTTGAGAAGTGTACTCCACCGGTTTCATGACCTCGAAGTCGAAATCGTAGTAAGGAAGGTTTCTTTAGGGTCCCAACTAGAAGTCTTACCTGACCAACCTAGAGGAACGTCAGGTTCCCTGAGAGTTCTCAGAAGAGGTCATAGTGTCAAGTTTTCGTAGTTAAGAAGCCGTGAGTCGGAAGAAGTGTCAGATTGAGTGTAGGTATGTACTGGTGTCCTTTTTGGTGTCGGAACTGATCTGCCTAGAATCAGCCGTTTCATTACAGAGACGAAAACTTATACAATAGATCCAACCAGTATTGAAAAGAAGGTTCCTCATTCGTAGAAAGTTTAAGTACCGACGTCAGTGGTAGAAGCCACTAAAACCTCGGGGGTTTTATTTCAGACTGTGACAAAGACGACAAAGGGGTAGATAAAGGGTACTTTACTACCCTGGCCTACGGTACTAGAAGCAGAAACTTTACTTACAACTCGAAATTCGGTTGAAAAAGCGAGAGGAGAAAGTGAAAGTAGTTCTCCGAAAAATCGAGGAGAAGTGAAAGACGGTATTCCAACCACAGTAGACGTATAGACTCCAATAACTGTAAAGAGGACCGTTAGAACTAAGGTCGAACACACAGAAGGTCAGGTCGCAAAGAGTACTACATGAGACGTATCTTCCATTTATTCGTCCCACTGTTGTATGTCGGAACTACATGAGGAAAAGGATAAACCTTGGTCAGACAACAAGGTACAGGTCAAGATTGACAACGAAGGACTGGACGTATGTCTAAAGAGTTCTCCGTCCAATCCACCAGACCATAAGGGTAGAGAAAGTCTTAAAAGGTGTCAAATAACACTAGGTGTGTCAGTTTCCTAAACCGTATCAGTTATTTCGTCTTTAGCTACAAAAAGACCTTGAGAGAACGAAAAAGGTACTAGGTCGTCTACATACCCAATAGAAAATAATTTAGGGTAACAGAATAGTTCTCCATCCCCTTTTCTTCTATTCGTTCGGTCGTTTAGAGATTGTGGACTAAGGATCCCATCTGATCTATTCTGTCTCTTCAAGTCAAGTGAAGTCAACGAGTTAGCACAGTCTGAGAAACGCTGGGGTACTTAACGTCGTGTGGCCCGGGGGGACAGGTAGTGGTTGGGGCCTCAAGTGAGTTTGAGTTACAGATAGCTTAGTCACTACGGTAGGTCGGTAGAGTAGGAGACAGTAGGGGAAGAAGAGGACGGGGGTTAGGAACGGTCGTAGTCTCAGAAAAGGTTACTCAGTTCAGAAGTGTACTCCACCGGTTTCATAACCTCAAAGTCAGAGTCGTAGTCAGGAAGGTTTCTTGTGGGTCCTGACTAGAGGAAGTCTTACCTGACCAACCTAGAGGAACGTCAGGTTCCCTGAGAGTTCTCAGAAGAGGTTGTGGTGTCAAGTTTTCGTAGTTAAGCAGCCACGAGTCGGAAGAAGTGTCAGGTTGAGAGTGTAGGTATGTACTGGTGTCCTTTTTGGTATCTCTACCTGGAATCAACCGTTTCATTACAGAGACGAAAACTTATACGATAGATCCAATCAGTATTGAAAAGAAGGTTCCTCATTCGCAGAAAATTGAAGTACCGACGTCAGTGGTAAACGTCACTAAAACCTCGGGGGGTTTTATTTCAGACTGTGACAAAGGGGTAGATAAAGGGTACTTCACTACCCTGGTCTACGGTACTAGAAGTAAAAGACTTACAACTCGAAATTCGGTTGAAAAGTGAGAGGAGAAAGTGAAAGTAGTTCTCCGAGAAATCAAGGGAGAAGTGAAAGACGGCATTCCCACCATAGTGGACGTATAGACTCCAATAACTATAAAGAGGGTCGTTAGAACTAAGGTCGAACACGAAGAAGGTCGGGACGCAAAGAGTACTACATGGGACGTATACTTAATTTATTCGTCCCACTGTTATATGTCGGAACTGTATGAGGAAAGGGATAAACCTTGGTCAGACAACAAGGTACAGGTCAAGATTGACAACGAAGGACCGGACGTATGTCTAAAGAGTTCTCCGTCCAGTCCGCCAGACCATAAGGGTAGAGAAAGTCTTAAAAGGTGTCAAATAACACTAGGTGTGTCAGTTTCCGAAACCGTATCAGTTATTTCGTCTTTATCTACAAAAAGACCTTGAGAGAACGAAAAAGCTACTAGGTGGCCTACAACCGTTAAACTAGAGACCAAGAAGACGGAAAAACTTTTGGTCGAACTTGTAAACCTTCAAGTGCCAAGTGCATAACGACTTCGGACCGAACCTCTTAAAACTCGTAATGAAATGATCACACACTCTACTCACGTTAACACGCCATCAAACTCGTAAGAAACCGTAACGGAAAGAAACCCTAACCTTACTTTTGACTGGAAAAGGTCAGGACACCNGAAAGTGTCGTAGTAGAAAGTCCTAAACTTTATCGAGTTGACCTTAAGGTAGTGGAGGTGATCGAAACAAGTATCACTACGAAAAATTCCGGGTTAACTGAAGTGTAAGGTCCTACAGACCGAGATCCACTCACGAGTTTGGTAGCACTAATAGAACCAGTACTTCTAGGAAAAACATGTCAAGAAGACACATAAGAACGGTGGAAAAGAATTATAGAAGACGAAGACAATCCAGGGATGGTAAAGACAGGAAATAACTCGGGTAGAAACGTATTTTACAAGGGAACCATAGAGATTAAAACAACTTCTCTAGAGATCAGAAAGGGTAAGACAACAAAAGGAGATAAAGAAACGTAACTAGTGACTCCTTCCGAAAGATTAGAGAGGAACGATAAGAAACTTTGAGACGTAAGTTTACCCATATAGAAAGGAAAGAGGAAACGAAAAGTGAAGAGAAGAAAAGTGTCGATAAACATTCCGGAGGAGTCTCTCGGTAAAACGGAAAAACGTAAAGAAAAAGTACCCCTACCAGAACTAGGGACAGAGGACATTTTACAGTCCTTGGAGTAAGGTATCAGTAGTCCGTGCGATAGATAGTCTAGATCAGGGAATTTAGATAAAGAGTGAAGGTGTAAAGAGTGAAGGTGACATATTAGTATTCTCTAAACTAAATCCAGTATGGACTCACCAGATTACCAAAAGGGATGAAAGAGGGTTACATACCGTGTCTCAGTCGTAAGTCACTATAGTGATAGGAGTTCGGCGTCCCGTCTCGAGCCCCTCTCCCTGCCCGCCCTCCTCCCGACTGTCTAGTAGGTAACAGTTGACGGCACCAGCCGACGGTCTCAGTGTCCACTCGGCTCCTGACGTTAGAAGGGACCCCGTACCTTCCTCGTGTCTTGTCCCCCAGGTCCACGTAGACCACACCCTACGTGAAAGAACGACATTTTACTTCGTCACCAGAGTCTCAAGATTACAAAACCGTAAGGGGGTCGGTCCACGTCCCGCACGGGCACGGGGCTTAGGACGTAGGACGGGTGGTGCCAGAGGTGTCAGTTTACTCCATCCGAGAAGGACCAAATAATTCGTTGGTCTCGTTGTGTCTGATCTTACGGAGTTGACGATGCGATATTGTCTTCTTTACCCCAAAAGAAAGAAGAACGAGTTACTGGTACTATTTCTAGTTGAGCTGGAGACGATGAAATATGTAGTTGCAGAGTGGTTTTGTAGAGTCCCTTAATAAGATCATCCAAGATGTAAGTCGCGACGACCCTTCACGAGACCCCTGCCGGCGAATGCAGAGACAACAGTCAAAGGGTCAAAGAAGCGTCAACATAAAGATCACACATTAATGTAGACCATGTATCGTCCACGAGTCATTTACAAACAGTTTACTTATTTACGTACTTGAGAGCCGTCACCGCATGAGAGGTGAGACGGCACGGAACCGTATACAATAATGGAGTCAGATCTTCGAGGGTGAGTAACGGCACGAATGGAGACCTATATACGGATTAAGTGTTCTTAAAAGGTGACCCCTCTAGACAGGTGGAGGGTACGTGTAACAGTGGTCCCACCCAGGACCCGTCGGAACAACCATAGAACCTGAGATTGGACTCTGGTATCGATTAATGACCCACCCGTGTGACTGGGTTCAACTCGGTTCCAGAGACGGGGTGTTTAGACCTTAACCCAAACTCTAAGGTCGGAATCAGATCCAAACAGAAGTCTTACCTTGTGTAAAAAATTTTTAATCCTCGTTACCACACTGGTAGTAGATAGGAACGTTGGATTCTTCGTCCTTCTCTTTTTAGGCTGTATGTCTCTTGTCTCTTGGTTTGTCCGACGGGAATTCTTCACTTCCCCTCCGAAACACGGGTTGACCGTAGGAGGCTCCAAGGAGGTCGGTAGTCGACACTTTCGAGTGTCGACTCAAGAAGGGACTCTGAACGGGAAATGAAATCCCTGGACGGTACGGGTTCCTATGCTGGAGGGACCCATCAAGAGACGATTGTAGGTCAGGTACGACCCCAGTCAGGGGCTGGAACTAAGTCCTGGTGAGACTTTCAGGTAGGGTCGAGAAGTCGAGGGACACCTTAATCCACTCCGAGGTTCGTCCCGAAGGGTCCATCGAGTTTGCCATTTCTTAGACGGACGTTTCTCCCTCCGGACCCAACCTAGGGACCAAACCCTTCTAGGGGACCTCTTCCCGTACCGCTGGGTGAGGTCATAAGAACGGACCTCTTAAGGTACCTGTCTCCTCGGACCGTCCGATTGTGTTGTTACTGAGGGTCGACGTAGTCTCAAGTTAAAGACGGGTCGGACAGACTAAACAAGTTTACGGTAAAGGACTCTCCGAGGGGTTAATCGACAGACTTACGTGGTCATTCTCTGAGGTCGAGACAAAGGGTTCCGTGGGTTGGATTCTGTTCTCCGAAAGTCAACTTTCCCTGACCACCGTATTGGGCACCAACGATACTGCTATGTCACCAAGGAGGGTTATTCTCATCCGACGAAAGAACGACCCTCACGACCCGGAGGGATTTAATTACAAATGATTTACCTTGTCTCAAACGCCCTCCAGTCCCACCATTAATAAAACCGGAGATCGTATGGTCCCGTCCGGGACCTGTCGAAGAGTTCCCACCAGTTCAAACCGGAGCCGCGGAGGAGGATAGAGACTCGGAGTGAGTGAGACGGGTAGCCCAACAGGGGAGGGATCGCGGGGTCCCACCTCTACACCCCACGAGGTGGGTCGGGACGACCGAAGAGAGAAAGTTGTCCCTGACTCCCAGGCACTCTTCGGCCCGAGGAGTAGAGTGAGTAGAGCGGTAGTGTCACGAGACCTCGTGAGTCTCTGACCTAGGACGGAGCCTAGGGACACCACCCGCCGTGGGTGCACGTAACGGCTAGTGGGCGACTAAAATGGGTCCCGAAGAGAAACCGAGGACAAGGACCGGAGTCCTATAAGGGTGGAGACCACTCCGGCGTCAAGTCAGAGGTAAATCTAACACTTTTTCAGAGTCCAACTTCCGCCGTATCTACGAGTCTCCGGGAGTGTACCCGAGGTCTTTTTTAAAGTAGGTTCGGGGAACACAACGTTGACTCCTTTGTGTTCATAAAATTGGTTAGGACGTCCGGTCCTGAGTGTCCACCCTTTTGACGAAAGGTGGTTCACTCCAAGCTGAGTTAAACTAAGAGAACGGTGGGTCGTGGCCGGCGGAGGGTGGGAAACCTACCAAAGGTCCTCGCTCAAACAAAGGCTCTCTCTGTCTTTCTGTGGGGGTGTGTGTTCTTGTCACAGAGTAGGAGTAGCAGGGGAGGTTTGGGGCAAGAGGGAGGAAGATCTTGGGGAAGAGCCCGCCCCGCGTAAAGGTAGGACCGGACCTCTGGACACACTGTGAAAGAAGACCACTTTCTCTTGCAGGACTTAACTGCCGTACGTGGATAAGGGACTTGGAGTCCGACTAGGGTGACTGAACAGTGATCGAAGCATACAACAAAAGGTAATATCTTAAATGAAATCTTTTTTTCTTAAATGAAATCAAATGAAAATCATAATGTCAAAACTCGAAGAACAAATTAGAGCCGATGAGGAGAAAACTAGGGGGGTTGAGTTTTTTGGAAGTTCGTAAACGACTCCCAGAACTGGGTACACCCTATGTGTTTGTGTCACTGTACTTCAAAAGACAGCGTCTCTTATATGTCATATAATATATATTATATTACGTCACATATATTATGATATATGTTATATACATTAAGATAACACCGACGATTAAAAGGTCTGAGATAGTTCACGGTTCTCAAGATCCTGTTCATTAACAAAACAAACGAAAAATAAAATATAACTCCATATCGGTCAATCGTTTGACTATCAAACGCCACCAAAGTCCACTTGTCGTTTCCCTGAGTCGGTATGTGTGTGTACATAGGTAAGAGGTTTGGGAGGAGGGTAGGTCCGACGGTGTATCGTATCTCGTCTCAAGGGAGACATATGCCATCCAGGAACGACAATAGGCAAAATTTACATCGTCACACATGTGCAGGTAGGGTTTGAGAGGTTGATAGAGACGGGGGGTAGGAAGAGGGGTTGTTGGTATTTTAACAAGAGATTCAAACACTCAGAGAAAGACAAAACATTCAAGTAAACATAGTAAAGAAAAATATAAGGTGAAAATTCCCTATAGGACACTATAAAGAGGAAGAGACAGACGGAACGAAGTGAGTCACACTGTAAGAGACTCAGGTAGGTACAACGACGTTTACCGTAATAAAGTAAGAAAAATTACCGACTTATTATAAGGTAACGCACGCGCGCACACACACACACACACACACACGCGTGTGTGTGTGTGTGTGGGGAAGAAATAGGTAAGGAGACAGCTACCTGTAATCCCATCGAAGGTACAGAACCGATAACATTTGTCACGACGTTACTTCTAACCCGATGTACATAGGAAAGTCTTATACAAAAGGAGACCTACATACGGGTCCTCACCCTAACGTCCCAGTATACCATCGAGAAAAATCTTGGAGGCATGAGAAGAGGTATCCCCGACACGGTTAAATGTAAGGGTGGTCGTCACATCCTCTCAAGGGAAGAGAGGTGTGGGAGAGGTCGTAAATAACAAACACCTATAAAACTACAATTGGCCCATTAACGAAACAAAAATTGTGTGCAGGACCTTTGGATCTCCTCAGTCTTAGAAGGTCCTTCCTCCTCACCCGAACTCCATCCAGAAGTTCCTACGAATCTCAAGTCAGTCACCGGAACCGTCCTTTACCGACAAACCCCTCTTATCTCGGGTTAAACGGACACCCCTCTCTTAAGGATAAACCCCAACCTACCCAACCCCATCCTGGTTTAACACCCCTTGAAGCCTTTGATTAGTCGAAAAACCTACACTGCTCTCTCCTTTACCTCTCCGGGACACATAGACTTCGTTTCAGAATTCTATTAATGTCAGGGATGATTTTCTCGGACACAATCCTATTATTCTAGTCACCTTACTTGCCTCGGACCCTTTAAAGGAACTTTTCGTTGAAAAGAAAACAACAAAATACAGAAACAAAAACAGGAATTAGTCATCTTTAACACCTACCTTAGCTCTACCACTGTACAAAATAAAAGAGAGGTGAAGTACTTTTATTACAATTGGTGACTAGGGTCATTGTGGACCGTAACTAGAAACGAAATGCCACTGTAAAGGAGGTACCTAGTCCTCGGACCATATAAGAGGGAAAACTCTCGTGTCGATTCGCAAACGAGTGATTTATGACTTTAAGACGATGTACGACCTATGTCATAATTCCCGATAGAAAAACTATCTGTCCCTTCATGTCGTATAAGAACAAAAATACTCAAATTACAGAACAACTTTTGACTGTATATTTATGTATTTGTCTCGTCAGGCCCCCGACCGTTTACAAAGATATTTTTCGGTCCACCCCGGAGAGAACCACCGGGTCACCAAACCTGAGACGAAGGTGACGACCCCGTCCGCCAAAGTCAGGGAACAGTCCCTTGAATTCTAGGGCGTACGGTACTCCACTCTCGTGTTTTTTATCGGTCGATCATTTATAAAATCCGAAACGCCAGTACCTCAGATAAGTTAAGATAGTAACATCGCACTTTTCGTTGGTACTTGTGAGTAATTGATTCATCTCTTCACACCGAAACAAGGTTAGTTTAAATGAATACCTGACTTTAAATGTAAAGTATATTAAAAGTATACAGTACTTTACAAGAGGAAAACTAAAAACAAGTGGTAAATGTTACATTTTCTGTGTGAACCAAACGTCCGGTTGTTTTTAGTCACCGTCCGGTCTAAACTGGGTGTCCGATACCCAAAAAAAAAAAAAACTAAGGACTCGATACTGACTGGAGTATTACATGTTTTACGATGTCTTATGTCTCGTCCGTCTCCCACTGATAAGGACGTCCTGATTCCATTCTAACTCTTGCGAAGGTCCTCCTCCCCTTAAAATGTGTCCGAAACTGTCAATATATAAACAAACGGACCCTAGTCATGAACCCCCACTTCCTATTCCTGGTCACACCTCGACTAGGGTCCGAGGAACTCGTTTCCATATTACTGGTGTCCCGGATGTCCCACACCGTACAAACCTTGGGACTCGTCAAACTATACCGAACTCGAACCCATTACCGTTAGTCCTCTTACCGGGGTTCACCCGTCCCTGTAACACGGTTCAAAACGTTTCCCGGAAATAACGGGACGGTCTCGTGAACCTAAAATAAAGTGTCCGTCATCTTTGGAACCTTCAAAGGGTCGTCTCTTCGTGAAGTTTCACATAGTCACAGAATCTGGAAGGTCCTGTACCCGTACCCCCGGTCCAATCTCTTCCCCCGGGCCCTCGTCACCCACCAGTCCAATCGGACCACCCCATCCTAGACCCCCACTTCCGGCAGAGGTCTACCGTCTGACACCCGTGACGGTCTACCTTTTCTCCGAAATTACCTCAGGTCCCGTACTTCGGTTTTCGACCCTCGGTCTTCGTCGGACCGTCCCGTAACGGACCGTCCTGATCTCCTCGTTTCGCAACCCTCTCTATTGTTCTCCACCTCCCACGCCCCTCCCCGTCTCTACAAAGAGGTCGAGGACGTTCTCGACCTGTCCTGGACACCCCCCTTGTCTAGAGTAAAAAATGATATTTTTCTTGTGTTATTAACAATTTTTTTTTTTTTTTTTTTCGTTGGTCATGTCTCATATATACCAGGAAAAGTGGGAGACGAGAGGGTGTGGACCCCTTCAATGGTTAGTGTCACCATACGTCGGAGGGTCGAGAGACAAGATCTGAGTACGTGTACGAAAAATAAAATAAAAAAATCAAAATGGTCAAATAACGACGGTTGGGTAGAGGGAGGTGGGAGTACGTGCGTACGAGTCAGTACATTGGGGCACCTGACATCGGACGGTCCGAGGAGACAGATACTTGAAAAGGTCCGTTCCTATGACCTCACCCAACGGTAAAGGAAGATCTAGTACGAAAATTTTATTTTTATCTTTCGTATGTATAAAAGTACGTGAAATAAGTAAATGACTGTTACAACTACACCGTCTGTAGAAAGGGTAGTCGGGCATATAAAGATGGAGGAAAAAATTGTTAACACAATCAAAAGTCTCAGACCCACACGGTATTAAATAGATACTTACCCGTAAAGGTAACACCGGTAGGTAGATCCGAAAATAAAATAAAAAATTTTTTAAACCGACACGGTACGTCGCACACCCTGGAATCAAGAGGTTGGTCCCTAACTTGAGCACCGGGGACGTGACCTTCGTCCACAGAATTTGGTGACCTGGTGGCTCCTTCAAGGATAGATCAGAGAATTTATTCCGATGTCGTGTGTGAAGCTTACGTCACCTTAACCTCCGAGTCCAAACGAACATGTCAATCGAGTCACGACGGTCTAATCCCGTCCTTCAGCCACGTCGGTCACCCCAACGGGACTGGTGAATTGTAAACCCGTCCTTTTACCCAGAACTGAACTCATTACGTATACTTTGTCTTGGAATAGATGGACCGTGTCATCTGTTCCGTCATCGTCCCTAAATTTGTAACCCGTTTTCACAAGATCAAGTAGTCGTTTAGGGTGACTGAAATAGAAGTCTTAAGTAGGCTCAATAGGTGGAGAAGGAGGTGGGTGGTGGCGGGTAAGACTGGGTTCGGTAGGAGAGCGGGAACGTGACCCCTTTATCAGAGGTATCGTTTACTTTACTAGGAAAATCTTACATTCACTCCGGTCCGAAACGGAGTGGAGAATTAGGAAGTGGTCGAAGGGGTCGTGAGTCTTACTTCAGACCAAGGAGTGGCTCCGGCGGTCCCGGGACTCCCACTAAGGACACACTGAGGACCTGGTACTTGATTGATCGTAAGGAGTCTCCATTTTTACCTGCGATTAAAAATTCCTCTCCCTTTCCCCCAGTTCCTGTGACTATACTTCCAAAGGACGTTCGACTCCCGCACCGGTCCAAGGCGCACTAAGGACCACAAACTTCTTTGAGCTGTCGTCGAACAGTACAAACCACTTCCCGAGACCGAATGATACATCACCTTGTCCCCTACTTAGAATGAGAGATTTTACATTTTAGAATAATAATAAAAAAAAACGTGACGTGTCGAACACCCTAGAATCAAGGGACTAGTCCCCAACTTGAGTACGGGGGTCGTCACCTTCGAGACTCAGGATTGATGACCCGGTAGTCCTTTCAGAGATTTTAGAACAATTGTACACAGGTTGACGTCGTGTACAGATTAAAACGTCCATACATAATCTTCCTGTATGGTCGTCGGTGGACCCAGAAGGGTCTACCGTGCCACCATTTCTTAGACGGACGGTAACGTCCTCTGCTTTCTCTACACCCAAGCTAGGGACCCGCCCCTTCTTGTGGACCTCATCCTTTACCGTTGGGTAAGGTCGTAAGAACGGACCTTTTAGAGCACCTGTCTCCTCGGACCACCTGATATATCAGGTATCCCAACGTTTCTGAGATTCGTGTGTCGTGTGTGTGTGTGTAGTTGTCGGTGTTTTAGGGGTAGAACGGAAAAGTTTTTGATATGTCCTTTTTTCCTTAATGAAACGATTTTCATCTCGGTGTTCGGGAGGTATCCCTGACGTCATCCTCTGGTCTCGGTAGATAAATCCTAGCAGTTGGAAAGGAAGATTTTGATGTTGGTAGTGACTTTTTTTCTTCTTTTTTCCTTTTTTCTTTTTGTTTGTTTTGTTCCGACCGGTCCCGTAGGATCTACCCCGTGAATTCGTCCTACTCCAATGGTCGTTGACTGACGATTGTATATGGAAGTTTTAATCCGTGTCCAGTCTGTTTCTCTCCTTTTTGAACGTAAATTCTGAGTCAGTCATCAACCATATAGAGCAAAAGGGTAATAACTGTCCAGGAGGACTCGGAAAGAACGTGTTTTTCTCGTCTAGACTTCACTCTGACGTGACCCTCACAGTCAAAGTACTATTCGGAAACCACAGTCATCTTCGTGCGTCTACCGGTATACCCGAAAAGTGGAGGGGTGATAAGGAGAGAGGAACCGAGGATCGTTAGAGACGTCAGTCGGGGTTTATCCTTTAATGTAGTATATAATTACGTATCCATTTTCTTTTCTTTCGGTCTAATTCAATTTTCGGGTTATTTATAGGAGAAAGCACTGACACGAAATTTGTCTCTACGGACAAGGACAAAGGAGGGTTGTCACGGTGTAGTAAACATGAAAGTCCCCGTAACTAAGTAAATCGTTTTCACACAACCCGGGTACACCTCGTCGGAACGTCGACGCTTTCTCCGGGCACCATACTCCACATTCCGGTCCAGTGTCTAGAACCACACTCGACTTGGGACTTGGAGTCCCTTGTTCTCTAGTTCTGGACCTCTGTACTTTAGTTTACTAAACGGTCCTGGAGGACTGAAGTCCCCGAAGGGTCTACCACGATCACCATTTCTTAGGTGGACGGTTACGTCCTCTGAACACAAACTAGGGACCTAGCCCTTCTAGGGGACCTCCTTCCGTACCGTTGGGTGAGGTCATAAGAACGGACCTTTTAGGGTACCTGTCTCCTGGGACCACCCGATGTCAGGAACCCCAGTTTTTTCTCAGTCTATGTTGATTTCGTTGAATCGTGCGTGTGTAGGATTGAAGTCCGACATTCTAAAAGAAGATCTGATACAGGTGACATAAGAAATATATATATATATATATATATATATATATGTGTGTGTGTGTATTTCCTCCTGAAATAAATAAATAAAAACATAATAGAAACAAATAAAGAAGTAGAAATAAATAAATATAGTAGAACCCACTGGGATGTGCCGTGCCGAGTATCAAAGTAACTCAATCTGTTCCGACACCAGGTACACTAGTCAAACTAATCAAAAGACACTAACACTAAAAGTAAGACAGACAGGAGTCTGTCTAGTCCTATTCTCCGAACACCTTCGAAGGACTACCCTCTCTGACTGAAGTCCCCTTTGACCTAGAATAAGATTACCCGTTCCGGTACGAGTTATTTAGAAATTAGGTCAAAAGACAACTACCCGCCCCGACACAAACTGTCCCCATCCCCAGTACTGGATTTTACCTGACCTTACCCACTTAAATTGAGTCTACTGGTAATATAGACGATGACACCCGTCCTTAGGGAATCTTCTTTACCTCATCTGTAGTACCAGTTGTTTTCTCAGGCTTTACGTCATGAACCTACGTTAGAGTTTTTTCTGTCTTACTAGAGACAAACAAAGGTTCCGTTTGGTAAGTTATAGTGTCATGAGGTTCAGATACGGGATTGGTCATTGCGACTTCTTCGACTTGAACTTGCCAAGATACTTCTGGATGTTCTGGAAAATCTTGATTGTTGGTTTTTTCTACAGGAAAAGTAATATCCCCTGACCTTACGTTTTCATCCTTCAGTTCTTTGTGGACCTCATTGTCCGTTTAAACCGGAACCTTATACCTTATTTCGTCCCGTTTCCGATTATCTTAAAACGGTTCTCTTGCGTGACCAGTATCGTTTGTGGGAGAAGGTTGTTGTGTTCTCTTCTGAGATGTGTTCCTGTAGTGGTCTACCAGTTGTGGTTTTAGTCTGACTAATATAAGAAACGTCGGTTTCTACCTCTTCGAGGTATGTCAGTCGTTTTATTCTGACCCTTGACTGACACCGAGTCTAGTACTTGAGTAATAACGGTTTAAGTCTGAATTTGACTTTTTTCATCCCTTTTGGTGATCTGGTGAGTCCATACTGGATTTAGTTTAGGTAATACTAATATGTCACCTTCACACTTTATCTAAATTCCCTGATCTAGACTATCTATCTCACGGACTACTTGACACCTACCTCCAAGCACTGTAACATATCCTCTGTCCCTAGTTCTGGCAGGGGTACCTTTTCTTTACGTTTTTTCGTTTTACCGACAGACCCCTCCGGAATGTTTATCGACACTTTTCTTCTCTTCGTTTTTCGTTTCCTCTTTTCCTTTCTATATTCGTAGACTTACGTCTCAAGGTTTCTTATCGTTCTTCTCTATTCTTTCGGAAGAAGTGGTTATTTGTTTCTTTATCTCCTTTTCTTGTCTTACCCTTTCTGATCTCTAGAGAAGTTCTTTTAATCTCTATGGTTCCCTTGTAAAGTACGTTTCTACCCGAGCTATTTCCTGTCTTTACCATACCTGGATTGTCTTCATCTTCTATAATTCTTCTCCACCGTTCTTATGTGTCTTCTTGACATGTTTTTTCTAGAAGTCCTGGTTCTATTAGTACTACTACACTAGTGAGTGGATCTCGGTCTGTAGGACCTTACACTTCAGTTCACCCGGAATCTTTCGTAGTGATGCCTGTTTCGATCACCTACACTACCTTAAGGTCAACTCGACAAAGTTTAGGACTTTCCACTACGACACTTTCACGACGTGAGTTATACGGTCGTTTATACCTTTTGAGTCGTCACAGGGGTATCCTGACCTTTTCCAGTCAAAAGTAAGGTTAGGGTTTCTTTCCGTTACGGTTTCTTACGAGTTTGATGGGGTGTTAACGTGAGTACAGTGTACGAATATTTCATTACGAGTTTTAAGAGGTTCGGTCCGAAGTCGATATAATTTTTGGTCTCTGTAATGAAACGGTTGTTTTCAGGTGGATCAGTTTCGACACCGAAAAGGTCATCAGTACATACCTACACTTTCAAGTCAATTCAACGAGTCAGCACAGGTTAAGAAACGCTGGGGTACTTGGCGTCGTGAGGTCCGGAGGGACAGGTAGTGGTTGAGGATCTCAGGTGGGTTTGGGTACTGGTAACTCAGCCACTACAGTAGGTTGGTAGAGTAGGAGACAACAGGGGAAGAGGAGGACGGGAGTTAGAAAGGGTCGTAGTCCCAGAAAAGGTTACTCAGTCCAGAAGCGTACTCCACCGGTTTCATAACCTCAAAGTCGAAGTCGTAGTCAGGATGGTTACATGTGAGTCCTGACTAGAGGAAATCCTACCTGACCAACCTAGAGGAACGTCAGGTTCCCTGAGGGTTCTCAGAAGAGGTTGTGGTGTCAACTTTTCATAGTTAAGAAGTCACGAGTCGAAAGAAATATCAGGTAGAGAGTGTAAGTATGTATTGGTGACCTTTTTGGTATCGGAACTAATATGTCTGGAAACAACCGTTTCATTACAGAGACGAAAAATTATACGACAGATCCAACCAGTATTGAAAGGAAGGTTCCTCATTCGCAGAAAATTAAAGTACCGACGTCAGTGGTAGACGTCACTAAAACCCCGGGTCTTTTTATTTCAGACTGTGACAAAGATGACAAAGGGGTAGATAAAGGGTACTTCACTACCCTGGTCTACGGCACTAGAAGCAAAAGACTTACAACTCGAAATTCGGTTGAAACAGTGAGAAGAGAAAATGAAAGTAGTTCTCCGAGAAATCAAGAAGTGAAAGACGGTATTCCCACCATAGTAGACGTATAGACTCCAATAACTATAAAGAGGGTCGTTAGAACTAAGGTCGAACACGAAGGAATTCGGGTCGTACAGAGTACTACATGAGACGTATCTTCAAGTTATTCGTCCCACTGTTGTATGTCGGAACTGTATGAGGAAAAGGATAAACCTTGGTCAGACAACAAGGCACAGGTTAAGACTGACAACGAAGGACTGGACATATGTCCAAAGAGTTCTCCGTCCAGTCCACCAGGCCATAAGGGTAGAAGTCTTAAAAGGTGTCAAATAACACTCGTTTCCGAAACCGTATCAGTTATTTCGTCTTTATCTACAAAAAGACCTTGAGAGAACGAAAAAGGTACTAGGTCGCCTACAACCGTTAAACTAGAGACCAAGGAGACGGAAAAGATTTAGGTCGAACTTGTAGACCTTCAAGTACCAAGTGCATGTCGACTTCGGACCGAACCTCTTAAAACTCGTAATGAAATGATTGCACACTGTATTCACGCTAACACGCCCTCAAACTCGTAAGAACGTACACTTTCAACCCTGATATTCCTTTCGACTCGTGACTTCTTGACTATGAAAACATAAGACCACAACCTCTTCTGAGAACTCTCAGGGAACTTGACTTTCCACTAGTTTGATCAGTTAGGATTTCCTTTAGTCAGGACTTATCACTAACCTTCCTGACTACGACTTCGACTCTGAGGTCATGAAACCGGTGGACTACACTTCTTGATTGAGTAACCTTTTCTGAGACTACGACCCTTTCTAACTTCCACCCTCCTCTTCCCCTGCTGTCTCCTACTCTACCAACCTACCGTAGTGGTTGACGTACCTGTACTCAACTCCTTCGAGGCCCTCAACCACTACGTGTCCCTCCGGACGACAGGACGTCAGGTACGTCAGTGTTTCTTGACCTGCGCTGACTCGTTGACTTGACTTGACAACCCAGAAGCAACGTGGTCGTCCTAGAAAAGGATACCGGGTGCCTGAGAGATCGACATCGTGCTGCCGAGGTCTCACGTGTCCGAAACCAGCGACGTCACACGTCCGAACCAACGAGGTGTCGTACGCCGTAGAATCAAGGGACTGGTCCCTACCTTGGGTGTAGGGGACGTAGGGTTCCGCCTAAGAATTGGTGACCTGGTGGACCCTTCAGGGTACTGGTGTCATGAGAACTAAACTAAAAAATTTGAAACCTCCTTTTCCTTTTAAAAAAGTATGAGAATTTTGAGTAACCTAAATATACTTTTGTACTAAAAGGTTTGACATAAAGTATGCTATCATCAAGATACTCTATAATAACACGAGTTAACGAGTTAGCACCGACTAAGAAAAACTGGGGTACCTAACATCGGGTGGTCCGAGGAGAGAGGTACCCTAAAGGGTCGTTCTTATGACCTTCCCCAACGGTAAAAATTTGTAATTTAGTCTAAAAAAAATTCAAACGTAAATCCATGAGGGCCCATCGAGTCAACCATTTCTTAGGTCGACATTACGTCCTCTAGGGCCAAATTAAGGACCCGGCCCTTCAAGGGGACCTCTTCCCTACCGGATGGCTGAAGTCATAAGAACCTGAAGGGACCACCGAGTCTACTATTTCTTAGACAGACGTTACACCCTTTGGATTCAAGTTAGGGACCCAGTCCTTCTAGAGGACCTCCTCCCGTACCGTTGGGTAAGGTCATAAGAACGGACCTCTTAGGGGTACCTGTCTCCTCGGACCGCCCGATGTTAGGTGTCCCAGTGTTTCTCAGCCTGTACTTACTTCACTGACTGGAGTGTACGAATAGATCTTAGACGACAGGATGTCTGTCTGTTCACCCACCTACACCTCGGGAGCTCCTGACACCGAAGAACCACCTTCTCTTGTCGAGTACTCGAGTACTCACTAAGATAGTGCCCGAGGCACACACTGGAGACGCGAGGTCAAGAAACCAGACATTTCACCCGTAACTGGTTTCTTGAAGGGTTTGTCTTTTATTTTCCCTGGTCTTTGTATGGTACCTCTGTCAATCCATAACTCCCTACTGAATAACATAGTAGAAATGGGTTTTACAGAAAACTTCCATTGTCAAAATATGTCAACTCGGGTGTAAATTATATTAATGTGTTAATAATCCGTATTCACAAGACCTTTTACAAACACACACTTATACAAAATTTAAATTTTTTGTTTGTATACGGGGTATATCAAACAGACACTACGTACTAAGTCACCTGAATTACTAAAAGGGAATTTCTGTAAATTATTTATATAACATTGAACTCCCCCTTCGAGTTCAAATCAGAACCATTCTCAGAACCAGAATTAAATCTTAAGTAAGAACTGAGTCACTTGAAAAGACTTCTTGAGACTTATTGTGTTCACTCCGACTCAAGATTTGTAAGAATCTTTCAGGATCGACGTTTCGTGTAAATGACTCTCAACCAGTTTCCAACACCAATTTTCTAAAAAGACCACAATCCTTGAAATATAAGACCCATTTCTATATAACCGAAGATTTATCGGTTTATAACTAAAAAAAATTTTTTTAACTAGTCAACCAGAACCAAAAGTGTCTAAAATAATATAAAAATAAATTTATAATAACCAAATAATATGATAAAATATTCAAATCAATTACTTTCTTTTTAAAAGAAATGAACTCACAGAACCACTATTTATGACGTAGAAGTAAGGAGGACCCATCACTGTCTTATATTTACTAAATGAAACCAGGAGTTGACACAAACAAAAAAATTTGTAAATGAATAAATAAATAAATGAAAATAAACCGACACGGTCCTGAGTCAACGTCGTATACCCTAGATCAAGGGACTGGTCCCTAGCTTAGGCCCGAGGGACGAAACCTTCACACCTCAGAATCGGTGACCTGGTGGTCCCTTCAGGAGTTGACATAAGTGTCGTTCTCAGTTTGGTACGTTTATACTGACTATCCCCGGACGGGGTTTAAAGGGAAGTATTCTGGAAAGAAATGTCATACGTGCTTCTTAATATTTATTTCTAACATTTATCTAGTAAATTTTCCGTATGTAAAATAATATGAACCAGATTAAGTATTGAAAGGGGACTGGGTATAACCGGAAAGGGGAGTTCACCCGGTTTAGCCGGTTTGACAGTGTGTGGTGACAGTCGTCGTGATCCTCGTCGCTCCTAAGGACTGGGTCGTCCCTAGTCTCCCTGAGACGCCCAAATCGTTATGCAAGTCTCGAACATTGAAGTTCGAGAGGTAGAGACTTCAAGTCCGACCGACCTGAGAAGGCACTGATGTTTAAAAAAAAAAAAAGTTCCTCTTAAAAATTTCGTACCCTTTAACCACAAGGGAACCCTTGCAGTACGTCCTCTCGCCCATCGCTGGGTAGCGAGTCCGTCCAGGAGACGACACGTGGTGGCCATGCCCAGACAGGTCTCCCCTCTCTTCTTTTCCCTTCTGACGAAAGGCCCCGAATCGACAGCCCCGGCAGGAGACGCCGCCCGCCAAGTTCGTTACCCTTCTTTGTCTCTGCGGAAGTTTTGGCTTCCCCTGCACTCGGAAACGTCTATCGCTGACGCAAATCAATCGCTCGCGTAGGGGTTGATGTCGGCGACCCTTGGCCGCGCCGGAGCCTCTGGAACCCGCCCCCCTCGACTCGGCTCCCTCCGCGTGTACCGAGGCTGGCGGGCCGGAGCAAAAGAAAGGTACATGTCACTTAAGGGTCTTCCCTAGGCTCCGAAAACGAACCGTCGCGTGACCCCTTTTCTGTAAAGTTTTACATAAGGTAACAGAGACGACCACGACCTCGCCGGCGGGCGGGGGCTCCGTCAGAGTCTCGCAGAGAAACCTAGGCCCGCTCTCGCCCTGGAGGGACACGGAGAATTTCGCGTCGTTATTACTTGTCCCTCTCTTTCACGAACAACGGCTAGCGCCGAATAATATATCCAGAGGTTCGCAAGGCGTACGGGGACGACTCCTTTAGTACGGAAACGGACACGGCCCTAAATACCGCGCCAAGTAAACGTTCACCTCTTCTGTGCTTTCGACCCTTGCCTGGTCGCGATCGACGACTCTGTCTAGGACGTCCCGCAAACTTTCCACCCACGTTGTACCACACCCCCGGGGGCGTCTCCTACTCTACCAATCTATCGTAGTGGATGAGTTACTTGTACTTAAACTCGTTTGAGACCCTCTAGCACCTCCTGTCTCCTCGGACCGACACGATGTCAAGTATCCCCAGCGTCTCAGTCTGTCCTGAGTCGATGACGTTTTCGTTGTACCAAATTTGTAGACCATCCAAGAAGGAGACCCAAAGGTGGTGGGTAGGGTCCCCGTTATTATAGGTGTCCGGAAACCGACACCGGGACACATCGTATCACATGGACCGTGTAAAGGATTCTGGACTCGATCGGCCTCCCCCCTGGGAACCGATAATGTTCGTGGTACACATTGACAGAATGTGTTCGTCTACCACCGTTCAGGAAGGTTTTGAACCCACGACTGTCCACCCTCTAACCCATCTCTTCACCTCCACACTGAGGTCTTGGAAGAGGGGGACGGGGTTAGATCTGTACAATATAATTTTGACGACTTTTGGTTTCTATTTCACTTTTTAGGACTTCCGTCGGTCTCCTTTTTTTATGTAATGTGAGTCTCCTTGTTTTATTCATGACATAGAAATTTCTCTACTTTTTTTTTTTATGACAGTTGAGTTTTCCGATGTGGGTCACTTTTATAGAAAGTTTTTAATTCCGTTTTTATGTCTACAAAAATCTTTTTGTTTTCGGTTCTTAGTTAAGAACACGATAATCTTTGTAATGCCTTTCAAAAAGTCCGTCTTTTACATACTATGGTCCATTTTTAAACCTAAATATAGTTCTTTACTTACTGAGGTCTTTACTATTGTTACTTCTGTTTATATTTTATGAAAATCCCGGAAGATCCACGTGTCAGTATAGTGGATACTTCCTATGTAAACGAGAAAAAGAGGGGACAAGAAAACGGACTACCGAGACTTAGTGTCCGAGTCGTCAACACCAAGGAGGAGTCGCACTCCTTAGAAGGGTCGGGTCGTTGACTTGGGTACAAGGGACTTAACCGTCCACCTAAGAATTGGTAACCTGGTCGTCCCTTCAGGAGAATATGGAGAATAACCAAATAGAAGAGAGTGACGAAACGGATTACGGACGTCATGCTACAACCTATCGTCTCCCGGAGAAACTAAATAACAACTAAATACCATTACGGGAATAAACAACGACAAGTCAGCGGTTTCAACACAGGTTGAGAAACACTGGGGTACCTGACGTCGTGCGGTCCAAAGGGACAGGAAGTGATAGAGGGCCCCAACCGAGTTTGAGTACAGGTAACTCAGTCCCTACCTGAGTTGGCAGAGTAGGAGACAGTGGGGGAAGAGAAGACAGGGAGTCAGAAAGGGTCGTACTACCAGAAAAGGTTACTCAACCGAGAAGTATAGTCCACCGGTTTTATAACCTCGAAGTCGAAGTCGTAGTCAAGAAGGTCACTTATAAGTCCCAACTAAAGGAAATCCTACTGACCCACCTAGAGGAACGTCGGGTTCCCTGAGAGTTCTCAGAAGAGGTCGTGGTGTTAAGTTTCCGTAATCAAGAAACCGTCAGTCGGAAGAAATACCAGGTTGAGAGTATAGGCATGTACTGATGACCTTTTTGGTATCGAAACTGATCTACCTGGAAACAGACGCTTCATTACGGAGACCAAAAATTCTGCGACAGATCCAAACAGTTTCGAAAAGAAGGTTCCTCGTTCACAGAAAATTAAAACACCGACGTCAGTGGTAGACGTCCCTAAACCCCTCGGGTTCTTTTATTTTAGATTAAAGGGGTAATTCAATCTGAGATCCAAATCCTTGTTTCATATATATATATAAATAGTAGAGTTTTTTGGTGAGTAAACCAAAGGGACCACCGAGTCACCATTTCTTAGAAGGACGGTTATATCCTCTGAACCACCCAGGTTGAGGACTAGACCCTGATAGGGTGCACGACGTCTCGTCGATTCGGACACGTGGTGTTGACAACTCGTGTCGAGACGAGATCTCGGACCCTTCGGCCACACGGGGTGTCGATCTCTTTTCGGACGGGTCGTTGTTTCTGGTCCGTGTCGGTTTATTTGTTTAATTAATTTTTAATTTTTTTTTTTGTTGTGAGTAGTTAAAGTGAGGTCTCAGAAGATAGGCAGTGTATGACCACCGAAACTCCTTCAGGACATTTGGAAACAGACCCTGGGGTCAAAGTAGGAAAGGGTTTGTCTCCTGCCAGTAACTGGAGGAACCCAAGACTCCAGTAGACTGATTCTCCTGTGACGTCGCCCACAAGTGACCCTCTACTACCTCTTGTCATAAGACGGAGGCCATAGTAAGTCGAGGAGAGGGACTCTGACAAGCCGTGTTTGGAGGAAACATGACACCGGACTTCAGTCGGTCGTCGAGTCCTATCGACATTGGTAAATCCTCTCACTCCGACACATATGATTAATCAACTATATTTCTAGTTTGAGTCTAAGAAGGGTCTAAAAGATTCTATTCGTGAAACGTCACTCTTTACCTGGACTTTCGTGCACAGACCTCCTAATTTTACCGTAAGTCAGACGATCCGTTGATGTAACATCTTTCTGAATAACTATTTTCTTTTATTTATCGACACCGACGTCAGTTCGAGACCCCTTTCCCACTCTCTCCTACCCCTCCTCTCCACTGAACATATGTCTGGGTGTCTGTCCTTTCAGACCGACTCTTCCGTCGAGGTTCGTCCCACCGAGTTCCTCTCCCTTGACCCCACCGGACCTCTCAGAATTATTACCCCCTACTTCCACAGGACCCAACCTGCCACAGGGAGTTTATAAACACAGACGGACCTTGGACACTTACACTGGAATAAACCTTTGTCCCAGAAACGTCTACATTAGGTCAAATTCCACCTCGGGGTGATAGAATCCCACCCGGTCTTAGGTTACCGACTACAGGAATATCCTGCTCTTTTCGAACCTGTGTTTCCCTTCGACCCGTACCCTCCTACCTCCGTCTCTGACCTCACTACGACGATGTCGACTTCTCGCGGTTCCTAACGACCACAGAATCAGGGTCGACTATTTTATTTTATAGTGTCTAACCTGAAGGGACCGTCGTGCCATCTATGCTTAGACGGACGGTTGTACCCCTTGTACCCAAGTTAGGGACCAGTCCCTTCTAGGGTGCACGGTCTCTCGTTGATTTGGACTTGTGGTGTTGATGTCCGGGGTGTACGACGTTGACGACTTCGGGTTCACGGATCTGTCTCGGACAAGAAGAGTTGTCTTCTTCGGTGGTGTTACTCTTTGAGGTACGGGACGTTGATCTCTCTCTTTCGGGTCCACGTGGTTGTTTCTGGGGTACGTTGGTTTTTACTTTTATTCATTTAATTAAAAATTTTATCGTGTCTAACCCCCGAATCTACCGACGGAAGAAGGACACAAGAATGTACCATCTCTCTTTTTCTCTGTCTTTCTAGAACAGAAAGAAGAATATTCCCGTAATTAGGGTACTACCCCCGAGGTGGGAGTACTGGAGTAGATTTGGACTAATGGAGGGTCTCCTGAGTTCAGGATCATGGTAGTGTAACCTCTAATCCCAAAGTTGTAAACCTAAACCTCTCTGTCCATAAGTCAACGATTGTCGGCCCTTGATCGTCTTCGATCTTCTTTGTTCCTTCATAAGAGGAGGTCTGGGACGTCTCCCTCACACAAGATGCCTATGGAACTAAAGTCTAAAGATCACAGGTTCTGACACTCTCTTACTTAAAGAAAAGAAGAGAAACCTCCCACATAGTCAGTCAAGTAGTTCAAATTTTCTACCGGAATAGTTACCTATCGTCAATAGACGAAATATGACAGTCTAGAGTTGAAGTATCTCGTTTAGTCGTTCTTAGTGCATAATACTTTTACGCGACAGAGTGTGTGTCTTGGTTGTCGTACCTTAGTATGTACTGGATCTGACCCTCTGTTTTGGTACTGTAGGAGTGATCATAGACTGAGGACGGAGGGAGGGGTCGGAGTGACCCTTGGTGAGAGGGGAACGAGTTATATGACATCAGAGAGACCCATTGTAAGACGAAGAACTATTGCGGTTCGAGAAGAGACGGAGAAGAGACGTGTACGAAGAGGACGGACCTTTCGAGAAGACCTACAAGTGTACTACTCGAAGAGGAACTGGAAGTCTGGAACGGAAGTTACGGTTGAGAAGACTCTTCGGAAAGGACTGGTGGGATATGTAATCCCGTCTTATTATGGGGAGGAAGTTTCTATAGTTGTAGGGTCAGGGTCCTTGGACACTTATATCACTCAAAGGACGTTTCCCCTTAGTTCCAACGTCTACCTTAATACAAACGATTAGTTGACTAAAGTACTGTAGTAGGACCTAATAGACCCACCCGGGTCACATTATCATTCCTAGGAATTTACACCTACCACTGATGTCGGTACTTTAATTTTCTACGAACGAGGAACTCTTCTTTTCGTTACTGTTTGGATTCGTCGTATAATTTTTCGTCTCTGTAATGAAAGGATGTTTCCAGGCACATCAGTTTCGATACCAAAAAGGTCATTAACACCTGCCTACACTTTCAACCTGCTATTTAATTCGACTCGTGATTTCTTAACTACGGAAACTTACCACCACAACTTCTTTTGAGAACTCTCAGGGAACCTCTCGTTCTAGTTTGGTCAGTTAGGATTTCCTTAAGTTGAAACTTATAAGTAACTTTCTTGACTACGACTTCGACTTCGAGGTTACAAAACCGGTGGACTATACTCTCGGTTGAGTAACCTTTTCTGGGACTACGACCTTTTCTGTCTTCCGTCCTCCTCTTCCCCCGTTGTGACCTACTCTACAAACCTACCGTAGTGGCTGAGTTACCTGAATTCGAATTCGTTTGAGGTCCTCTATCACTCTTGCACTTCGGACCACACGACGGCAGGTACCCTAGCCTTCCTCGACCTGTGCTGACTCACTCGTTGTTTTTGTCCCTACTCTGTCCGTCTCCTAAGTCTCGACTCTCTACCGTAACACTCTTTGAGAACTGACTGGTAGCGTCTCAAACTTCTACCTTCGTCCACGGTTCTCGGTTCTTTATACTCACTGGAGATCTTCGACCTTTTCCGTTCCTACGAATAAGAGAGGACTTCGGAGATCTTTCCTCATGCCTAGACGGTCGTGGAACTAAAATCACGTCACTCTACGTCGAACCTGAAGATTGGGGGTCTTGGTAGCCTGTCATATAGACACACAAAAATTAAATGTGCGTCAATAAACCGATGTGACAGAACCAACACCGTACGTTGTAGAAATCAACGACGTACACTTGAGAATCAGCGTCGCACACCTTAGATCAAGGGCCTTGTCCCTAACTTGGGTCCGGGAGACGTCACCCTCGAGTGTCAGAATGGTGACCTGGTAGTCCCTTCAGGGTATAGACACAACAAAGTTCAGTGATTCAAACATCGTGAAACAATGTCGGCGGTCTCCTTTGGATATGTCTGGAATTGGAGTCACGGTCGGGGACTCTTCGGAGGAGACTGGTGGTCTAGGTCTCATCGCGGGGGAGGGAGTAGGTCAATGAGAGAGTTCGTAGAGACACACGATTCGTGACAACATCCGTGACCCCTATTGTCGTCACTCGTTCTGTAATTTTTAGGGAAGGGAGTCCTGAAGGGCCCGTCAGGTCACCAATCCTGAGACTCGACGGTTACGTCCCCCGGTGCCCAAGTTAGGGACTTACCCATTGACTCTAGGGTGTGCGATGTACCACTCCGGTTTTTTATTTTATCTTTGACTTTTTTCTTTTTTTATTATTTTGGAAAGGGAGTGTCTCGGACGTGTTCCCCCGTCCGTCCCTCTGTGTTATTTGTTTACTCTTTTTATTGCCCACACCACTCTTCAGATCCCTCCTTTCGTCTGGATCCTCCTCCCGTCCCCTCCTCCCGCAGGGTCCCAGTCCCCTCCTCCCGTCCCCTCCTCCCGTCCCCTCCTCCCCAGGGCCCCAGTCCCCTCACACGACACATTTACCGAACCACGGACTACCGTCGTCGAGAGGTCCCTCCCTCCTCTGTTCGTCTCCTCTTTTTCGTCCTACCGTTCACTCACCGGTCGCGTCGGTAGACTAAGTAGTACGTTTGACCGCGGAGACTCTCGTCTTCACTGTGGTAATTGTTGGCACGACGGGTTTGTCCGTGCTTGGACGGTGTAGAACCACGTCCCAGCGGCCCTCGACCTAGTGTCACCGACTTCCTCCCTCATCCCCAGACCTCCGTTCCTGGTCCACACCACACCGGAACATCCAGTCCCACTCTTCCGACCGAAAATGAGGTCCTCTCCACCTTTCAGTACCCTCTCAAAACTCGTCTTATGACACCCAAATACAAATTTTCCCAAAGGGAGCGACCGTACCACTCTTGACTGGGAGTCCCGTTCTCCCGTCTCCGTCCTCCGACCATTTCTGCGGACCCTACGGGTCCCCGGGGACGCACCACCTGAACCTCCCTGTCTCAGACTACTGTCTCTACTCTCCGACAGAAGTCTGGCCTTCACCTCACTCCCTTTCCCTTCGACTCCTACTGTCGAGTAGAGGACGTCCCTGAAGGGTTCACACACTCAAAGACTGGGGGAACAGAAGGGGGAGACACATCTACCTTCTAGGTACCCCACCCCTCGGACAGACCGCACGAGTCGTGGATCGACAGACCTCATTTTATGGTACGAAAACACGGTTATTTTATTTACCAAACGGGTTTAGTAACAAAAGAGTCCTCGTTTCAGGTGCAGCAGGTTGTGGTGTAGGTATCGTGGACCGACATCTAAGTAACGGAGGGACGAAGTGTAGGAACCCGGCAAACGAACGGAAACTTTGGACCACGTACCCCTTCGTTCTCGGAACCTTCACGACCCCAATCTTTCGTGTCAATGTTCACTAGTCCTTAATTAAAGTGTTCCCTTTCGAGACTCACGAGGACTACACTCTTTCCCGTGACTTGACCCAACCTGGGGTTTCTTAGTCCTCGTAGTGGAGACAAGGGTGGTAGTCCTGACTACCCTGTGGCTCCTGTTCAGAAGACTTGAGGAGCGAAAGTAGTGGTGAAGTGTTCCCTTCTGCCAGAACGGTTCGTCAATAAACACGATTATTAAGTTCTCCTTTCGTCCGTAAAAGACTTAACGGAATACTTCGATGGAAAAAGGAACGGACTTAAAGGAGAGGAGGGAGCGTTAGGTAGGTCATCGTGACGGACCACTCTGCGACTGTCGCCTCGACCCAGTCCCTTCCAACCTGCTTCCTCGACGGACGTCAAAAGACTCTTCTGTAGAACCAAAAGAGAGAGTTAGATCCAGTACCTACTAAAGGTACGATAGCGGTCTGCGCTCGAACCAAGACACACACTCCGTCGACGTAAACTTAGGACACACTAAGAACGTCTAAACAAGTAACTTCAACAACCTCTAGAGTGTCTTAGTTAGTCTACTTAGTGACGAGTAATTATTCCAGTGTGGAAAATTTGAACGACTTACCTAACCAGATGGGAAGTCTCTCTTCCCTACCTGAATAGACTGGTTAAGAATTTAGTAGGAGGACTCTCTGACTTATATAGAGTACTCTCTGTTTGGTCCACCGAGTCATCATTTCTTGGACAGAGGGTTACGTCCTCTGTATTCTCTATTCTCAAGCTAGGGACCCAGCCCTTCTAGGGGACTTCATCCTTTACCGCTGGGTGAGATCATAAGAACGCACCCTTCAGTGCACCTGTCTCCTCGGACCACCCGATGTCAGGTACCCCAACGTTTCTCAGCCTGTGCTGACTCGCGCGTGTGTGAACGAAGGTAAAAATATAGTAATAGTGTTCTCTGACTTATATATTTCCGTTATCGGTGTGGTGTATACTTTTATCTCTAAAAATGGGTGTCGGACGGAGGTGGACGGACCCTTTGACGGGGGGAGGGACGTTATTTGTCGGGTCCTTCGGACATTTAGTCTGAAAGACCTTCGGTCTAACAGGATAGGGACACTGTTAGGTTCTTCGGTTTGTCGTTTAAGATCTCGTTACCTGGGGTTTACTGGTCTAAATCTAATTGTTGGTTGTCGAAAGAATAAGGAACAGGAGAGAAGGTTAAATCCTGGTTAGTCTCCTTCGGTTGAGACATACGAATTGGTTAGTGCATCCTGTGGGCGCACATCAGTCGGACGGATGTCCAAGGGGTCCGGTTGTCGACGGTTAGTCCCGTGTGGACTCGGGAAGGGAAAAAGGGTGAAATTTTGAAAGGTCAGACGGAAACTCAGAAACGGTTTTACGTCCACTGTGGCGGGTGAGGAAGCGATATCGTTCAAACCTTGTTTATCGGAACAAAAAGAGTAAACCAACCAGAAAAAGTGGTAATTGACTCTTGATCCTGAAGGGTCCACCGAGATCACCATTTCTTGGGTGGACGGTTGCGTCCATCTGTCTACGTCCAAATCAGGGACCCAACCGTTCCAGGGGACCTCTTCCCGAGTGTTGGGTGAGGTCATAAGAACGGACTTCTTAGGGTACCTGTCTCCTCGGACCGCCCGAGTCAGAGTGTCTCAACATACGTTGACTTCGCTGAAACATACGTACGTTGCCTCCGGATTTCTCCGCATTGATATGTACGTACGTACGCATTTTACACATGCACATATACGTATGTGTATGTCCGTTGTGTCTCAATTTATAAGAAAATTTTCAATGCAAAAGTAACCGTTTACTGACTTAAAATTAAGGCCCTAAGAAACCGTTTATAGATCCAATTTCACACGGATGTGTCCTACGCCCGTGAAGGGGTCTTTGATGACATAGGTTTTACAGTACCAAGACTTAAACGTCTCTCAATGCAAGTTTCACAGTGGAGGTGAGGCAACCTCTTTACACCGGTCAGTAGGCCTCGCCCGTCACAGACGGCCGAGGTTCGGGTGAAAACATAATTCTGTCACTTTGGTCCTGTCTGAGGGTCGGTCGAAGTCCGACCCCTCTGGCGGTCAGGACCCACCACGCCTAGAAGTAGACAAGGATCTTTCCCGACCCTGTTAGTTTTGGGTGTCGCCCTGCCTTTGTGGTTTCCGAGGTCCACAGTGTCCTCCTCTTTGGCTCTCCTGGGGCCCCGGTCTACTCCTTCCTCTCCTGGGACCCCCACAGCAGTGGCTCTCTCTCCCTTCGTAATTAGTTGGAACTTTTGACTCTACTCGGGGGTACCCGACTTTCTTTAATTCCACTGGAAGTTCATTTAATCAATACCGGTTCATGTCTTGTAAAACTAATTTTTAAATTTAGATTGGGACCGACGATTTGGTTGGTCTACCTCGTAATACTGAAAGACACTGACCGGAAGAATCTGATCTCAACCCCGTATCCCCACAGTATACCACCTCTGTGCCGGAGAGGGGACTCAAGACGACGTTGGACTTAGGGTCCTGAGACTCCGTCTTTTCTTTCCTCTACGGGGACCTCTTAGCCTTTACAAACCACTCCCCAAACTACACCCGAAGGTCTACATAAACGTGGTGGTCGGTAGGCTGTCGGGTGCAAGGAGTAAGGTCGGCAGGGAGGACGGGAGAAGGCAGGGTTCTTCCTACCGGTTGAAGTGACTTCGAGGTTTAATCTGCCGAACGGTGAGAGTCCAATTACTCGGTCACACAGGTAAAGCGACCATTTTAAGGAAAGACCGTCAAAGGTCGTACGGTAGGGTCCACACTGAAGAGAATAGTAATTTAATAGTAGCAAAGACTGTACGCACAATCAGAGAGTCAGTACAGGGCAAGAAACACTGGGGTACCTACCATCGTGCGGTTCGAGGAGACAGGTACCTTGAGAGGTCCGTTCTTATGACCTCACCCAACGGTACGGGAGGAGGTCCCCTAGCTTGGGTCCAGAGGATGTAACGTCCGCCTAAGAAATGGTAGACCCTGTGGTCCTTTGGGTAGTAATAAAGACGGACTCAAGTTTAGGATTGAGGTAACCAATGACCCTGACGAAGGAGACACTGAGACAAGGGAGTACGTTCTTCTCCGTCACACTTCACGTACGAACCAGTCCGACTATTCTCCTGAGTCACTCAGGTCACGATCTCCCCAGGGACCGAATACCGTCCGTGTCGTCTACAGGCTCGATAAGTAGTGAGTAGCCAGTCACCCCTGGCCTTAGTTCCGTGAGTCACTCCCCGTCCGAAACTCCCGACGTCCGTCGAGGTTTCCGTCGGTAGGGTCCTCCCTCTCTTCCTTATCCCGTCTTTAGTACCTGTTCACTCTCCTAACACGAACTTTTTTTTACTCTACGAGGACGTCTAAGTCTTTATAAACTGCCTTTCCAAGAACCTCTACGGCGACCACCCCGGTCTTAAGCTGGGACCTCAAGGACTTTGGTCTTGGGGCGAAACCAACACACCAATCCCACCGGATAGTCCGCCCCACTACGGAAAACTCAAACCTGACAGTTCCTTCGGACGATGGCCCACCCGGCCGAGTCTTCGGGATTCTGGGTCGTCTGAAGGAGGTCCACTTCGAAGGGACTCCGGTCTCGGTCGACGTCCTAAACACCCCGGGTCACCCGTTACTTTTACGTCCGGAGAACCTGAAGGGACGGTCAGGTCACCCAAATCTGAGGCTCGAAGGTACCGTCTCCACCCATGTCCAGTTAGCGACCAGTCCACACCGGTTTTTTTTTTTTTAAGTTCGAAGAACAATCTTTTCATCCTTTAACGTGGTAATTTCTATAATTGGTGTGTCGCGGAAAAGAAGACTTCGGACAGTACTACGAAAATAAACGATGAATTACAGTACGAGGTAGTCCGTCCTCCTGTGATCTCCGGTCCAAGTCTCCAACGGTCCCAGGACAAGAGTGTCAATGACTGGGACTGACCCCTCCCTCGTCAGAGGGGAAGGGTACCCGGACGGTGGGCTCGAGTACCACCTCCCCCTTGGGGGTTCCTTTACGTGGAAGGCACCTGTGTGGACCACGGACCTATTCCCCACCCGGGGGTTGTTCGGTGGACGATTTGTGCGGTGCCGTGTCGGTCGGGACTCGCTCCTCGCGACGGACGAGACTCCGAGGACGACCCTCGACTTCCGCGGTCCCTGTGCGACTGGAGGGACGGTGGGCGATGGGAGTGGTGGGTCAGGGACCGGGACCCGCCTCCCATTATCGTCCCGCCCCACCCGTCCCACTCCGACCCCTCGTCCACTGACTTTCGACAGATCAGCGACCGGGGTCCTCCGTCACCCTCCGTGCTGGGGTTCGGGGCGCGACAGATAACGGGGTAATCTGAAGTGAATGTTTTGTGTCTAAGTCTCCCTTTTAATAATTCGTACGAGGTGTTAGTGCCTCGCACTTTGGGATTCCTACCCCGGGAAGACTCGGGCCGTGGGACACACTGGCGGGACTACGTTCGGTCACGGGACGGGGGACTGTGGGTGGGGGGTCGGGAGACCGAGGAGTCATGGGGTACGTACGGAGGTAGTAGCCTATTTTAGACATACGTCATTCGTTTCCGTGTGTCTTTACGTTGACTTTTTACCAGATATTAACTAAGACAGAACGAGGGTTCAGGGGTGAGGACGATTCCCGTTTTTTTTTCTTTTTTTCTTTTAAATTTGTGGTACCTGAACGATTAGTTTCGATCGAGTCAGAGAGGTCCGAAGTTTTTGAGGAAGACTCAATTCAGTCTGTGTAGTTCCGTTCTCAAGTTCACGTAATTCAAAGTCCAAAGGAGAGTCCCGGGAAGAGGGGTGCGGAAGGGTCTACCCTAGGGCTAAGGTTAAGGACGGAGACTCTGTGCACGAACTCCACCGTGGTCCGACGGACAGGACGTGGGTCACTCACCGGTAGGCGGACCAAGAGCCCGACGTCGGGTCTCAGACCGGTGTCCCAGGAGAATGTCGTGGCGAGTCGTCAGTGCGAGGGGAGCCCGGAAGGGTGACGACAAAACTGGGCCTCCTCCCAGACTAGTTCGAAGACTAGAGAACGAAGAAGGATGGACTACCCTTGAAGGGATTCAGTATAGGAGACTGGAACAATACCCAGGTTCAGGTGGTCTAAGCCAGTATTAAAGAATTTCCCTTCGGGTACCTTAAATCTTTTAGGGGAAAAAGGGACTTGGTTTAAGTCAAAGTTCTGACAATAGAGTACATGTGAGTCTCAACTAGAATTGTGAGTTTCCATTTTCTCAGAAAAAAGGAGAACAATATAAAGATGATACTTTTAGTGGTAGGAGGGACTCCGTTTGTCCATCGGGACCAACTTATTCTCTCCCTTTTTATAATTATACAATCTTAAAATAAAGAGAGAATGGAGATCATATCGTGAATCGTGTTTCCATAACTTTGACAGAGGAATAGACAGAAGGGTTCATCACATAAGCGAATTTCCGTCCCCCGTTTGTAACGAGTAAAAGACATAGTTCGTGGATTTATAATTCAGACCGTGAAATGTCTGACAGTCTTTACCTACCACCCTACCTACCTATCCACACACCCACCCATCTGTCCACCTGTTCCCCTACCTACCCACTTACTCACTTTCCTACCCACCACCTACTTACCTACCCACCTACCTAAAAAATTTGGAATTTTTTTATATGGGTCGTTTTTCACTTTCAGCGGGTCAGTACAAGCTCAAATGTTGGGGTATCTGATATCGGGCGGTCCGAGGAGACAGGTACCTTAAGAGGTCCGTTCTTATAACTTCACCCATCGGAAAGGGAAGAGGTCCCTTAAAGGGTTGGGTCCCTAGTTTGGGTCCAGAGGGTGCAACGTCCATCTAAGAAATGACAGGCTCGGCAGTCCCTTCGGGTTCTTATGACCTCACCCATCGGATAGGGAAGAGGTCCCTAGAAGGGTTGGGTCCTTAACTTGGCCCCAGAGGACGTAACATCCGCCTAAGAAACGGACGACTCGATAGTCCTTTCGGGGTATGGGTCGTTTGAGAATGAATGTAGAGTAACTGGTTTACCCCAGTGTACGGTGGGACCCTACGTCTCCTTAGACCCTGACTTCATGACATCAACACTAATAAAATTTACCCCGTAAAATAATAGGCCTCGTTTTAATACCAAGACAACCATTCCCTCTTCTCATCTCACCTATCTATCTTGTTACCCATCTATTCTTGTCGGTCTCCTCACCGTAAAATCGTCTTGGAAGGTTCTACACATTCTCTCTTTCCCATACAACTCGACTCCTTTGTCGCATTGGTTTGCCTACCTCCACTCTCTCGGGTCCCGTCAACGTCCCCTAGGACCGTCTAAGACATACTTACGGTCATGTAGTGACAATGATGTGGGTCCGTCTTCCAAGACATCTCTCCTAGACACCCAGTCGGATTTGACATTTATTTATAAGGAAATATCTAACTCCATACCTCTGACTGAACATTTATACTCGAGAGTAATACCGACTTGGACATAAGGTCGATACAAGAGAAGAAGAACAAGTAAGGCTTGTGCGGGGTAGGGAAGAGGAAATATAAGGGTCGGTGAGAACGGTCTCTGGACGAACAAAATAGTCAGAAGAGTTTCTAGGTCGACACCAAAATAACTAGAATGAAAAAGGAATTAAAGACAAGAATAGGAACAATAAAGGATTAAAGGAAGGAAGATAAAAACAAAAAGAACGAAAGAAGACAAGAGAAAGAAGGAAGACCTGAACCTGTGGCTTGAGTGAGTTGACCTCAAATCTTTTAGAGAAGAAAAGATTACACACGCAACCGTCGAGACTGAGAGGGAGATACATTAGGACGACACCCTAAGAAGATCAAATCATGTTTCACTAGATTGATAGAAAGTCAAGAGTCATAAAAGACTAAAGGGAATCCTATGGAAGGAACTGGTAATATAACCCACTAGGTACTTAAATTTCAAATTTTATATACTCAATTTTAAGTCAAAATAGAGTCTTATCTCAACTGTATATTAAGTCGTTAGGGTGAGGATCCGTGTGTAGACCTTTTAGATCTTAAACTTTTCTATGTCTGTGTGGGGTCACAAGTATCGTCGTGATACATACTATTTATCGGTTCTGTGTCTTCGTTGGATTTACAAGTAGCTGTCCACTCACCTACTTCTTCTGCACCACGCACATACAGGGTGAGATACATAATTACCTCTGTGTGTTTTGACGCCAAGTGAATAAAGATGACGAAATACATTGGTTCTACATTAGACAAATAGAAGAGACGGTGATTTCCTATGACTCGAATAAAGACGGAAAAGAGATAGTATGTGTTACGACGATACCTTAAGAATGTACATCAGATCACGAGTATAAAAGTGCATACTCTCCGTTTTGACCTTCATCTCGACAACCCAGTGTCGTAGTGGTCTATTGCAGGTTAACGTGAGATTTCACCAACAGACAGGAGGCACAGAGAATCAGAGAGAACTTCCCAAGAGATGTAAAAGGGGAGACGAAACGTAAGACCTATAAAATTCTTATAGAAGGTCAAGTAGGTAAGAGAGAAGTAGAGACAGGTTAGACGGTAATTTGACCAACACTCGAAATTTAAAGTAATAAATGGAATAAGTAAAGATCTTCAAGATAAACCTCGAAAATTACAGCAAACAAAAATTAAAAATAATACCTGTAAAGTTTGTATTTTAATCTCTGTCGTCTTATTCTTTAGGGACACTGAATAAGAATAAGTGGAAGGTGTTCATAGTTGGACATTGATCAGAACAAAATATGTGTGCGGAAGGGTGTCGACAGATGAGACTCTAAAAATTTTTATAAACATAAATAAATAAACAGACGAGACCCCGAATCAACACCGGACACCCTAGATCAAGGGATCACTAGTTTGGACCAGGGGGACGTAACCCTCGTACCTCAGAATCGGTGTCCTGGTGCTCCCTTCAGGGATGAGACTTTAATAAGACTCCGGGTAGAGTCAATGGTATAGTAAAGTGGATATTTACAACAAGTTTAGACGGATAAGAACAAAAGTATTTCATAACGATAAAAGAACTCTCAGACTTAGGAAGGAAAACCGAAACTGAGTAAGATTCGCAAGAATAGTGTAGCAGAGAGAACCGGGACGACAGGACGACAGAGTCTCAGAATGCCGGGATAGGAGGACTGACACCGTAGACGACATAAGTCGTACTGGAGAGAAGTATTTATGTCCACATGGAACCTCTACACCCAAACGAAGGTGTGGTGGTGTTTTTTCGTTTATGGTTTTATTTACTCGGTGCACGTAAGAAACCAAAGGGTCGCGTATATTTTAATACGAATGAGACATGGTATCAGAGTCACCCTTTCTTGGGTGGATGGTTACGTCCTCTGTGTCCTCTACACCCAAGTCAGTTAGGGACCCAGTCCTTCTAGGGGTCCTCTTCCTTTACCGTTGGGTGAGGTTATAAGAACGGACCTCTTAGAGTATCTGTCTCCTCGGAGGACCCGACGTCAGGTACCCCAGTTGCCTCAGTTTGTCCTCGTAAGTTCGTGTCGTTATTGTATCAGATACTTCACACGTTATCGTTACACAGATATATTCGTTCCGTGTAAGGAATTAAATTTTTATGAAGAAACGATTTTTTACGATTGGTAGTAGACTCGGAGGTCGTTCAGTATCTTCATTGTAGTGTCTATCAGCATTGTTCATACTTGTCTTACTTTCCCAGACTTTACACTCTTAATGGATTTACACTTGACTCTGTCCTTCACACGTTTATGACAACCTTTTTACCACGATTTCTAGGCGAGCTATGTCCCAACGGTGTTTGGAAGTTGGACATCTTTTGTGTCATGGACACTTCGCGCTATTTCGTTTCACGTTATTTCACCCCATACGGACAGGACCCTAAGCGATAACACTGGAGCAGAAACCTCCTCGAACAAAAACGGTACTCTTGAGGGACGACAGACTCAACCTTCTCGTGAGGAGATGTCAGTTAAAAAAAAAGAAATTAAATTAGAGTGGTGAGCCGTGCACCCTAGAATCAAGGGGTTGGTCCCTGACTTAGGTGCTGGGGACGTGACCTCCGATTCCCAGAATTGGGGACCTATCGGTCCCTTCAGGGAGTTCAGTAAGACGTAGACGAAACGGTCTACCAGGTCCCGATAGTGGTCGGACCCTGGTCAAAAAGGAAGACCGTACTCTCGGACTCTGGGACGTCTGTTGTGTTTAGGCCCACAGTTTGGGTGAGTGTCGCGCAGACACTCCAAAGCTAAAACGGCTTCTAGTACAAACTTCGGGGGGGTGACGAGAACGAATACGTCATTATCGTTCGAAGAATAGAGGCACAATTGTTCCTCTAGTCCAAAAGAATCAAGCAGCGGGGAAGTGATTCTCTAGTCGGAAGTCACCTCGGACCGAAACGTTCCTCAGTCTCAGGCTTGGGAGGTGTAGGACAATTACCTTCTAGAATGGAGGGTAGAGGTTTAGAGTAGGGTTAGACTTCCGGTTTCGGTCCCAGGGACCCAATGACCGAGACTAACGTAGGGAGGGACTCCGTCGACACCCCAGTTTAGTGCACTAGTGGTGAGACCAAAAAGGTAGAAGCAAGACAGGGACCCCTATAGGGAACGAACGAACGATTGAGTCGGATACCCGTGGCGTCCACCGAGTCACTATTTCTTAGGTGAGTGGTTACGTCCTCTGAGTCCTCTGCACCCAAGCTAGAGACCCAGGCCTTCTAGGGGACCTCTTCCTTTACCGTAGGGTGAGACCACAAGAACGGACCTCTTAGGGTACCTGTCTCCTCGCACCACCCGATGTCAGGCACTTCAGCGTTCGTCAGCCAATATTGACTCGTGTGTACGTGTTGAGTCGGAATGGTCCAAATAAATACACCAACATGAAATAGTGACCTCTTCCTTTACCGTCGGGTGAGGTCATAAGAACGGACCTCTTAGGGTACCTGTCTCCTCGGACCGTCCGGTACCAGGTATCCCAGAACTTCTCAGCCTGTGTTGACTTCGTTGATTCGTACGTATGAAATACTACGTAAAGATACAAAAACATATTTCTCAAGAAAGTGTAAAGAGACTAGTTCTAAAACAATCTTGACTCAAAGGAAATAACACTTTCGACTAAATTAAACAAAAACGAAAACAAAGAATGAACGTTAATTTTTGTTTATTTGGATTTTATTAATGGCATCGTAGTACGAGTCTAGACTGGTAGGACGGGGGTTTCAGTGACAGCTCCGCGTAGGTAAACGAAACCAGGAACGGACCGATTCCTGAGGCCCAAACTTACCAGGTAGATGCGATATGTCTCCTTCCGGACGAGTGCTGGGACCGAGTGTACCGGTGTGGAGCCAGTGGGAGGTCTCGGAAGGTCCTGTCTCGGGGACGGAAAAGACCGAATGCCTGATCGACACCTAAAACCACGTACTTTGTGTACTCGTCGCGATACAAGGAGGGTAACACGTCTGTGGGGTCTTAAGACCCAAAAGGACACTATGGATGCCGAGACAGGTAAAAAGAAACATTTACCCGGTGTCAGTAGTTTTTGTGACTAAACATAGTCACGGTGATTTATCGGTCGGTCATTTTTTACCGGGCTCACAAGTATTTGGATCAAGAAAAGGACAGTTCCTTCTTCTTAGCTTCTCTACCTCATTTAAAGTGGACGACAACGGTGTTTAGAAATCGGAACACGAGTCACGGATGCTACGAGGAACGAATGGAAGACCCGAGCTCCTCCCTCCCCGCCCCCAACGGGGAGGTTTGGGGAAAGACGGGACGACGGTTTATCTACACTCCGATTAAACAGGTCCGGGGATAGTTTTGGGGGTGAATCTTCCAAAGAAAACCACCACTTCTTTCACAAGATTTTAATCTAATACCTCTACCCACATACTGACATTTATATGTGTTTATAATGAGAAATTTATATGTTTTCTTTGTTTTGGTGACTTAACACGTGAAATTCGTCACTTAAATACCTCTTATTTAATTCAGAGTTATTCTCTAAAAAACAAATAAACTGACTCGACCCAGAATCAACACCGGACGTCCTAGGTCAAAGGACTGATCCCTAACTTAGGTCCAGGTGCCGTAACCTTCGTACCTCCGAGTCGGTGACCCGGTGGTCCCTTGGGGGGGTATTCTGACTAAAAAATTCCCGAACTTTAATATACCACCCTTGGATGAACCCGTGGGTTCGGGACGACATTCGCATTGGAGGTGTACTGTAATGGGAGGAGGGTACGTGGTAGGAGAAGGTCCGTGTGTCTGACGGAGGAGGTCGACCCCATGGGGACGGTGACTGGGGATCAACTGGATATACCGACTCGACGTCGTACCAAAAGAGGTCTTCAACTCCGAGACACGTAGGGCTTCATGGGACCGGTGCCGAGACCAGTGCACCTTTGACTACAGGGGTCAAAATAGTCAAACAGAGGACGCTGCCGTAGAATCAGCAGAGACCCCGGAGAGACCCACGGACCGTGGAACTTCTACGAGCTAACTACAAAATTCGGCGGGGTCGGCCGAAGGGTCCAGAGGGATCACTTATGACTCGGGAGGTCTCACCTTCCGTGACCTCGACGCTCGTACGTCCACCATTTAGAGGGAACGTTGATGACTTTACGGACCCGTGGGTTCGAGGACCGGGAGGAGAAGTCGAAAAAAAGAATTGGAGACTAAAACGTCACTAGTTAATCGTCAGTACGCTCTTGGAGGAAGGAGCAGGAAGACCTTACGAAGAGATATTCCATGAAAAGGAAACTCCCCAACCCTTTTTTTGATCCCCTGACTTACATGAGTGACATGCTTTCTTGACCCTTTCCGGTTAATTGTAAGGCGATTCTCTCTTTTACTAAAGAGGGTAGTCGTTATTTTTGACTGTCGAGATAGTCTTTTACTCGGCCCCTTTTGGACGTCTCGGACCGCCCCGTCCACCCCGCCCCTCACACACGGGACGAGTGACTCCCCATTCCTGCGACTCACGTCTCTGCCGACGACCCTCAGTCCCCTCGAGTCCGCCGGTCTCCACAGCGACAGACTCCTCCACTGGGTGCCGAGGGCAGGAGTGACTAGACCGGGCGTCCGTTCTTCTGCTCGGGACAAGTCCAAAATAGGGACCTTGAGTCTCGAAGCTGAGAGGGTTACCGAAGAGGGACATGTGAGCAAAGGAGACTGGAATAGTATTTTCCTTCGGTGCACTACAGATAAATACCGTCGTCGCACCAGACCCCTCTTCTCCGAGAGTCGGGACACTTAAGGTCCCCGACTACCTTAACGAGGAGACGAGGCCGAGAGAGGGACGGTCCTTACTTATTTGCCCACGCCCCCGCCGGCCTTCTTAGTTTACGGTCGATAGACTATCTGTCCACGGAAGAACTCACGATGCCCACCCATTAAACCAAAAGATTTAGTCTCGAATATTTGGTCCTATCCTCAATTATCTCGAGTTTACGCGATCGAAATTACACTCCTTCACGTCTCCTTCTTTCTGCACCCCTCCTCGGGAGTAAACCGGACCACCCCTACTGTAAATCGAAATTTTTTACGATAAAATAAAAAGTGAAAGATAAAATAAAAAGATTGAATTAAAAAAAAAAATTTAGACAAAGGACCGGTGGAGGACGTCGTAAGTCCTAGAATCAAGGGACCCTAATCTTGGGTACGAGAAACGTCTCCTTTGTGTCCCTAAGGATTGGTGATCTGGTGGCCCCTTCACAGAGATAAGATTTATATTCATACAAAACGAAACTTTTTTTTTTTCTCTTCCGGTCATTCTGTCTATCTCGTTTACTATGGTTTCTCTAGACTCTAATCTCGGCAACAAATAAAAGTAACCTTTGTACACCTGTCCGTCAAACCCTGGTACAAAACAAGCCTTGGTACAGGAGAGACTAAATTTCTTACTTTGTCTTGTCCTCTGGTCCCAGTCACAGATTCTCGTGGTCGAGAAGGAGTCCGTAGACACACTGAGAGTACCCCTCCGTCTTTGACCGACCACTCTGTCGTCCCTAGAGTAAAGAGGTCTGTGAACAGAAGTCGTCTGTAATCAACCCCCCTTTCGTCTCCAGACCCGGTCGTGACAGTCTCTACTACCGAGACCCCGATACACCAAGAGACTTAACGAGGGTTTACGAAAACTTGACCCTAAAGTCCAGAGTACAGGTTTTACAAGGTGAAAAAACACACACAAGAGACATATCGTCTATGTCGTTCCGTTATTGACTTCTGGAAGGTATGGGTTCTTAACTAGGACCTACTTTAGTTATTGAAGTGTATGTAAATACCTACGGTACAGGAGTCACCCAACAATCTTCCACAGAAAGTTCAAGGCAACTCCAATTGTCGTCCCTTTACAATCAACAACAAGTGTTTATTTAGGGTTTGATAATTACTCAACACACACACGAGTCAGCACAGGTTGCGAAACTGGGGTACCTGACATCGGGCGGTCTGCGGAGATAGGGACCCTAAAAGGTCTGTTCTCATGACCTGACCCAACGGTAAAGGAGGAGGTCCCCTAGAAGGACTGGGTCCCTAGCTTACGTGTAGAGGACACAGAGGACGTAATCATCTACCTAAGAAATGGTGACTCGGTGGACCTTTCGGGTGTGATAATTACCGTTTAAATTGTGTTTTTCTGTGGAGAGTAGGCACATTGTTTGGTCACACTCACAAGTACTAACCGCCCTCCGAAAGGAGGTGTGTCACTGAGTCCCTGGTACGGGAAAGATAGAAACCGAGGTGATGGGAGATTCCGAAGGAGTAGTAATGGACGGAGACAAAACCTTTCCCTCTCCCACTTCTTTCTTACAAATAAAGAGTTGACGTAACCGAACCGTCACTGTATGTCATGAAGAGTGTGAGGTTACCCGTCTTGACAAGTATAACAGAATGATCTCTGTTCCTGTTTAACCCTTGTGTCAGGGACCAACCCGTCGGTGAAGGACCGTTGGGCAGACACGACAGATCCCCTCCTCGTACGGAAAACCATCTATCGACAGAAACAGAGGAGGTTTGTAGAAGTCAAGTCAAGTCAAGTCAGCGAGTCAGCACAGGCTGAGAAACGCTGGAGTGATTAACGTCGTGCGGTCCGGAGGGACAGGTAGTGGTAGAGGACCTCAAGTGAGTTTGAGTGCAGGTAGCTCATCTACTACGGTAGGTCGGTAGAGTAGGAGACACAGGGGGAAGAGGAGGACGGGGGCTAGGGAGGGTCGTAGTCTCACAAAAGGTTACTCAGTTGAGAAGTGTACTCCACCGGTTTCATGACCTCAAAGTCGAAATCGTAGTAAGGAAGGTTTCTTGTGGGTCCCGACTAGAGGAAATCTTACCTGACCAACCTAGAGGAACGTCAGGTTCCCTGAGAGTTCTCAGAAGAGGTTGTGGTGTCAAGTTTTCGTAGTCAAGAAGCCGCGAGTCGGAAGAAGTGTCAGGTTCAGAGTGTAGGTATGTACTGGTGTCCTTTTTGGTATCGGAACTGATCTGCCTGGAAACAACCGTTTCATTACAGAGATGAAAACTTATACGATAGATCCAACTAGTATTGAAAAGAAGGTTCCTCATTCGTAGAAAATTAAAATACCGACTTCAGTGGTTCGTAGAATCACGGTACATTTTTTTTATTGGGAGATCCCGTGGAGGGACCAGGTCACCGATTTTTGAGACCCGAGGGTTACGTCTCCCGGGTCCAAACTAGGGACCAAGTCGGGTCAAGTCAAGTCAAGTCAGCGAGTCCGCACAGGCTGAGAAACACTGGGGTACTTAGCGTCGTGTGGTCCGGAGGGACAGGTAGTGGTTGAGGACCTCAAGTGAGTCTGAGCGTAGGTAGCTCAGGCACTACGGTAGGTCGGTAGAGTAGGAGCCAGCAGGGGAGGAAGAGGACAGGGGTTAGGGAGGGTCCTAGTTTCAGAAAAGGTAACTCAGTTGAGAAGTGTACTCCACCGGTTTCATGACCTCGAAGTCGAAATCGTAGTAAGGAAGGTTTCTTTAAGGTCCCAACTAGAGGAAGTCTTACCTGACCAACCTAGAGGAACGTCAGGTTCCCTGAGGGTTCTCAGAAGAGGTTGTGGTGTCAAGTTTCCGTAGTTAAGAAGACGCGAGTCGAAAGAAGTGTCAGGTTGAGAGTGTAGGTATGTACTGGTGTCCTTTTTGGTATCGGAACTGATCTGCCTGGAATCAGCCGTTTCATTACAGAGACGAAAACTTATACGATAGATCCATCCAGTATTGAAAAGAAGGTTCCTCATTCGTAGAAAATTAAAGTACCGACGTCAGTGGTAGACGTTACTAAAACTTCGGGGTTTTTTATTTCAGACTGTGACAAAGGTGACAAAGAGGTAGATAAAGGGTACCTCACTACCCTGACCTACGGTACTAGAAACAAAAGACTTACAACTCGAAATTCGGTTGAAAAAGTGAGAGGAGAAAGTGAAAGTAGTTCTCCGAAAAATCAAGGAGAAGTGAAAGACGGTATTCCCACCACAGTAGACGTATAGACTCCAATAACTATAAAGAGGTCCGTTAGAACTAAGGTCGAACACAAAGAAGGTCGGGTCGCAAAGAGTACTACATGAGACGTATATTCAATTTATTCGTCCCACTGTTATATGTCGGAACTACATGAGGAAAAGGATAAACCTTGGTCAGACAACAAGGTACAGGTCAAGATTGACAACGAAGGACCGGACGTATGTCTAAAGAGTTCTCCGTCCAATGTACCAGACCATAAGGGTAGAGAAAGTCTTAAAAGGTGTCAAATAATACTAGGTGTGTCAGTTTCCGAAACCGTATCAGTCATTTCGTCTTTATCTACAAAAAGACCTTGAGAGAACGAAAAAGGTATCTCCTTGACTTAGGGTGTACGGTGTTAATTCTGGATCGTGTCGGTTTATTTATTTATTATTTACAAAATTTTCTACTGGGAGATGTATCTTGACTTTTATTTCCGTACAACTTTCAAACACCCTACGTCCATTTCACCTTGACTCTCCCTTTATATGTCGTACTTCACGAATGTAAGCTTTTTTCCTTACAGAGTTTAGGTACTGGATTTAAGGACGGAGTTCTTTGATCTTTTTTCTACTTGTTTTCTTTGGGTTTCGTTCGTCGTCCTTCCTTTACTATTTCTCATCCTTAGTCACCTTAACTTTTCTCCTTTTTTTTTTTAGTTACTTTGATTTTGACCAAGAAACTCCCTTTTTTTTTTATCGGAGACCTTTTTGACTCCTGCACTCTTCCCTCTTATGTGTTTAGTGGTGATAGTCCTTACTGTGTCCTATAGTGGCGTCTAGGCTGTCGGTAATTCTCCTGTTATTTCCTTATAATACTCGTTGAAATGTGAGTATTTAGGTAGTAAATTTACTTTGTCTGGTTGAAGAACTTTTGGTCTGATGGTTTTGAGTTGGTTCCACTTTATGTCTTAGACTTTTCAGGATATTGGTAATTTCTTCAGCTGAAGTATCAAAATTTAGAGAGTAATTTTTCATGGAGATCCAGGTCCACCCAAGTTGTTTTTTAAGATGGTTCGTCAATTACTTTTTAGTTGTGGTTATAATACTACGTTAACGAAGGACTTTATCTCTTCTCTTATGAAGAGTTTAGTAAAATACTCCGGTCATAACGGGGCTATGCTCGAAGGGTCCACCACGATCACCATTCCTTGGGAGGACGGTTACGACCTCTGTATTCTCTACGTCCAAACTAGGGACCCACCCCTTCTGGGGGACTTCCTCCCGGACTGTCGGGTGAGGTGATAAGAACGGATCTCTTGGGCTACCTGTCTCCTCGGGCCTCCCGATACCAGGTACCCCGGTGTCTCTTAACCTGAACTCACTTCACTGAACCGTACGTACGAACGTGACAGGATTATATTTTTGGTTCTGTCGTACTTCTTTTGATGTCTAGTTATATAAAGTGTTCGTGTCTCTCTAGGAGTAGTTTTGCAATTGGTTAGTTTCAATATTGCTTGTAATTTTTCTTAATATATGGTGTTAGTCACCTTACGTAAGATACATACGTTCCGACAGAATGATAACTTTTCAGTAAATTACATTGGGTGGTATGGTTGTCCGGACACTTCTCTTTAAAATGCTTGTATTGGTTTATTACGTCTTTTTCGTAAACTGTATTAGGTTGTAGGTGAGTACTAAAATTTTATTGGGGTTTGAGAGTCATCTTACCCTGATCTCCTCCTAAAGAAGTTGAACTATTTCTCGTAGGTGTTCTATCAATTTCGATTATTAGGGTGTTTTGAGCTGTACGACATAAAATGAAAAAGTCAGTCAAGTCTTATGAAAGCTCAAAGACAAAACTGAAGAAAAAACTGGGTACACAATAAATCTTCGCACAATCAAAGGTTTATGGACCCGTAAAAGTCTCTAGAAGGATAATAGTTAAAGATTGAATTAAAGCAACGCTATTCTCTCGTATGAAACACACTGAACTTAGGAAAATTTACGTGACTCTGAACAAATTACCGGGTCTTACAACAGATAGAACCATTTACAAGACATACTTGAACTCTTCCTACACATAAAACGATAGTAACCCGTTTTATACAATACTTACAGTCAATCCAGTTCTACCAACTATTACAACAAGGTTCAGAAGATTCATGAATGACTAAAAACAGGTGAACAAGATGGTCGATAATTTTCTTCTCATAACTTTTGAAGTTGATATTGACAGTTGAACATATAAAGAGAAACCTCTAGATAGTCCAAAATGAAGTTCGTAGACCCCTGAGGAACTCTGGGGTGCCTGATATATCGGACGGTCCGAGGAGACAGGTGCCCTAAGAGGTCCGTTCTTATGACCTCACCCAACGGTAAAGGAAGAAGTCCCCTGGAAGGGCTGGGTCCCTAACTTGGGTACAGAGGACTCAGAGGACGTGACCGCCAACCCAAGAAATGACGACATGGTAGGCGCTTGGAAAAAAACAACAATATACCTTACAAGGAATATTACTGACACCTTCACCAATGTGTTGAGATATGTGAACAGTTTTGGGTCTCTGAATAAATCGGTTTTCTCACCTAAATTGACATGTATTTAAAATTTTATTCAAATTTTTATTTAGAAAAATTTTCAATTTTTTTCTGTGTTGAGTAACAAAGGTTTATTTTCCCTTCCTTAGATCTGTCTACCATGACTACTTGGACAAAAGTCCCGTCACTACCTCTACGTCTGTGTCTCTTGTCTGAAAGCCTGTCTCGCCCCCTTCCTCTACCACCCCTAACGTTCTCAGCACATGACTTTATATGTGTAATCGTATACATTTTGTCTATCGGTCACCCTAAGTGACGTACTACGTCCCTCCCGTTCGGGCCACGAGACACTGTCGGATCCCCCACCTTGCCCGACCCGCCACTGTCCCTCCAAGTTCTCCCTCCCCTGTATACATATGGACACCGACTAGATACAACTACATACCGTCTTTTGTGTTGTGTGTAACTTTTCGTCAATAGGAGGTTGAATTTTATTTAAATTGATTTTTCTTTTTCACATCTTCCTTCCCCTTTTTTTTCTTCCTCTTTCAACACTATGCAGGTGTAAATCCCGACTAGGTTATGGAACCGGTGGACTACACTTCTCGGCTGAGTAACCTTTTCTAGGACTACGACCCTTTCTAAATTCCGTCCTCCTCTTCCCCTGCTGTCTCCGTTCCACCAACCTACCGTAGTGACTGAGTTACCTGTACTCAAACTCGTTTGAGTCCTCTATCGCCTCCTATCTCCTCGGACCACACGACGTCGGGTACCCCAGCGTTTCTCAGCCTGTGCTGCCTCTCTATCTTGTTGTTTTGTCTTTGGGTTAGAGTAGTACAAACTCGAAAAATAGTCTCTCCCTCTCCTTGACCATTAGTTGTTCGTGGAACGACTCTACACCACTCGTCGGTCCCCCCAGTACGAGGACGACCTCCGAGACCCCCTTTTAAGAAGGAAAGGAGAGAGTTGCAGACCCCCGGGGATCGTAGGGTACCGAAAATTGATGTAGTGGGGTCCGAGACGGAGGTGGAGGTCTGTCGGAAGGAAGGACGTAGAGACACACAGGGTAGGGGAAGAATGTTCCTGTGGTCGGTCACCTAAATCCCGGCTGAAATTTGGGTTCTACTAAAGTAGAGTTCTACTTTCCTAGATTAATATAGAGGTTTCTGGGATAAAGGTTTATTTCAGAGTAAGTGTCCCCCAATCAGGAACTTGCATATAAAACCCCCTTGCGTCAAGTTGGGTTACGCAAGTTATTCTCAAAGAGTCCCTCCCGTCTCCGTTCGACCTCGGACCACGAGCGACTACCGGGACATCGGAAACACCAGGAACTGGTAGTGGGAGTCTAGAGCCCGACCCTACAGGGAGGTAGAGGGGTCGAGGAGACGGATCGTCCGCCCCAACCCCCTCCATAGGGATCTCAACGATGAATCGTTGTCCTTTGAGTGCTCCAGGGGTAAGGCTTATTTGAGGTACGAAAAGGAAGAAAGTAAGAGGGTCGTTAAGGGTGTCACCACAGACACCACCCTCCCTCCCCTCGTACCTAATCTTTCCCCGAACTTTTTTTGTATAGGAAAAAGTAAACAGCACCAGTATAGGAAAACAACGGTCAAAAACGGCCAGATCGTAGGAGGCGGAGAGAGAGTGGTCCTTGTCGGAACTAAAAGGACACCCCTGAAGCCAGGGGGTGGTCCAGAAGATCGATCCGTCCCGACAGAAAGTAGAAGAAAGTCGAGGGACGGGAGACGAAGGAAGGGGTCTCGGTCATGGGGTGGGACTGGGGCAGTGGGTTGGGGCTGGGGCAGTGGGTCGGGGTGGGACCGTCTCGTCTAGGAACGAGACGACGTCGGAACGGACCAGGAGGGAAGACTGTCAACTGATCGGTCCACGACCGACCTGGACGGGCAGGGACCGGACGGGCGGTCGGACTTCGTTCTACGTAAGCTCGTCTTTCCCACTTCCACCGGGGTGACGTCATTTTCGGTCGTTCAGGTCGAAGAACCCCCGTACACCGAGACAACTAGATATCCAAACGTCCAGTCTTCTCACTCCTCCAACGTCCACCCTATTTCCACATCTGTGGAAACACCCTCTCCCTGACCCACCCTCTCTCATCCCCACTGCCGGAAAGAGAAATCTAAAAAAAACTTCTAAATAAATAAAAACACAACCACCATCCAGAAACAACGACATGTGCCCGAAAGAGATCAACGTCGAACACCCGACCCATCAACACCATGTTCCCAAATCAACGAAGTTCCGTCCACCCTAGTAGGGGCTGGTCCTTAGTTTGGCGGTAGGGGACGTAACGTCCCACCTAAGAAGTGGTGACCTGGTGGTCCCTTCGGGAGAGATATCTAGAAGTTAACAATATGAAAGACTCGAGACTAAAGTGAGAGTGTCCAGGAACAAAGACGGGACGAGAAAAACCGGAAGAGTAGGAACCCTACCGTGCCGAAGGTAGGACTCGGGACCAGGTTCCGGGTGGGGGTAGAGGGACCGAGGGACGGGACTGTGGACGCGTCCAAGGGTCTACCCACGGGGACCGGAAAGACTGGACACTCGTAGGAACTGTCATTGAATACTTACACCGTGTCGAAGAGGTTAGGGGTCGAGGGCAGAGACTTTTGAACCCCTCGACGATGGAGTGTCCCAAGACACGTGTTCGCCCTTTTTTACCAACTCTTTCACGAAAACATTTTGACTTAAACGACAGTTTAGTCTTTCGAATAATGATTTCTACACTCTACGTCTTGTGAATTGGTCGTGACTTAGTCTGAAAAGGGAATGGTAGTCCTCCCGACTCGTCTCCCTGGTCGTGTCTCTACGGTGGAATCAGACATGATGTGGTGGCGGAGGGGTGGGACAGAGAGGACAGGCTGGACCCCGTCCCCACTTATCTCGTACGGATGGGTCCCACCGGAGAGGGTGTTCGTAAGTCGAGTGACAGACAGGGAGTGCCCCCGAGACAGTTTCCCGTCTCTCGGTCCCCAACACCCCCGACACCCCACCCCCCGGAACTCCCGTACTTCCCCGAGGGTCCCTCGTCCGGTCGGTAGGTTGGAGTCGAAGTCCCCGAAGCAGTCATAGAACGGTCCCACGTTGCGCTTATCAGGACGTTCTAAGTTCTGTCGGGGTTTAGTACGAAAGTCTTTTACCTACTTTTTGACTAGTTTGTCTGCAAACTACGGTCCTACTTCCCCTCGGCCCCGGACGTGCTAGCTCAACGTCCGTTTCACACCCGACCTCAAGAACTGTCAACCTCCTCCTCGGAAGGCAGTAGGTAGTTCGGACTTTCACTTTCACTTTCGGAAGCAGAGAGTCAACACAGACTGAGAAGGACTGGGGTACCTGACATCGGGTGGTCCGAGAAGACAGGTATCTCAAGGGGTCCGTTCTTATGACCTTGTCCATGGGTAAGGGAAGAGGTCCCCTAGAAGGGTTGGGTCCCTAGCTTGGACCCAGAGGACGTAACGTCCACCTAAAACGAAATGGTGGCAGACTCGGTGTATCCCTTCGGGTAGTTCGGACTTTCCTTTTCCCCCTTTTTATCCGATAGAAGACGTCGGACGGGCGCCTCCACAGGTACACCCGACCACCTCACGATCCCACTCCCATCTGGTCCCGGTCCCGCTCGAGAGAGGTTAGGGGTGTCCCTTTCGTGTCGGGTCAACCCGGACCAAGACTTAGGACTAGTCTCAGTAGTGGGGAAAGAGGTGTGGATCCTCTGTCGACTCGAGGGTCTTGGCCGGAGGCCCCGGGGGACAACGACACAACACGACACGATTCAGCTAAGTCAGTACAGACTGAGAAACACTGAGATACCTGACATCGGGTGGTCCGAGGAGGCAGGTACCCTAAGAGGTCCGTTCTTATGACCTCACCCAACGGTACGGGAGGAGGTCCCCTAAAAGGGCTGACTCCCTAACTTGGGCGCAGGGAATACAGAGGACGTAACCGTCCTCCCAAGAAATGGTGATCGCGGTGAACCCTTCGGCCCCGGGGGACGTCTGGGGATTTACCGTCCCAGGGGCCTGTCTTCTGTCGTCGGGGTCCAAGTAGGTGCCGGGGAGTGACAGTGCCGTGAGCGAGAGGAACACCGACGCGAAGAGTGGCCGGACCTCCTCCCCTTCCGACTCCGAGTCTCCTGGGACCACTGACCGGGTCCAAGGACATCCATCCTGCGCCGCCTCGGCCCGGAACGTCTGGAGCCGTCCCCGAGCCGACGACGCAGGAGAGACCCGGCGAAGGAGCCCTTGTCGGTTCCTCACGGAACCGAAACGGGCGCCCCTACATGGACGAGTCAGCCACGGGGAGTCATTGTTAGGTCAGAAACAAAGTCGGCGACTTGGCGTGAGACAGTGACGCAACGCAAATGCACTAGTATCCAAAGACGTCTGTAAAATTGGAGTCAATCAACTCGGAGAACGGCGAGACGGCCGGAGGGGCGGAGAGAGGGTCCGCCCACCACAGCCTGACCGGTATCAAATACACCGAGGGTCAATGGAGGTGCACCTCCGACCAAGAACCCGACGACTCCCAGACCTACTGAAGGTCCTTAATAGGGTGGCTACTTCCTTTTTCTCCTGTAGGTCACTTTTACTACTTTATCATAAGCTTAAAGAATTACCAAACCGTACTTTTCGACTGTCACTGCCCGAAGGGACCACCGAGTCTACCACTTCTTAGACGGACGTTACACCCTCTGGGTCCAAACTAGGAACCCAGCCCTTCTAAGGGACCTCTTTCCTTACTTACCGACGATGGGTGAGGTCATAAGAATGGACCTCTTAGGGTACCTGTGTCCTCGGACCGTCCGATGTCAGGTACCCCAACGCTTCTCAGTCTGTGCTGACTCTCGATTGTGAAAGTGAAAGAATGAAAGAACTGTAGTCATTTGTATTGTGTCCCTGAAGGGACCACCAGGTCACCAATTCTGAAGCACGAAGGTGTCGTCCGTCGCACCCAAGCTAGGGACCAGTCCCTTGACTCTAGGGTGTACGACACGTCGGTTTTTTTGTTTATTTTTATGTATTTGTATTGTGTTTTGAGTTTTATACAGGGACGTCTCTCCGGTAGCTCCGATGTGATCCATAACTCCCAACAGGTAGGTTCTTCGTCCAACCAGAGACACCTTCCTTTGTTGTGGACTTAAGAAGGACGAGTAGACGTTTCCTTAACTAGTTTTTAATGTAAGAGACATAGTCAAGTCAAGTCAGTGAGTCAGTACGGGTTGAGAAACGCTGGGGTACCTGACGTCGTGCGGTCCGGAGGGACAGGTAGTGGTTGAGGGCCTCAAATGAGTTTGAGTACAGGTAGCTCAGTCACTCCGGTAGGTGGTAGAGTAAGACACAGTAGGGGAAGAGGAGGGTGGAAGTTAGAAAGGGTCGTAGTCCCAGAAAAGGTTACTCAGTGAAGAAGCGTAGTCCACCGGTTTCATACCTCGAAGTCAAAGTCGTAGTCAGGAAGGTTACTTATAAGTCCTGACTAGAGGAAATCCTACCTGGCCAACGTAGAGGGACGTCAGGTTTCCTGAGAGTTCTCAGAAGAGGTTGTGGTGTCAAGTTTTCGTAGTTAATAAGCCGCGAGTCGAAAGAAATATCAGGTTGAGTGTAGATATGTACTGATGACCTTTTTAATATCGAAACTGATCTACCTGAAAACGACCGTTTCACTACAGAGACCAAAAATTATACGGCAGATCCAACCGGTATCGAAAAGAAGGTTCGTCATTCATAGAAATTTAAAGTACCCACGTCAATGGTAGACGTCACTAAAACCTCGGGTTCTTTTATTTCAGACAGTGACAAAGGTAACAAAGGGGTAGGTAAACGGTACTTGACTACCCTGGCCTACGGTACGTAAGAGACATATTTCACACCGTAAGGTTTTAGGAGCAGCCTGTTTCTCCACTACTTGCATGTTTTAGTGTCCCTCATCACATATCTCCACCAGCCCGTCAATTATGTCTTAAAGGCCAATACAAGGACTCAACGACCTACAAATACCGAAACAGTCGGAAAATCCTAAAAATTGAACACTCAAGACAAGAGTGACCTTTCCCTTCAATGATAAGTGGCAGTGTGGAGTATAACCAAAACGTTAACACCTCTAAAAAAAAAAGGTTTCTTTTAGACCAGTTTTGACATTCGGAGTCGGGGGTCGAAGGAGACTTTCGTCCGTTAAATGTCTTTTCACCACCCGAACCAGGACGGCGACGGAGAGAGGTCTAGGACCGATGGACCCGAAGGGTCGAGCCGAGAAAGATATAGTGATCCCCGTCACACAGTGAGGACCCCCCATACTCTAGTGGACACACTACGCGGGCTTCCGGAGGTCTTAGGAGTATCTTCGGTCAAGAACGGGGTAGGGAGAGAAAGGACCAAGTATAGGGTGTTTCTACCAACGGTAAGGGGGGTACCCGGTGTGATTTACCCGCTAAATAGAAACGGACGTGAGACTTGAAGGGGTGTCTCTCACATAGTGTCTCGGACTCTTTCGGAAAAAGTTTTAGTTTTACTGGACACCCGTTGGAGTCGATTACTCCACTCCCCAACCCTTAGTCTCACAGTCTCCCCTGTCTCTTCCCCCCGAAGACTTGGTCACGGAGGGGATACTCGGGGCGCCTGCCCGGAGCAGTCCCTTTCGGTCCGAAAACGGTGTACACTGCGTCTGTTCTAGGTTGGTCAGGTAGGATTTCCTTTAGTCAGGACTTATAAGTAACCTTCCTGACTACGACTTCGACTTTGAGGTTATGAAACCGGTGGACTACACTTCTTGACTGAGTAAACTTTTCTGAGACTACGACCCTTTCTAACTCCCGCCCTCCTCTTCCCCTGCTGTCTCCTACTCTACCAACTTACCGTAGTGGCTACGTTACCTGTACTTAAACTCATTTGAGGCCCTCAACCATTACCTGTCCCTCCGGACCGCACGACGTCAGGTACCCCAGCGTTTCTCAACCTGTACTGACTCGCTGACTTGACTTGACTTGACTTGACTCCGTCTGCTATCAGTGGTAGTGCTTGGTGAAGTTTTCTCCTGGGTACACCCCCACCGAAGGTTCCTGCATCTCCTCCGGGTCGTCTCCCACCTGGTCGGCGACCCCCCGTTGCCCCCTGGGTTTTCCTCGACTCCCTGAGAACCCGTCGTGGACAGGTCCTACGTCCGTCCCGGCGTGAGGGTGATTGGAGTCGGGACGTGTCTTGGGTCGACCTGTGGTCCCTCCACGTTGACCTCCTCGACCTTCGACCCGCCCCCTTACTCGTCCTGGTCCCTACAGAACCGGACCGCCCTCCCTTGGTGTCGGGGTAGGAGTGGACACCCTTCCTTTACCTTCTTCAAGGACCTCCACCTTTGAGGATTCCTTCCTGACAAGTAGGTCCCGTCCCCGACTCTCGGAGGACAATATCCACCTTATGTTCACCCCCCCCCACCGTCCCGCCCCCCTCCGTCCTTCTCCTCCCCGTTTCGGTGTTCCCGAGATCCCTCTCCACCGTCCTCGGGGTCCAGTGGACGTCTGGGGTCCTTCGGGGACTCGGGTAGGGGGAGTGAAGGAGGAGGGGGTAGTTCAAGGGGTTTGTCGGTTCCGGAGGACGGGGGTGGGGACGAGACTGTAGTTCGTGTCGACAACGAAGCCGACGGACCTGGGGTCCTGGTAGACAATCAGGGGAGGGGAGGGGGAGACGAAGCCGTCGTACAGGGTCCCTCGGACACTACGTCCGTAGACCCTAAGGGTGTTCCCCTTCCCTCAGTAGACCCTCCCCAGAATAAAAGGGCACTAGAGTCGTGGTTCGGGTTCCGGAACAGGGGCCCTCGTGTCAAATTTGTGGACTCCTTGACTAAACTTCCTCCTTGAGCCAAGACTCCGGTTGAAGGATTATGAAATATTAAGATGTACAATCGGTTAAGAAAGGATACTTCCCGGTTTAAGGTGCAAAAGTCTAAGACTGTAGGTGAAAGATGTTCAACCATCGGTTTCAGTATACGCAGATGACAATTAAACTAATTCCGAAGGGACCACCCAGTCACCATTTCTTGAATGGACGGTTACGTCCACTGAGTCCAAGCTAGGGACCCTGTCCTTCTAGGGGACCTCCTCCTTTACCGTCGGGTGAGGTCATAGGAACGAACCCCTTCGGTAACCGGCCTCCTCGGACCGCCCGATGTCAGGTATCGCAACGTTTCTCAGTCCGTGTTGTCTCGCTGATCTTTTGTTGTTGTTTTTACATTAGTCTTGAGGGACCCCCGGGGAAAATGGAGACGCAAGTATTTTCCCGGAGTATGTCCTGAGGAGAGGGTCAAAGGGTAAGTAAGTAAGTTCTCTATGAACACGAACAAGACTCGTGGACGTCTCTGTCTCCATAGGACGGGGACCTTCCCTGCCGACGACGTCCGTCCCGTCCACTCCTGGGGTCTCCTCCACGCCGGTGTCTCTCGAGTGGTGGATCGGTCCCTCACGTCTGTGGGGTCTCCAACAATTCTCCGTCGGGTACGTCCACCCGTCTTGGCCTAAGTTTGGGGTCGAGACGGGAACGGTCGACATACCGGAATCTTTTCACTGAAGGGAAGAGACTTGGACAAAGGAGTGAACGTTCTACCCCTATGGACGGGACCTGCCACCGATTCTCCTACCTACGTTCGGGTCGTAGACCGTTTCTGCTCAAGGTAAGGGCGGACCCCGGTGGGAAGGGTGTGGGAGGGGCGATGGGGTCTGTGGCCGGTCTGTGTCCGTCCGTCCAGTTGCGACTCCGTACCCCACCCGCGTCTCACCACAGTCTCCCGGGAAACGGACGAAGTCCGGGACCCAAAGGACGGGTGGGACTCCAGTCGACGTAGGTCGGACCTCGGGTCGGGACCGGGGTGCCCGCCGAGTCCCTACAGGTACCGGACACGTGCCGAGTAGAAGGTCTGCCACCACTGTTGTTTCTAGTCGTCTATCTAAATCCCTCGCCTCTTTCCTTTTCCTTACTGGTCGTCCCGCACCTCTAAACCCCTGAGTCCGGACCCGAGAGGCGGTCCGATCCGGCGACGAATCCTTATGAAAGTGGGTTCGGTCTGCGTTCTTCGGACTTTTGTGAGGAGGTCCGAGGTACCCCCCCACCACCCCCCAAAGGGCCCCTCCTCTAAAGACCCCCGCACTTTAGGAGTCCGGGAGTCCGGGAGTCGGACGACGAGAAGACACCCTGGACTATCTAGTGTCGTAGACTTCCAGATCTGAGTCGACTGAAAGAGGGAAGGAAGAGGATAGACCTGAGTCCCGTCCGACACCAAGAACAGTTAGTCGTGTGGGGGACGTCTAAAGACCAGGATTTTCGGTGTCACACCGTCCGTAAAACATGTCTTACCCTAAAAGTGAGGTCCCTTGCGTCCTTCAGAGAAATGAAGGTTTACTCGACAGAAGGTCTCTTTCAGAAAGGTGAGTCTTTGGTATAGTGTTTACTACGGTCCGAAGGTCCTTGTCGGTCGTTCGACGAATTGAGCCTCACACCGACTTTTAGACATGGACACTTTACTTATGTCATCTTTAGCTATGGCCAACGTTGTGGTCATTAAAAAATTATCTTTGTATTTACCAAAATAAGTAGACTGACAACTGGGACCTCTCTTCCACCGAAGTAGTCTCCTAGCCCCTTCTCCCCCCGACAGAATCAGGCCGAGGGTACCCGGGGGGGAGGACAGAGTCGAGGTATCGGACCTCGACTGTAGAGTCGGGGAGGACGGACGGTAGAGAGAGGATGAGGACCCTCGAGGAATGGTTCTGAGTCTTACGACACCGGTACCAAAGGTACCTCCCGAGTCGGACTAGACCCGAACGCAGGGAGAGTATGCCCCAAGGATGACCCAACACTGAATCTATACACCCGTACTTCGAGACAGGATCTCCCTTCCACGGGTCCTGTCGAGGACTGGGTCTCGTTCCGAGACCTCTGGAAGTATCTTACTTACTTACTCACTTGGTTTCAAGGAACACCGAGTAGGCTTCCTAAAGGAGCCCTTAATCTCCACGGTCGGAACCTAGAAACGGTAGACGCCTAACTTCCGGAAAACCGGAAGTGGGTCTAGGGGCCGTACTCCCAAACTCCCTCGTCCGTCTCTACGTTAAGTTACCTGTCTATCCTCTTACCTTTCGTCTCGAAAGGCCTCTCCAGTCACCACTCTCTCTGGGGCCCTCTTAGGGGGCGGCGACAGGTCCGGGGTCGTGGGACGAAGACCTTGGATGGTCCCCGGTACCCGTGGACCTTCCGGGAGGAGGGAAAGTACATACAGTGGGACGACGGGAGGGTCTGGACAGGGGGTACGTCTGAAGGGGTAGGTATTGACGTGTGGGAACCCCCGACGTGGACGGAGAGAGGGCCACGTCTGGGAACAACAAGAGACGTCTTGGAGGGGGTTGTTGGGTGGGAGAGGTGGGTTCGGGGACCGGGTCGGGGACATTTCTCTAGAACTTTCTCCGAGTTTCCAAATTCAGTTTCGTCGATGAAAGTTGGTTGTGGAGTAAGAAACGTTTCACGAGAGTGAAGACAATGATACTGATAAGAAGTAGTCTAGACACGTTCCACCCATAAAGTGGGGACATAACATCCACTCCGTTGAAGGGGGTGACCGGACCCTGCGTTTACTTCCCCCCAACAACGAACTCGAAGTGGTTGGCCGGAAGATTCTCCCTCCTCCTCCCTTTGTCTTCCCTCCTCCCTACTGGGTCGGAGAAACTTCCCGAGGAGAACCGGTCTCGGAGGAAAGTCTCGATCGAGGGAGCTCTCGGCAGGTAGTGACGGGTGTCTGGGAACCCTTAGGCGGAACCCTTCGCGCTACCCGTTAAAGAGTTCACACTCTTGGTCGTAGACAATGGTGTGTCCAGGAGACCAGAGGGTTTCGGAGTACCTCGACCTAGAGGTCCCACCTCGGTCTTTAGAAACGTTAATCACCGACGGTGGGGGAGTGGCGGGAGGGGAGGGGTGGCGTGCGGGACGGGTGTCCCCTGCCTCCAGGAGTCAGAAATTCTTGGAACTCGCAGCTCCCCACTGTCACGTACTGAGTCGGAGTCCCCTCCGATTAACGAAGGATTAACCGACTCGAGAGATACCCCTCAGGACGGACCTTTCAGGGACCAACAGTAACGTTTCGGTGCCTGACCAAACGGACCTCGGACTCTCGACCGAGGACACTTCGACGGGGTTCTCCTCAAAGATTCCACAAGAGTCGGTTTCGTCGACAGTCCTACCTCGTCCCACCCGAGACTTCCTCCAAGAGCACCCACGACGTCTTTCGTAGTCTCTCCGTCCGTCCAACCCCAGGATTCCGGAGTGAGGGACGGAAGACAAGGGTGCCCGGGGGTCGTGTAAGGACCAGGACGGACGGGACAGGAGGGGGAGGGGGGCGGTGAAATAGTACACCGGAGAGTTCGAGACCAGACGGGGCACGACTGACCGTCGGAGACCCGTGGGGTTCTGGCGACCTCTCCCTTATTCGCTGAACCTCTCCGTCCGTAGGGTCCACTCTCTCCCGGTGCACACGGTGGTCCACCGCGGTACTCGTGTCCTGTTGGGTCCCCGACGGGAGGTCCGACCTCCCCTTTCCCCACCTTCGGAATCCTATTCTGGAAGTTCGAGACGTGTGTGGGGAGGGCGGTGGGCTCCTGGAGGTCACTAGTCGGAGGACCACCCACAAACAGAGAGGGTCCCTGTGTCAACATGGTTCTCGGATTTGGATTGTTCCGGTACCGTGTACCACTTGTACGTCATTTCCAACCTTTTGCTACGGTGGAAACAAGAAGTCTAGGAGTCCTAATGAAAGTCAGACCGTCCCCGTGCCCTCCCCCGTGATCGAGGAACGACGGAGAGGGTTGCCACAATCGTTCCTTTCAGAATAGATTGAGACCCATATGTAGGTTGTCCTTTTGGGACCTGAGACAGGGGAGACACTGGGGTCCGTCCGGCGAATGAGACAAAACGACGTAGTGATTTACCTCCAACATTACGATCGAGGGAGACCTCTTAGTTTACTTAACGTCCTGTCGTATCACCAATTTCTCGAAGGGAGCATCGAGTCTACTATTTCTTAGACGGACGCTTCGTTCTCTGGGTCCAATCTAGGGACCCAGTCGTTCTAAGGGGGCCTCATCCCTTACCGATGGGTGAGGTCATAAGAACGGACCTCTTGAGGTACCTGTCTCCTCGGACCGCCCGATGTCAGGTATCCCAGCTTTTCTCAGCCTGTGCTGACTCCCCGATTATGGAAGTGAAGGGAAAAGTATCACTAATTTTCGTTTCGGTTCCTTACGCTCAGGAACAAGGCGACGAAGGATCGACACACCGGAATCCCTTCACTGAACGTCGGAGACTTGACGTCAAAGGAACAGACATTTTATTCCCGTTATTATTGTGGATGTGTGTGCTCCAAAGACACCCCTGACTTCATAAGTTATGTATTGCTCGGAAATCTTAGCACCGACCGTACTTCGTTTATGAAGTATTTGTCCGGTTTAAACCCGACTCTTCCCTGAAACCTCTACCCGGTCCAGTCGGAAGGTCCGGTCCGTCCACATAAAGTCGTCGCACGTCCCACCTACCAAACGTGTGTAGGTCATTGTCGCTCAAGTAGGGGGACTCTTTCCTCCGACCAGGTGACACCTGGCCGGATCAAGTGCTAACCTACCCAGAGCAAGTTGACTCAACGTCGGGCGAGAGAGGGGACCCGACCCACCAGTCCAGGTGAGAGTCTCGTTCCTCAGTCGTGGTGGGTGGACGGCCGACGATGTACCACGTCTTTCCCCGGGGTTCCGTTTGGGTCCACAACGATCCTCCCCTCCCCCGGCGGGGCGTGTGGTGAGAGACAGAGAGAGGTCACACGTCCCATGGGCTCCGTCTCCTACCTTCTCTTGTTCCTCGGCTAGGTAGACGGGGACCACGGGACCCGTCACCCCAGTGCCTCGGGTCTCCTCCCACTGTGAGAGGTAGAGCTGAGGGTTCGACGAAGAGTCCCCCGGGATCGTCCGAGGAGGACCACGACCCCAGATGTCCTTCCTTTACTGAAGGACGCCCACCCTCTCCTCCTCGCACCAGGGGAAGACGAAGGACACGGGGGCGCCGGGTACCACGCCGGACCTCTCCTCTGTCGTCTAGGACTCGTAGTCCCGGTCTACGCCGAGACCTCGGAGTGGAGCGAGCGAGTGAACCCCGTCGACCTTTATGACAGACCCCCAAGACACAAGGAGGGATTTACCCCTTGTGAAACTCCTGATTTGATACTGAAAACACATGGGGGTGACGGACCGTGTGTCATCCATAAATTATTCACATAGCTCCGGTCGCTGTCACTAGAGTAACCCTTTCGAAATCAGAAACACACTTGTTCCGTGAAATCCTGACGTCCCCTGAACACACGAGGGGGTACAGGAGGAAGTGTCGACGGTGGAGGAGGTACTTCAGGAGGACCAGTGGGGACGGAGGGAGAAACGAGACATGTGTGACACGATAACTCCGTCCGACCTCGTCTCCGACCTCAGTAGGACTCAGTGAAGGGGACCTGCGTAAAGAATCGACACACTGGAACCCGTTTAAAATTGAAAGAACACGGAGTAACAGGAATAGACATTTTACCCTCACTGATATTTTAGACACAAACTCACAATCAACGAGTCAGTACAGACTGAAAACGTTGGGGTGTCTGACATCGGTCGGTCCGAGGAGACAGGTACCCTAAGAGGTCCGTTCTTATGACCTCACCTAACAGTAAGGGAGGAGGTCCCCTAGAAGGGTTGAGTTCCTAATTCGGACGTAGAGTTCAGGGGACACAACCGTCCACCCAAGAAATGGTGATTGTGGTGGACCCTTCGGACTAATATTTTGGAGGGAGTACCTTAACGTCACTCGTAATTTATCTACACATCTAATTTTGACAGAGTATACACACAGACCGCAACCAACTCATTGACGAGACTTGACGGTGCGCTAACACACTAACACGTCTGCCGACGAGAGGGTGGGCTCTGCACCCGAGGAGCTTTGCCCAGAAAGTGAAAACGCAGGAGGACAACTCCGGTTACGGACCCCTCCTTGTCCACGCGTCGTTTTACGCTTCTCTACTGCCTACCTATCTTCCTACCTGCCTGCTGACCCGCTGCCGTCCTCGACCTCACTCGCCCGGGGCCCCGGGAGCGGACGTCTGAGTCGACGCCTCCGGACCGGGTTTCCGACGTGGGGCCTCTACAGTCGCCTCGGAATGTACCAGACGAGACGGAAAGTGGGTGACTAGCGTCGAGGGGGGTTTCCGTCCCCTCTCCTCTTGGGACCGGGGTTCAGGTCGTTCAAGTGGCGGGCCGTCGGCGAAGTCCCTCTCCTCCACCTCAGAGCCCCTTTGACACCAAGGACTTACACGACGCTGAAGAGAAAGTAGTGGTAACGACTCCAGGTCTGCCGTCCCGGACCCGGGGACCGAGGGGTGGGTTCCAGACGCGGACGGAGAGGGGTCCCCGACCCACCGGAGTCTGATAGATCCTTTGAGTTGTTACTGGGGCCTGAAGACCGGTGAAGGAAAGTGCAGTGCAGACGGACCCCTCCCACGGGCGGAGGAGGGCGAGGCGGCGCCTCAGGTCAGACTACGGGTCTCCGTGGGTGGAGGTGTCGGTCGGAACCTCCCTCCGTGAACCCGAGTAAGTAGGAAGTAAGCACGTGGTCCTAAATAACCCGTGTCTGGTCCACGGTCGGGACACGATCCGAGTCCCCTCAGTCTCCATTTTTTTTTTTTACTGTTTACCCTCTGGGGGTCCTTCCGTTCTCCGACGTCCGATCTGAGCCCGGGTCTCCACCGTTTCAAGGATCCTGGGGCCCCGCACGTCTAGGTCCGGCGCCCGTCGTGGCAATCCCCTGGCGTCCGAGACACAACCACCAACGTCCCCACTCCCCCGTCTCACCGGGGTCTCCCCTGTCCGTCCCCAGGGACGAGGCTCCGCCGGACCGTGAGCCGACGGAGGTCTACGGTTCAGTATTTCTCTGAGGACCTCCGAGTCTGGCTACGGAAATGTTGCGAGGGAAGCACGCACCTCCGTAATTGTACTGCAGATAGTGGTACCGTAGCTCCACGAATCTGTTGGACGAGGGGGGTCCTCGAGCCTCTGTCGCACTTCGGCTAATAGACACAGAGTGGCGCTGTAGACGCTAGTACATAGTGTCACTACCTAGGTGTCAGTCATGGTGACCCCAGGACGGTGGGGGGTCGGGCGTCTTCACAGACGCCAAGTAGACAGAAGGAGTGGACCCCTGCCCGGGATGACGGACGGCAGGAGGGCCACGAGGACCTCAACCATCCTTTGTCGAAAGACCAAAAGTGACAAGCACACGAGTCACCGACTCCCCTTTCGTAAATCTGGTTCCCGTCTTCGACCTGGGTCACAACGGTAGTGACCTCCGGTCAATCCCCACCCTTCTCTCCGAGACCGAAGTGGGTCAGTCCGACGGGGATAGTACCCGTATAACGAAACGGAGAACCCCCGTCTCAAGCAGTCTAACCCTATTTTCGGAACTAGAACTCCCAACTGCCCTATGATCCCCGAAGGAGCCACCGGGATCCCCTAAGGAGCCATTCCTTGGGCGGACATTACGTCCACTAAACGTCCTCAAACTAGGGACCCCGGCCCTTCTAGGGGACCTCACCCCGTACCGGTGAGTGAGGCCATAAGAACGGACCTCTTAGGGTGCCTACCTCCTCGGGCCACCCGACGTCGGACACCCCAACGTTTTCTCAGACTGTGTTAGTCGCTGTATCCTGGTGGTTGTTACTACCCCCCTTTTCCCTCGCACAAGTCGAACACGACTTTGAATGGTGGAAATCACGGGGGGCGGAAGGAGACGCCCGGCCGACCGACGAGTGGAGGTGGGGTCCGGGGGAGGGAGACGGAGAGACCTGTCCGTCCGTACGTCGACAGGGGGTACGGTAGGCCGAGACGGACCACGTCCCGAGGTCTTACGGTCCGGACGTGGCCGAGGGTCAGACGACCCCTCTGCCTGGGTTCTCCGTCCATCAGTGACTGGACACAACCCCCGGAAACCTCCCCTCCTGTCCCTGACTCCAAGTGAGGACTGCCCCTTCGCTAAGGACCCGGAGGACCACCGTCTCCCCGTCGTGCTCAAATCCCCTCGCCGTCGTCCATTCTGTAGACTCCTCCCAGCCTCCCCTCCACAGACGACCCGGAGAGTCCCCCTGGGGGTGCCACCGACAACGACCCGATTCCTTTCTGTCGTCCGAAAAACCAGAGACGCTTTCCGACCTTTGAACCCCGAGAACGGGTGGGGGTGGGGGTTTACGGACGGGGAGGGAGTAGGGGGATCGGGGAAGGTGGGGGTGTAGGGTTTGGTAGGAGAAACTCCTCATGGAACTAGGTTCCCCGAGGACCCGATAAAGGTTCTCCGTCAAACACACTTACCCCAACCAGACAACAAAAGAATCTCAAAGTCCGGACTCGTCGATCTGGACGGGAGGAAACCAGATCAAATAGGTCGTCCTTTCCCCGACTCTTCCCCTCTTCGGTGGCGGAGTCCCCACTCCCACCCCGCCCTTGCCCTCCGGATCGGGGAGAGACAGACCGTACAGGAACGACGACAACAAGTCAGTGACTCGGCACAGGTCGAGAAACGCTGGGGTACCTGACGTCGTACGGTCCGAAGGGCCAGGAAGCGACAGAGGGTCTCAGACGAGTTTGGATACAGGTAACTCAGTCACTATAGTAGGCTGGTAGAGTAGGAGACAGTGGGGGAAGAGGAGAACGGGAGTTACAAAGGGTCGTAGTCCCAGAAAAGGTTACGCAATAGAGAAGCGTAGTCCACCTCGAAGTCGTAGTCAGGAAGGTTACTTATAAGTCCCAACTAAAGGAATTCCTACCTGACCAACCTAGAGGAACGTAAGGTTTCCTTCCAAATCTCAGAAGCGGTCGTGGTGTCAAGTTTTCGTAGTTAAGAACCGCGAGGTTCAGTGTAGACGTGAAGAACCTGCCGACCCTTGGGGTCTAGGAGCGGACCGCCGCAGGACCGGACTTTGACAAGGGTGGTCCTTTCAGGCCCCAGTAACTCTCCTGTTCCGCCAGTTGACTCTGGACCTCCTTCGTCTTCCGGCCGGCCCCTCCTCGGACAATTCCTGCGGTTCCCGTTGGCACCGATGGTCGTCCGACAGGGGCGGGCGCTGGATTTCTCCTTCCTCCGGGGCTACCTCTCGACCGGAGGAGCCGGATCCCGGGCCGGCCCGGGGGAGGGCCGGGGGCCCGACGACCCGAACTAGGACGAGGGGACCTGGGACGGCGACCGTCCGCGTCCATGCGCCAGGAGGGGAGGAGGGCTCGAGAGACGGAGCGCGTGTAGTGTCGGCGAAAGTAGGCGGCGCGCCGATTAAGGGGCCTGGGCAGAGGCCCCTAAACGACCAACGCAAACTTGTAACGTCTGAAGTGTCCCCTTCGGAAACCCCTGGTCCTCTACAAATCGATTACGGAACGGCTCCACCGAAAACTTCTCCGCCCCGGCGCGGGGGGAGAGCGACGACCTTGTCGGAGGGAGAGCCGAGGAGGACTGGGGGACCGGGGAGTCGCTCCACCCACCCGCAACGACGCCCGACCCTTCCCCCCGGTAGGCCACCCCACACCCTAGAGACCCCTCCCCATCGAGTGGGGGTTCCATAGACTAACGCCTTGGGTGCGGAACTTGGACGGGTAACCACAACATCAAGGGGCAACCCTCCCCACCTCGACTCCCTCCCTCCGGGTGGCGACCAGTATCCCGTTCCACGGACCCTTCGACCCCCCTACCTAGGTTCGGACCGGGATCCTACCCAACGGATCCCCGGTCAAGTAGGTCTGGTCCCTTGAGGGTCCTCACAGGGGGTGGTCCCGACGGGTAGGACCGAGACCCCAGAGACTCCGACAGAGTGGACCCGTCACGGGTGGGAGGACGTCGGGGTCGGAGACGGGTAGGGCGACCCGTCCGACCCACGTCCGGCCTACGAAGGGAAACGTAAGTGGAACTAAAAATACTCGGAAGATCCTCGACGAGGGTGGGAAGACGAGGTAGGAGAGGGAAAGTGAGTATGGTATTCGTTATTATCGATATAAACAGGTATATAAAAATTTTTTACATAAATAAACCGACGCGACCCACAATCAACCCTGTACGCTCTAGAGATCAACGTTGTACACTTAAGAATCAACACCGTACACCCTAGATCAAGGGACTGGTCCCTTAATTGGGCCCGGGGGACGTAACCCTCTCGTCTCAGAATCGGTGACTTGGTGGTCCCTCCGAGCTGTAGATGAGAATAATAGTATTTAATCGGAGAGACGCGTGTATTCGACCCGAAATGTGAACATGAGTCCGGGGAAGTTCCGTGGGAACCCCGCGACAAGGGTGACCGTGGTACATTCGTGGCTCTTTAACTCCGGGTCGTATCGAGCAGGTGTCGGACCTCCCACTCATCTCCGGTCCAAGTCGAGACTTGACTGGGAACCTTCACCCGAGGTCCCTAGGAGAACGGAAAGAAACATTTCTTGTAGGAAGTGTTTTTTAGATGGGGAAACCCTTCCGTTCTGAGTTGACCCACATGGGTGGGGATGGCGTCCGGACTGTCGGGTCGGGGACACTCCAGTAGAGGACACGTGGAGTGTTGGGGGTGGGGCAGTGGTTGGTGGTGGGGGTTACGTTTCTTCCGACTCCTTTACGTCGAAGAACCACTGTTGCACAACTTTGAGTAAGCAAAATTAAAAAGGGGGTCAAGGGTAGTAAAGAGAAACACACCAGGGAGAAGGGGTTTTCCCTGGGGGCGTGTGGGGTCATTGACTCATCTTCTCTGAAAACCCCCACGACGACACTTTTCACGGCAAACATTGACAGTACTGGTGTTTGTTTGTTGTATAAGGGACGGGGGCGGGGGGTCCTAACGTCCTTTGTAACATGTGTTCTCTTTGAGACGAGAAAACGTTCTCCACCTTTGTGGAACACCAGAGGAGAGCCTCGTCGTCTGTCGTGGGTCAGGAGGACCAGGAAGGGGACGCCCAGAACCCAAGACAGAGATTCGACACGGTGCGGGGAGGGGTGGGAGAACAGAGACTCGAAACTCTCAAACTACCTCCCTTAGGTCAAAGAGAGTGTAGGGGGTTTGGCGGGGACTGGAGTGCGTGGACGGACCACGTCGGTCGAGGTAGTTGGTGGTCGTGGTTCTGGGTCGGACGTCGGAGTCGTCACAGGGACCCCCTGGAACCTCTCGCAGCAGAGACTTCGGACCCGAGCTACTTGACAAATGGACCTGGTGGACTACATCCCAACACACGTCCGGTCCCTCAGACCTAGACTCGAGACGAAACCTGGACCCGGGGACCCGTCCAAGACAGAAAGAAAGAAAAAAAAAAAAAATATAAATATAAAGAAATGAACAAATAAACCGACGTTCCCCAGAAACAACACAGTGCGCTCTAGAAGTCGACACTGTACTCTTGAGAATCAATACCGTGCACCCTGGATCGAGGGACTGGTTCCTAGCTTGGGTCCGAGAGACGTAACCCTCACTCCTCAGAATCTGGGACCACCAACAACAACAAATCAGTGATTCAGTACAGGATGAGAAAAACGCTGGGGTACCCGACATCGGGTGGTCCGAGGAGACAGGTACACTAAGAAGTCCGGTCTTATAACCTCACCCAACGGTAAAGGAAGAGGTCCCCTAGAAGGACCTGGTCCCTAGCTTGGGCCCAGAGGACGACGACGACGACGACGACGATTCGACGAAGTCAGCACAGGCTGAGACACGCTGGGGTCTCTGCCGTCCGGTGGTCCGAGGCGGTAGGGACCCTAAGGGGTCCGCTCTTGTGACCTCCCCCAACGGTAAAGGAAGAGGTCACGTACTTTCCCTCTTCACTTTCACTTCAGTGAGTCAGCACAGGCTGAGAAGCGCTGGGGCATCTGACGTCGGATAGTCCGAGGAGACAGGTACCCTAAAAGGTCCGTTCTCATGACCTCACCCCACGGTAGCGGAAGAGGCAACAGAGGACGTAACCGCCCGTTTAAGAAATGATGACTCGGTGGACCCTTCGGGAAATCGGTGACCTCATGGTCCCTTCAGGGGAACCCGTCCGGGAACTACAACGAGCTACCGGAGTGGACAGTTCGCCGACGTCATCATTACGGACTTCCACGTGCACTACTCTCGAGTCTCTTACAGTCCGTGGACGGACGGATCGTCTCGGTTAGTTCTACGTTCTAAGTCAACCGACCGAGATGTAGAACCCCTCGGGGGCCGGAGGAACCCCAGTGAGACTGGAAAGGTCCCCAGATCGTTGTGGGACCCTACCGTAGAGTCCTGGTAAGAACGAGGGTTGGAAGGAGGGGACGAGAGGAGACTAGAGAGACGTTTAAGATGAAAAGAGTTTCCCAGATCGCCGATGGAGACCAGACTTCCCGTGGAGAATCTCCTCTTAGTAGACTCAGACTCCGAGTCGAAAGGACTCTCGTCGATGTGCGGACGAGATCGGGACGAAGGTGGTCCGAAATTCAGTGAAGGTTCCCGAAACTTCGGTCTGTCTCGAACAAGTTTAGGACGGAAGAAGACAACTGACGACACACTGGAGTCCGTTCAAGGAATTGGAAAGACTCGGAACCACAGGAGTTGTTTGTCAGAGGTCAGAGAGGGACCGACACAAATAAAGAGTTGATAAGTAATTTCTCCTGATCAAGGTCCGTGACCCCCCTTGACCCCCACTTATTCGGCGTCGGCGATGAGGGTCGGACCGCCTTTGGTACTCTGAGTGGGCGTCTTTGTGCTGGGGTCCCGGTCTCAGGACTACGTCCGAGCGGAGGGGAGGGGGCAATCGAGACCTGAGTCCACAGTGGCGAACGAAACAACAGGTTTTCTACAAGCCCTCGGACGACGGAGGGAGGGGCGTCGAGGTCCGGAGACAGTCCTGACCGAAGACGAAAACTAGAAGCAGATTAGGGTTATTTCTCGAAGGCTCCGTCCGCCTCCTCTTCTGGAGGGACAACCTCCACCCCGCCTCGCCCACGACCTCCCCCGCCCACCCACCCACCGTCCGCGTCGTCCTTACTTCCGACCCTCCGGTCTTCCGTCCCGGGCCCCCGCCCCTACCGCTCTCCAAGTCTGAGCGACCCCTCCTCCCAGAGAATCATCTCGACGCCCTACGCTAAGGGTGACCCTACACCCAGACCCACCCAGTATTTGCGGACAGTCCATCCTCACGTCTACGGCAAGCTACCCCGTAACAGTCACGAAAGAGAAAATTTTAACGCTTTATCTTATGTCTGCGTCTCTTCATGGTATTTATAATATTTCGGTTCAGACCGCACAGATGGTAGGTCCAGTTCTTTCTTTTGTAAGATCACGGGGTTTCGGGGACCTGTGGAGGGTTCTGTGGGGGAGAGGGGGTGGGTCTCCTGTGGTAGGACTCAAATCCCGTTAACGAAGGACCGTGAAAAACCCATGAAAATAGGAAACCAAACACAGGGATTTGCTATATCTAATGGGACCGAAACAAAAACTTGAAACATATCAGTCTCACTACAACACCCACAAGAAACGCTGGATGAAGAAAGTGAGTTGTAGAAAATTTTTAAATAAATAAATAAGTGAAAACCGACGTGACCGAGAAACGACGACACACGTCCGAAAGAGATTAACACCGTTCTCCGTGTCCGGGAGAAATCAACACCAGGTGTCCGAAGAGAACAACGTCTTTTGTCCGAGATCTCACGCTGCCGAGTTATCAACACCGTGTGCCTGACTCAACGGAGAGACATACACCCTAGTGGGGTCTGGTCCCTAACTTGGACACAGGAGACGTTACCGTTCGTCTAAGAATTGGTGACCTGGTGGTCCGTTCAGGTTTGTACAAAAAATTCGATGTAGGCCAACTGTTACACCGACTTCAAACAAATAAAACCAACCATTTCTCGTCCCCAGGGTTTGGGACCGGTCACCCCCCATTCAGGTTGGGTGACGGAAAAACATACCTCAATACTTTACATAAAAAGATTACCAGTCTTTTTGTAGTTCTCTTCTTATGTATAAAGTGTCATACTTATACTTTAATATGTTATTTCATATTAAAATATGAATTCGGGAGACATAGACGGTCAAGACGTAGACGTCTAAATTGGTTGTGGTCTAGCTTTTATAAGTCCCCCTTTTTTTAAAGGTCTTTCGAGGTTTTTCGTTTTGAACTTAAACGTCAAGAGTACCGTTGATAAATATATCGAAAATGTAACATAAATGTTGATGAGTGTATCATGAATGTAACATAATCAGAAAAAAAAAAAAAAAAACCGACGTGACTCAGAATCAACATCGTACACCGTACACGTTGAGAATTAACGTACGCACTCTAGATCAGGGGACTGACCCTTAGTTTGGGCCCGGGCGACGTAACCCTCGTGTCTCAGAACCGGTGATCTGGTGGTCCCTTTAAGGACATAATCCATGATATTCACTAGATGTCTGCTAAATTTCACGTCGATTGGAAACCTGTCGTACGTAAACTTGACGAGTCCTTGTAAATATGTGTCCACAAAAAGTCATCATTTATGATGTCATCATTTATGTTGTCGATGTGACAACCAACTGAGACTCCTACACCTTGGAACCCACGTCTCCCGGCGGACACTTCAATGTGAACCTAAAAGTTGACACGCGCCAAGTCACGGAGATTGGTGGCGCAGCAAGTTCCCAGTCGACATATACCCTTAGAATACGGTAAAATACTTAGGATACAGTAATATAATACTTTATATTGAAAACACCAACAGCAAATCGGCGATTCAGGACAGGATGAGAAACACTGGGGTACCTGATATCGGACGGTCCGAGGAGACAGGTACCCTAAAGGGTCCGTTATGTCCTCACCCAACGGTAAAGGATGAGGTGTCCTAGAAAGGCTGGGTCCCTAGTTTAAGCTCAGAGGACATAATGTACATCCGTCTAAGAAATGGTGACTCGGGGTCCCCTCGACGTATTTTATATTATGTCTGTGTCTTTTCATACTATTTATAATTTATTTATATCAGGGTACACAGATGGTAGGTCCAGTTCTTTCTCTTGTAAGGTCACGGGGTTTCGGGGACATATCCGAAGGGTCCACCGAGTCACCATTTCTTGGGTGGACGGTTACGTCCTCTAAGCCCAAGTTAGGGACCAGTCCTTATAGGGAACCTCTTCCTTTACCGTTGAGTGAGGTCATAAGAACCGACCTTTTAAGGTACCTGTCTCCTCGGACCACCGGATGTCAGGTGCTTCAACGTTTTCTCAGTCTGTGCTGACTCGCTGACTTTTTGTTGTTCGGGGGACATGGGGGTAGTGAGAGTTCTATGGGACAGAGAACTCGTAGACACCTAAAACCACAGACATTACCCTTGGTCAGGAGGTACCTCTCACTCACTACTGACATAAGGGTAAGGGTACAGGTATTTATTTCAAAATAACCTTGTGTCGGTACGGATAGGTAAGTACCGAGTAAATACCGACGAAAACGGGGGTGTTGTCGTCTCATCTCATCGACGCTATCTCTGGTATACCGAGTGTTTCGCCTTTTATGAATGAGGGACCGGGAAATGTCTTGTGCAAACAGTTGGGGACGACACCTCGCAGGGTGACTTACTTGTATGACGCTAGACAAATCAATACTAACTGCAACGTCCACAAGGGTAGAGCCTTGCGAGTACACACCAGAGGTCCGTGTCCACACAAGTCACGGAGGTCGCCCATACAAGGGTAAATTCTGACGAAGACAGACGTGAGGGGAGGAGGGACACACTTGACGCTCGAAGTGCTCCCGTCCTGTGTACACCTGAATGAACCGAAGTTTAGGAACCGAGGGTCGTGCCTCGGACCACGGGTCTCCTACGGGTCCTTTATGAGTATCATTGTCCTTCTTAAGTCGAGGGACTGTTGGGGGAAGCCTAGTGACTCGTCGTACCTCTACACTACGGTGGTCCTCTCCTTACTGTTTTGGAAGGACTGAACACTGGCTCCCTCGTCCACGGGCTCTTGGGGCTCTGTCCTAGACTGGGGGAGGTCGAAGGGACGGGCGAGACTCGGGGTCGAAGGGAGGATACGTCCGGAGAACGGGCCCCGTTATCCTTGCGTGTAGACCCTGTGGTTACTGGGGTCCCGACCGTGGACCCTGGCGAGTCCCTTCCAGATACCCGGAGCTGGTACCCCTGTCCGACAGACCTCCTCCAACCCCCGGACCGTCCATAGACGAGAGTGGGTGGGGTGGTTGGGGCAGGGTCCTGACACACCCGACGTCAACTCTATGTCGTCTCGGTCCCGCCCCCGGGGAACCTCCGAGACCCGAGCAGGGACAAACGACGACTACCCCTCCAACATCCCGTCACCCGTCCTCCCTCCGTGGTTCACCCACGTCGGGTTCGGGTTACCGTCCGCACGGGAGGGTAGCCCGTCGGGCAGGAGTCTGTCAGTCCCCTCCGTGAGTGAGGTCGCAACCAGTATCCCAGGTTCCTACGTACAGACTTCCGTTCAAGTACGGACCGGTGTGTGTGGTCTAAATTTTGTAACCAACAAGTCAACGAGTCACAGACTGAGAAACACTGGGGTACCTGACGTCGTGCGGTCCGGAGGGACAGGGAGTGGAAGAGGGTCTCTAAATTTTGTCCGTGTGGGAAATTTAGTCTCGGAGGGGAAGAGTCTCGATAGGATTCCTCGACCCCCGGATCCTCTGTCGGGGACCAGGGAACCTCGTGTCGAGTCCGAGCGACGGTCGTCGACCAAGTGACGTCTCGTGGAGCTAGACGGGACGGGGGACGGGGACCGGGCCCCGATGGGAAAGGAGGGCGGGGGCGGGTGTGGGGTGAAGGCTCGGTGCGACTGCTGACGGACGGGGACTCGAAAACCAGGACGACCAGGGAACCGGACTTTCCACAGGAGCGTAAACGGGTGGACCACTGAGGTGGGACAACAAGTTCCAGCTTGAGACCACGAGAGAGACGCCGCAGGGAAGCCTAGGTGAGAAGGACGGGACTGTCTGAGGCGGAACGAGGGGTGTCACAAGTGGGGACCGAGACTTACACGTCCTCGAGTCTTCACACCCTATCCTGACTCGAATGGACGTCGTCCCCTCCCATCCCCGCTGGGTCCTTGTCCATAAGTTGGAGACCCCCACCCGACACATTCCTTCTCCCGTCCCCTTCCGACCTCTCCTCCCCAGACGTCCCAGTCCCAGTTCCGACCTTTCCTCGGTGTCGAATCAGAGTCCCAGAACTGACTGGAGGTCGCACCTTTCGTAGTCCCCAACCCACAACCCTTCCCACCCCACCTCCCGCCCCGACTCTATCCCACCCTCCCCGCCCGCACCCTACCCTACCCTACCCTACCCTACCCTCCCCGCCGCCCCCTCCCGGGCCGACCGTATGAGCGCCTACGCCTTCCCCTCCCTCTCCTCCTTTCTCGCGCGGCTCACTAAGACACGGGCCTCGCCCATCCTCGAAACCCCTCCACCTCTAAATTTTCTTCAGCCCTATTTCCACTAGCCGTGTCCGCAGGGGCGCTTCTTCAATCACTCAATAGTCGGTCTTCGCAAATATATAATTTTCCTCCGACCTCGACCAACCCCCGCCCATCACTTGGGGTGTCTTGTTTTGGTGCCTACGCTCCTAAAGTCCGACGACTCCTTCGGACAGACCTCGAGTGATCATAAAGAGAGACAGGAGAGAGATTGTCCTTCACACTAGTCCAGTGAAGGGTTAAAGCTCCGGACGTCTCCAAGGGGTCCAAAGATCCAGTTGTAAGTTGGGGGCTAGAGGAGGACCGGGGGTGGTCTTGGTAAAGAAAGTTGAGGTGGTCCCGAGACCTCGGGGGGTTGAGGGACGGGACCGAGTTCCGAACATCTTCGAAGGAACACGAATTTGGGGGAGCGAAACTGAGAGGGGAAATTTGGACCGAGGACGAGAAGGAAGTTTCAAGTCGAGTCATTTCTCCACCCTTTCTCTCTAGTTTTGCGAGTGTCGACACTAAGGTCACCCCGTCCTGACGTGTGTTCGAGGGCCGGAGGAACTAGGGAGAGACACCGAAGGTCTCACACGTGTCCCTCGCACAACGTGCGAAAGTATTACCTTCCCCCACGGGACTTCTCAAGATTAAATTTTTTGTTTGACGGTGAGGGTCCCAAGGGAGAGGTCCTTCGGGACGGACGGCGACCCGACCGGTAGGTGACCCAAAGCCAGCGGGGACTCTGAAGGGAAATAGAGTGGGGAGAGTCAAAACAGTCCGTCGGGGGAAGGGTCGCCGTCACCCTGGAGCTCCCCGGTGTCTGCGGAACGACTTCCCCCACAGGACCACCCCAGAGAGGTGAGCGAGGTAAAGAGAGGAAAGTCTCTGTTCCCCGTCGTGGATGAGGTGGGCAACCGAGGTGGTGTGGAAGCGGGGCAGGACTGTCGGAAGAGACTTCTGTCTTGCCCAACATTTCCCTCTTTGTCAGGGTGCAAGGGGGTCAGGTGTGAGAGTCTACTTAGGGGTTCAAACTCGTTGAACGGAAAGTTTTGTTCGACCTTCCCCTCACTGACGACATTTATATGGTTAAGTGTGGTCACTTCGAATCTGTAAAGACCTGATTTGTGAACTGCCAGACGGGAACCAAACACAGGGGTGCACCGGCGACACGTGGGTCCCCGGTCTCAGACCTCCGGACTCTTGTTCTACTTCGTCTGCACCTTCCCGGGAGGGGGATGGAGGTCCGTTCGGTGTAGGCACTCGCAGAAACAGTAAGCCTCCACAACTTTCTACACTGTCGGTCAGACTACCGTCACAAGGCCCCCGTACTCGCGATTTTTCGAGGTCCTATGTGTGCGAGACAAGTTTCTGACGGAAGGTCGCGGCCGAGGCTCGAAGAGGGATTAGTCGGCGAGCCAGGTGTGTGACGTCACAAACTACGCGCACGGGGCTTCCTGAACGGGCAAAAAGCCACCGCAGGACCCTAAGCACAAGCCCGCTTACCGGTCTCGGGGTACTATTTTGGTCGTCAGGGTGTGGACGTCGGGAAGTCTTCCCGGAACTTTTTCTCCGGGCCGAGACTCTCTACGGTCTTGATTTAACCTCCCGTCTTGAGGACGGATTTTATTTCTGGCACCCTTGCCGAAAGAAGACATCGGCCTCTTAGTTTCACAAAAGTAAATTTTAGCTGGATTCAACCTTACCGATGGAAACTAGTGGTGGAGACCCGATGTCTCGGAACCGAGCCACGGGATCTTTCCTACCGCAAGACCCGTCTCCCCCTTCGACCCCGGTCCCGAACCGAGTCCCAACCACCCCCTCTCCGCGTCTCTCACCCGGTCCCGTCGACCCCGTGTCCGCCACGACCCCTCGCACAGTCTAGGACCCCCCCTCCCCTACAGTGATGACGTCACCCCCCCACGTCGACCGAGACCGACCGGAACGGTGTCCTGGTCGATACGTCCCGAGTACCCCGGGCGACCAAAGGTAAAGGAAGAGGTCCCCCTAGAAGGACTGGGTCCCTGACTTCGACCCAGAGGACGTCAGCGAATCAGCACAGACTGAGAAACGTTGGGGTACTTAGCGTCGTGCGGTCCGGAGGGAAAGGTAGTGGTTGAGGTCCTCAAGTGAGTCTAAGTGCAGGTAACTCAGGCACTACGGTAGGTCGGTAGAGTAGGAGACAGCAGGGGAAAAGGAGGACGAGGGTTAGGGAGGGTCGTAGTCCCAGAAAAGGTTACTCAGTCGAGAAGCGTACTCCACCGGTTTCATGACCTCAAAGTTGAAATGGTAGTCAGGAAGGTTACTTGTGGGCCCTGACAAAAAGTAATCTTACCAGACGGACAGTCTACTGGGTTTAAATCCCCTTCCCGGAGACTTAAAAATAGAGGGAAATTTTCCCCCGTCAAGAAAGTACACTTTTCACAAAAGACAAAACGAACGAGACTCCAAAATTTTACGAACGGAGCTCATCACCAATTCCCCAATCCCGAAACGACCACCGAGTCACCACTTCTTAGCCGGACCTCTTCCCGTGCCGTTGGGTGAGGGCATCAGAACGGACCTCTTAGGGTACCTGTCTCCTCGGACCACCCGATGTCTGGTACCCCAGCGTTTCTCAGCCTGTGCTGACTCGCTGACTCGTGTCGGCCACGTCCTCTGCACCCAGACTAGGGACCAGGCCCGTCTAGGGTGTTCGGTTCCTCGTCGACTCGGACTCGCGGTGTTGATAACTTGGACACGGGACCTCGGGTCCCCGACGCGATGACTCGGGCACACGGTGTCTACGCGCCCACGGGACCTCGGGCACGAGCCGGTGTCCTCTTCGGTGAGGGCACTCGTCGGGCGTCCGACGTTGCTTCTCGTCGGGGATGCGTGACGTTGGTCCCGTTTCGGGCTCGTCGTCGCTTCTGGGTCGTGTCGGTTTTCATTTATTTATCTAAGTGATTCAGTTTTATTCTCTCTGTCTCAACCCCCAAATCCCTGAAGGGACCGCCAGGTCACCGATTCTGAGACTCGAAAGAAAGTGACGTCACCCCCTGTCCAAGGAAGGAACCAACCCCTTGATTCTAGAGTGTACAACGTCACGCTGGTCAATTTTTCTTTCTGTTTTTATCTCTCTCATCCCAATAACCGAGTTTCTCTGAGTCGGATTTTAGGGTACAGGTGGTGGTCCGAGGAGGCCACCACGTCTGCCATTTCTCAGACGGACGGTACGTCCTCTGGGTCCAAGCTAGGGACCCAACCCTCCTTCTAGGGGACCTCTTCCTTTACCGATGGGTGAGGTCATAAGACGGACCTCTTAGGGTACCTGTCTCCTTGGACCTCCCGATATATCAGGTCCCCAAACGTTTCTCAACCTGTGCTGACTCACTGATTGGGAAAGGTGGTGATAATTCGTGAAACGACTAACCTGTTTGGAGAGGTGAGAGACTCGGAGTCAACAAAGTAGACACTTTCCCTTGTCCGGATCACCTCCAACCAAGAATTGTGTCCGAACTGACGCTTCGGACTCCCAGACACGACATATTTGTCTCACACACGCGTGTCCTCGTCGAGCCCCTCCCCGACTCACTCAGGACAGGTGGATCTCCGACCGACGTGGCAGACACCTCCTCTTCCCGTGCCCTCCTACACGACCCGTCGCCCTTGTCACACCCGTTTCCGAGCTCTCGGACCGTTCGAACCGTATACGACCCCTCGCTTGTTCACTCTTGGCTCCTGTCGACTCAACCCGACGTGTCCCGGACCTCCTTATCCGACCTAGGAGGTCCGATCCCTTGAATTTTTTTTTTAAGGAATTGTCACCGGGGTTCAATTCCCTATGTACCAATATCACACTGGGACAGACTTGGGTCAACATGGTTACATTGTTCGGTCTTCCAGTATTTGTCGCTGGAATGATGTTTACTCTACGAGAGACAAGATAAAGAAAAAAAAATTAACACACAGAACTGGGACATTTAACTAAAGTCTGAATAAGGACCCGGAGGATACCAACCAACCCCTCCCACCCGCAAGTCTGTCCCAGTCCGTCCCGTCCTTGTCCTACCGTCCACCGAGGGAGCCCCCGTCACGGTCCGACCGGCCCGTCCCCTCCTCTCTTCCGACCTACGACCTCGACAGTCTCCTCCTACACGACCCTCGCCCTCCAGACTACCCCACCCGTGGGGAGAGTGGGGGCCAGTTCAAGGAACTAACGTTTAGACGTGGGGGGGTGTGGAGGTCTCCTGAGTCGAACCTCAGGGACCCGGTCTCCACCCTCAATCCGCGGCTGACGATTGGTCGAGAGTTTGGGTGTCAAGTTCGCGGGTGTCTAAGTTTTCTTCTGGGTCTTTTCCTTCCTTAGTCCGTGGTCGCCCACCATCTATTTCAGAAAGGGTTGGTTCCGCCGTCTGTGTGCCCGTCCTACCCCCTTCTCGTCGTCCTCCGAGGACCGCCCCTCCCGAGAACCCGTGTGTGACGAGTCGGGTGCCCTGTCGGAGATTCCGGTGCGGGTCCTAGGTGCGGGGTTCCACAGTGGGTGGGGGTACAGGTCGGGTCGTGTCCCGGACTCCACAGTCTCTCCGAACCCCGTCCTCCGCGTCCCGGAGAATCCCCTAGGGTAGTACGGGCCTCTGGTGGGGCACGACGCCACGGGGCACGACTCCCGGACAGTGAATGTACCCGTCTTCTCAGTCCGACCGTAAACGGGAAGGTCCAAGGGTCACTCCTGAGTCCTGACCAGACCGAAGGGACGGACGACAGTGACCCCTCTCCGTCGGGCCGAGACACCGTCCGTACGACCCAAGAATCTGGGTAAAATAGCGTACTGTTGGGACACTCCAACCGGAACAAGAAGAGGAGAACAAAGTCCCTTCTGTGACTCCAAGTCTCTCCATTTCCGTGAACGGATTCAAACGTGTCGAAAAATTTTTTTATAAATAAATAAACCGACGCGACCCGGAATTAACGCCGCGTACTCTAGAAACTAGAAACCACCCCACACACCTTAGAAAATCAACACTACACGTCCAAGATCAAGGGACTGGTCCCCAGCTTGAGTCAGGGGAACGTTCCCCTCGTACCTTAGAATCGGTGGGTTGGTCGTCCCCTGCAGGGTTCGAACGTGTCGAAGGTTACCGTCTCGGTCCTAGACTTGGCTCCGACCGACGGAGGTCTTTGACCAGAAGAGGGTTTATGGAGGACGGGGGAGTAAAGACCGGTCCGGGGACCGAAAGATCGTCAGGAACCTCGACGGTTATTCGCTCCCTCCTCCTCCATCACCAACAACAACTCGGCGGTTCAGGACACGCTGTGAAACACTGGGCTCCCTGACATCGGGTTCGAGGAGAGAGGTACCCTAAAGGGTTCTTATGACTTCACTCAACGATAAGGGAAGAGGTCCCCTAGAAGGACTGGGTCCCTAGCTTGGGTGTAGAGGACGTACCTGTCCACGCAAGAAATGGTGTCTCGGTGGCCCCTTTAGGCTACCACCTCCATGGTAGGGACTTTTGTGGCAGAGGGCGTTTCGTCCTCACCCGCCCGAAGCACCCCCATCGAACACGAGGGGTCACGTTCGAAGACAGGCACGTCAACACACCCCCACCCCTCTCCTCCTGAGTCCCTAAACAGCATTCGTCGGTTCGAGAGGTCGTCTCGACCTGACCCCACCACCGAGACCCCTAGTCCCGGGAGGGTCTGTGGGGTGACGTTGACAAAGGTCAGGGAGGGACCGACTGGGACGAGGGTCGGCCGAGGGCGAGTGGCACCTGGAGTGGGTCGTCCCCGCGGGGAGGAGACCCGGACGTGGTAGGTGCGACTGTGTCCGAGTGTTAAGAGGGAGGTTTTTTGAGGGGGACCTGGGCTGGACGTTTAAGAGGGACGCGGAGGACGAGGGTGTAAAGTCCAGACGAGACCTTTCTCGTCACCGGAGGTCGGGGAGAAGGGAAGACGGTGGTTCGACAGGGGAGACGTCTTTTGCGGTCTGAGGAATTTCGTGAAGGGAGGACCACGGACAGGGTCGGATCCGACGTGACCCCTACGTGTCTTATTAGGTTTTAGATGCGACCCTACGAAGACGTCGGGTCTGGAGAACCACACGCCTCTACCAGGACCTCGACGCGGTCGGCAAGACTCGCTCAGCCTCGCGACGCCAGTAAATGTCGGCGTTTACTCAGGATCAAGAAGCTCAGGGTCGGTTCTAAGTCTCGGCCAAGGGTGACTCGAGTAGGGACCACGGTAGACCCCACTCTCATTCCCCACTCCCGGGACAACCGAGAGAGAGAGAGGAGTTAGGGGGAGAGGTTGGAGGGGGTGGAGACGAGGTCCCAGACGGTCGACCTCCGTCCTCGGACCTCCTCGTTCTTCTTCGTCTCTTCGGGACGGGTAGTCCACGACGTCTGTACCCCGGGACAGAGACCCGTGAACGTCCCCACACCTTACCTGCGGGCACCCGTGAAGACACCGGTGAGTCCCCGGGGGTCAACCCGAGAGCGTCGAGAGGGAGGACGGTGCCGGAGTCCTTAGGTTCCAGGTGGGGGTAGGAGGAGAGACCCGGGAAACGGGGAGAACCGGCGGGTACTTAGATTCCCTTGGGGTCCGACCGAGTGTGCCGGGGCCGCGTGAAACGACCCTCTGTGTGAGGGAAACGACTCAATTTCCGTTTCGTCCTTCGTCGACTGTGGTCCGAACTCCGTCTTGTCTGTCGTCGGTCATACGGTAGGGACGCCGTGAGTCACAGTGCGGAGTTCGAGTCACTCTCAGGGGTCCTGGTGGGGGGACGGAGCGCGTGACGTAGATCCCACTCTTCGTCCCGGGGTGTCCCGTCCGACCCCCGGGACCCATCGAGACAAGTTCGGGGTAAAGTGGGCACGAAAGACCGGGCACTAAAGGTACATTGGAACGTCGGAACGTCGGGGAACAATCGGAGGTCGACACTTTTACATCCGGAGGACGGTCGTTGGGGGGGTTGAGATAGTAGACTATCGTGAGTGTCGGGTCGTGGGCAGTGTGAACCGACCCAGACTGGAGGGGAGGATTGGACCGTCGACCGAAAAGAAGGAATCGTGCCAGTGTGTTTGGACCCAAGTTTAGGGTTACGATGGCGAATCCTTGATACCCCGAAACCTGAAGATTCTGGGAGACAAAAGAAAAGCAGACGTTTTATCCCAACCCAATCAACGGAGTATCCTGACGGTACTACAAATCAACTGCACCCCGGACCCAGTGTGGGTCGGTCTCCTGAAAAAGATGTGTAAAGAAAGGGGAGACAGGAGCCCGGTCAAGACCGGAGTGACGTACGCACACAAAGGCAAGGGTGTGAGACCCCCTATAGTGATGGGGAAGAACAGGAGGGGTCAGAGTTAATCGCCAAGGGAGGGGACCGAGGCAGACGACGGGACAATCTGACCCTTGCAACGCTCCCGTCCCTCGAGGAGGTCCGGAAGTCCGTGAGAAAAATTAAAAATTATAATTAAGTAGATAAACCGACGAGACTCAGAGTCGACGCCACGCACCCTAGAAGCTCTAAGTACTGTGTCCGCCCTAGGAGTCGACGCCGTACGCTTGCGCGGATTGACACCGTGCACCCGAGATCAAAGGACTGGTCCCTAGCTGGGGCCCCGGGTGACGTAACCTTCGTGTCAGAATCGGTGACCTGGTGATCCCTTCAGGGATTCACTTTCCTTCTTTCTTTGAGTTCAGCGAGTCAGCACAGGCTGAGAAACGCTGGGGTACCTAACATATCGGACGGTCCGAGGAGGCTGACACCCCAAAAGGTCCGTTCTCCGGACCTCACCCAACGGTAGAGGAATCCATGAGGATTTACAAACAACCTCCACATTTGTCTACCATCGACTTTTCGGCAGCACCTGAGCCTTTAGTGAGACTTGGACTGACACCGAGACTCGGACTTGACACCTTACGAAGTCCACCGACGGTCGACCTCGTCGGACCTGGGGTCTCCCCGACGAACCTCCGTGTCTAGGTCCTCTTCACTCCCCTCGACCCGACGATACCAGGTCCGAAGCTCCATGACTGTGGGTTCATTTTTCTTCCCTGTGACCTCCGTCAATCGCGGTAGCAGCCCAGTCTTGGGACAACGGAAGGAGGTTGTCGTCCGAGAGGAGGAGGGACAAGAACCGGGCGGTAGAGGACTGACCGGCGGGAGTGACCAGGTGTCTCTGTCGGAGTAGGAAGGTGTAAAAACCTCTGTCTAGGTGGGATTAGACTCCAAGAAAGACGTCGTCTGGACTCGGTTTCGGTAGGGGAAAGTGTTAGGGTAGGGAGACTGGAATTTTATTGCTTAGGGTCTTCTTATGTCTTGTTACCAGTAGATAAAAATATCTAAAGGGGTCTTAACATCGGTCCGAATTAACGTGATCGTCTAAAGTAGTAAAAGATCTTCGTAGGGAGTTTACCCCTAGTAAAAATTCTGTGGACCTACCTACAGAAGGACGACCCTGTTTGTCCTTCCACCGGGGCTGAACTACTGTCGCACCGGTCGGAGGGGCCCGGACCGTACCGGAGAACCTATGCCCTGGCCTCCTCCGCGACCCCCTCCCCCTCTCCGGAGCCACGCCGGTGAAAGGACCACCAAAACCAACCCAAGGCCCGAAGGGACCACCATGTCTACCATTTCTTAGACGGACGTTACCCTCTCTGGACCCAAGCTCGGGACCCAGCCCCTCTAGGGTGGGTCCTCTTCCCTTCCCTTACCGATGGGTGAGCTCATGAGAACGGACCTCTTAGGGTACCTGTCTCTTCGGACCTCCTGATGTCGGGTGTCGCGTCGTTTCTCAGCCTGTGGTGACTCGTTAATAGTAAAGGTGAAGTGAAAACCAGCCCAAGGTTGGAGGTCTGGGGGTACTCCTTTGTGGTCCAATAGTGACACGAACGGTCCGACGGAACTTCGAAGTAACACTCTGGGTTTGCCCTCCTCTACGCAGTTACAACGTTCACCAGGGACTCGACTCTAGACCCCTGATCCCTCCGTAACCGGCCCACTCCCCTACCACCAGACCCGTCTCCCCTGTCGTCTCCCCCGACGTCTCGACCCGTCACCGGACACACACGTCCTTCCTGTACCCCTCCCGAACGACCCCCGCCACTCGTGACAAGTAGAGTGGAGGACAGGAAGGGCCGGGTCGACCCTGGGACCCCCTAGTGACTGGTGGGGAAGGAAGTCGGAGACGTGGGTGTGGACAGGGACGACACGGAATTTTGAGTCGGGACTGAGTCCGAGGAACAAAATACTGTTTTAATTTTATAACAATATCAATTTGTCAGTGGTGGTCGTCGGGTCTCTATATTTCACGTCACACTGTAGGAGAGGGGAGGGGGAGAGGCCTCCCCCTTAGGGACCCCGGTCGAGTCGCCCCAGAGGTACTCGTAGTAAACACTGTTTCGGCTGGGTGACACTGTAGGTCTACACGGTCAGCTAGGGGACCCTGATCGGACTCAGGAAGTCTCCTCTCCCACAGATCGAAGAAGGGACCTCGAGGTTTATAGTCACACCGGGCTCGAACCTCCTTAATAGGCCACGCCTCCCGGCAGCAGGGACAGGACCCCATGCGGTCCCTTGGACTGGAGTGAGGGGACCCCTGGGCCGGGTCCCGACTGACCTCGGGGATCTTCTTTGGTCCGCCCGCCCCCCGGGTGCGGAGTGAAGACGTTGGTTTATTTAGGACGACGAGCGAGGTTCACCGAGTCACTTACTAGAAGAGGGCTAATTGTTGGGCCGGTCGTACAAGAGCCACCGAGCGACGGCTGGAGTTAAATCTTGACAGACGACCAGCCGACGCCCTCTTCTTTCCACGTCCCGCCCGCCCTCTGTCCCGCGTGACTTCGACCCCCCGAACCCGTCGACTTCAGGCCCCCACCCCTCCACCGGTGACTGGGTCGGGTCTTAGACTGCCCGTGGAGTCTCGGACGTCCTCCCACCCTTGGGGTCGGTCCGTCTGAGGACGGAGCCCCCTCGAAAGTCTGACAAAAGGATCCACGGAGACTACTTTCCGGGACCTCTTCCTTTACCGTTGGGTGAGGTCAGGAGAACGGACCTTTTAGGGTGCCTGTCTCCTCGGACCACCCGATGTCAGGGACCACAGCGTTTCTCAACCTGTGCTGACTCGCCGAAGTGAAAGCGAAATGAAAAGACTACTTTCCCCACGATCCACCCCCGGCCCTCTTCTGTCGAGGGGGTCTTGACGGAGTCAGTACCAGTGCCGGTACGCCGTCGGGTACCTTGAGGAGACGTAACAGGCTCTTGACGAAAATCCCCACGCCAAACGATGGGTGAGGTCATAAGACCGGATCTCTTAAAGTACCTGACATATCAGGTACCCCAGTGTTTCTCGACCTGTGCTGACTCGCTAAAAGCGAAAGTGAACGATATAAAATATTTGTGAGATGTTCGAGAAGAGATTCGAGTCTAAGTCCCTTTCCAAACAGAGAGGAGTGACTACGGAGGAGGTCCGACCCCTCTCGCACGGATACGGGCCTTCCCGAAGAAGGACGGTCCTTCGTAAAGAAGTGAACCAAAGAACGGAGGAAGGAGAAACGAAGAGGAGGAAGAGGTCGAAACCCAGTAGAGTCCGGACACGAAAAATAGGTTGCACCGAAGAACTGGAAACCCTTCCTCCCATCAACCCTCACACCTCAGACCGCAGAAGGTCGGGGACCCCTCCTCAACGTCGACGGGAGGTGTGGACGACTCTTTGACTCTCAATCGTCGACCTGGGGGACTCGGGTCTGAGAAGGACGATTTGCCTCGGGAGTGCGTGAGCCGAAACCCGCACAACCCTTCACATCTCAGTACACACTTTTCGTGAGCCGTACGGTGGACGTAGGAACGCAGGTACCTCATGCACCACTCGCACTCGGGGCCAGGAGCACCCCTGTACCCCCGTGACTTCGATAGTGAGACAGGGAAAGGAAGGGGCCGTCTTCTCGCCAGACACTGGGTGTGGCCGGAGGGGTAGGACCAGAGAGACCGGTTGTCCCGGCAGAGGAAGTCGACGTCGTAGTGGATGGGGATGTGGGGGTTCAAGTTCCTGAAGTGTCAGTCGATGAAGATGCACCTGGAGGTCCCGGTCTGGTCGAAGCACCTCTTCTAGTCGACGGTTGGACCATGTCCGTCACTCTTGGTCTGGGTGTGGTGACAGACAGGGTAGTGGGAGTTCGGCGCATTGCGCAGACGGTGGCCATGGATGATGACGAGGCACATGACCGGCCTGTGGTCCTACTGTCCGTTCCCGTGCAAGTAGGACCAGTCTCCACTCGAAGGAGACGTCGAGAAAAGACCCGTGTCCCAGGCCGTCCGGAACCCCCGTGTCCTCGTTTTCACCCCTCACAAACGGAGGGGCGAGTCGAAACCGTGTTGTCTCGACTCGGTGGAGGCCTTCGGGGACCGGTGTGTCCACACGGCTCTACGGGTGGAAGTACACTTTTCCCGTCTCAGACCCCATACCTAGCCGAGACCGGTGGAGACCGTCCGGGAACAGGAGCCCCAGGGAAAGCGTGGTACCCAGTACACTCACGTCTTACCTCGGGCCCCGGGCACACACAAACACCTCTGGACACTCGTACGTGCATCGAGCACCTGTAGAAAGACCCCAGTCTAAGGATCAAAAGTAGTGTAAGAGTCTCCTCACTCATTACTGAGGGTCTTCAATTATTCTTGTCGGGTAGTGGCTTCAGTACTGGGAGACTGGGTTGAGACGGTAAGGGTGACCAGCACGGTCCCAAAGTCTTCCGGTACCTGGACCCGAACCGTGGGGGTAGGACGTCAAACGGTCCTACACCGGAACCTGAACGAGAAGTACCGTTGTGGGACGGACAGTCTCCGAAAGGAACCCTACTCTTCCTAGGACTTACGTTCCCGACCTCGGACCACCGTCCTACAAGACCCACTTGAGGTCTGTGTGTACACGGACGGTACAACCAACCGCGAGGCGGCAAAAAACCAGGTGGTATACCTACCTCCCTACCTCCCTCTTTCTCCACCTGCTTCCCTGCCCACCGAGTTCCCTTCGCCGACCTGACACGGGAGCGGGTGGGGACCGCGTCCCGTCGTGGACGGTCCGGACCATGTCTGAGACGGGTTGGGGACGAAGTGGAGTGACGAGGACGGGCACACTCGTGTTGTAGTGCCCACCTTTCCTCCTCTGGGGTCCTCCACTGCACCGAGTGGGTCCGGGGCCTTCGCGGAAAACCACCTCGGTCCGGAACTCCGTCCCCGTGGATTCCTCGTTTCTTACACCAGGAACGGGAACGGTTTTTAGTTCCGTCGTTTGTGTAATTCCCCGAGCCGGTTCCGCTCACACCCCACCACCTCCTGGAGTCGTCTCCACCCCAGGCCCCCAGGATCAGCCCCTCTCAACATTCCTCCCGACCCCCACCCCACACGGAGAGGTCTGTCGACTGGAGACGAAGGGACGGGAGTGGGTCTGTGTCCCATGGTCCTCGGGGGGGCCTCGGGGGTCTTCGAGGACGAGAAGACGAAGCAGCCGTAGGACCGGCAGGACTCGTAGGACCGGTGTCGGGACGAAGAGACCTTCTTCCATCCCCTACTCCTGGGTCCCGTTGGGGCGGGGGTGGGGTGAGTGGTACCGAATCCCTGTCGGGGAGGGTTCGTCCCACGAACCTTATCCACGAAGAACCCCGGTAAACGGGGGCCCTGGGGACGGAGTGGGGTGGAGGTGGGGGTGCCGGTGGTCTAGGAAAAACTAGAACAACGCCCTCCAGTCCTGAGAACTCAGAAAAGGCCCCGAGTCCAAGGAAGCTCACAGACTACCTTCGACGTCCGGACGTAAACATGGTAAAGATCGAGAGATTCAAAGGTTTTGGAATAGAGTATAAAAGACACGTACGCACGATTCCGCAAAGGTAGAGTACAAGTTGAGACACGCTGGAATACCTGACACCGGGTGGTCCGAGGAGACAGGTACCCCTAAGAGGTCCGTTCTTGTGACCTCACCCAACGGTACGGAAGGAGGTCCCCTAGAAAGGCTGGTCTAAGCTGGGTCCCTAGTTTGGACGTAGAGAATACAGAGGACACAACCGTCCGTCCAAGGAAAAGGTGATCGTGGGTAGCCCCTTTGAGTATAAGAGACCTAGGGACCGTTGGGGCTTCCTTCCTTCCTTCCTTCCTTCCAAAGGAGTCCCGGTGACCCACGACCCGTGGGAGGGGACGCACGAGACCAGTCAACTGAAGGTAGTAAAGAAGGGCGAGATGTCGAGACTTGTCACTCCAAAGAAGGGGGGACACCGAGAAGGTTCCTGTCCCTGTCCACCCTTCCGAGACTCAGACAGGAGTCCTCGTCGGGGGCCCCCCGTCGGACCCACGACCTGTGTCATTAGACTCCGCTCTCACGGTTCCCTGAGTGGGGGCGGACGCCTAGGGGTCGGGCCCGTGTCGACACACTCGTGTGTCCACAGAAGGTGCCCGCCCTACTCCGGGCTCGACACAGGCCCGTTCTTGAACTGGATGAAGTCGGGAACGAGACGTCTTTTTTTTTTTTTTCCCTAAAATTACTAACCTAGAGTCACAGGTCACTTCGGTCCCTCCGGCACCCCGTCTCATCCTCCGGTGCTTCCTCCAGTGATGGAGGAAGGGGCGCGGGAAGGCGGAAGGGAGGGGAGGAAGGGTCCTTGTCGACGACTCACAGATCACACACGGTCCGAGACCGGATTCACGGTCTGGATCACCTTTCGTTCTGTCTCCGTGGGGGACGGGACAACAGTTCAAAGGTGGGAGAGACTCGGAGTCAAAAGAGGAGGTCTTTACCCCAATTCCTGTCTAGGGGAGGAGGTAGACNAGAAGGTGCCCGCCCTACTCCGGACTCGACACAGGCCCGTTCTTGAACTGGATGAAGTCGGGAACGAGACGTCTTTTTTTTTTTTCCCTAAAATTACTAACCTAGAGTCACAGGTCACTTCGGTCCCTCCGGTACCCCGTCTCATCCTCCAGTGCTTCCTCCAGTGATGGAGGAAGGGGCGCGGGAAGGCGGAAGGGAGGGGAGGAAGGGTCCTTGTCGACGACTCACAGATCACACACGGTCCGAGACCGGATTCACGGTCTGGATCACCTTTCGTTCTGTCTCCGTGGGGGACGGGAGAACAGTTCAAAGGTGGGAGAGACTCGGAGTCAAAAGAGGAGGTCTTTACCCCAATTCCTGTCTAGGGGAGGAGGTAGACTTTTCCACCCACTCTGGAGTAACCGGTCTACGGTCACCCACGGACCGGGGCACCTTCGTGTCACGTCCCGTGGAGAACGACAGCAGACACGTGAACCCCGCGACCCCACTCTCGGGTCGGAACTTCCCCTCTCCTGAGCCTCCCCTCTCCTGAGTCTCCCGGCCCTCGACGGCGCCCCAAACACGGCGGCTTCTTAAGGGGTCCCAAGGGACCTCGACGTAGATTTAGGCCTACACCTGGGACATCTACGACGGGGTCTTGACCTACCGGGCGTGCTAAACTTGGGACTCGACTCATGTCCTTGTTTCGTGCGTCGTCCCAGGGGCCGGTCTATGTCCGATGGGCCGGGCGGAGCCTCCGGCTCCTCCTTTTCCCTGTCTCCTGGGGTCCTCGTGTAGACTATGTGCGTAGTTTCGACCCTCGATGGCTGAGTCTTCTCCATCTACTCAGGACAGGACGTTCGCCCAAGCTCCCGAGGGTGAGTCGCACTCCCGCTCCACCCGAAGGACCTCGTCCGTCGGAGGCTACAACCAGGCAGGAGTAGGAACGCCCCGAAGTCTGTGTCGTCCAGAGGGAGGAGGTACCGCGTGAGGTAGGAACCAAGACCTGAGGGGTCCCCTCGGCACACGATCCAGTGGGTGTAAAGACACCGGAGACATACAGTCGTGCAGGGTCCGGGGAAGGAGTCTCGAGGGGAGTAGACAGATATGAGAAGGTACTGACGATGCGAGATCCCTAATGTTGGGGTGGATCACACCGACGGGACTCGGGAGGGGCGTGAGGTCTAGTGCAGAAGAGGCACGTTCACGGGTGCCCGTAGGCGTGGGTGGAACCCTTGTCGCGAGGAATCAGGGGTAGTCGATCGTAGTAGGGTCGTTCATCGTGGTGCGGTCGTCTACAAGTCTGGCCTTCGGGACCACGACACGGACAGAGGGGCGGTGGTGGTACCGACTAGGGACCCGGGTAGGGCGTTGGGGGTCGGGTCCGGAGGCAGTGGGGAGCGGGTCTTATGCCCAGAGGGACAAAAGGAGAACGAAGAAGAGTGAGACGGGGTGTGTCGGAACAAAGACACAGTGGCGGAGAGGGGGGTGGTCTCACCTTCGGGGTCTTTCTTCGGGGTCTGAACCACAGACCCCTTCGGACTGAGTGTCTCAAGCACTTTCCCTACTACCTCACTCATTCGCGACTCAGGACTTTCTACTCGGGCGCCACCGGTCCGACTCTCCACCCGTTCCACTGTCATAACGAGGGTGGAATGTCTCGCCCTTTGCCTCCGAAATGTCTAAAGGACTCGTCGACTTGCCAAATGAGCAAACTTTTAGTGTCAGTCCTCCCATGTACGACTACCAGACCCTGCCCCGTGGACTTGCCCCGTTCCGACCGAGGTCCCTCGCAGTGAAGGTGGTATTGTGTTCCGTGACAGAGGTCCTGGACCTAAGAAAGAGTGCGAGGTGCGGACAGAAACCTGTCTGTTCGTTCGAGACTCTTCAGGCAGGGGTGGGGACCGTCTGAACCTGAGGAAGAGCACTGGGGTGTTACAGAGAATGGAAGGATCACCGGAGTGGCGGGAGGGGGTGGGGGTCGGAGTCACCTCGTGGTGCTCCGGTCTGGATGGACCCAGAACAGTGGTTCTTCAGGCCCTCTCGGGGACGGGTACTCGGGTGTGGGTGGTCGAAACCGTCACTTCGTCCACCATGTCTCCTCCCCGTGAACTAAACTCTTGTCCCGTGGACCCAAACTAGGTTCGTCAGTGGCTGTTCGACCTGTTTGAAGTCAAAGGGGGAGACCTTTCGTCCTTGAGGTACGGGTGAAGGAGTCCGTTAATACTCTTAATTCATTGTCACTGTCTACCAATCTGTGGTAGTAACTGAGTTACCAGTACTTAGACTCGTTTGAGGTCCTCTGTCTCTTCCTGTCCCTTCGGACCGTACGACGTCAGCTACTCTACCGTTCCTCAACCTGCACTGAATGAATCTCTGAATCGTTCTTATTCAGGATCTTAAGAAACATTTGACATTTCACGACGGACTTACAGACGGGGACAGACAGACCCTCTGGATGTGTAGGGTCTTCTCGGTTTTGGGGTCCATAACAGTCCCGTCGTAGAACCAGTTAGTGTGTCTGGACCCAAGTTTAGGACGGGGACGGCGAAGACCGAGACACCGGAGCCCGTTCAATGGTCGGGAGAGACTCGGAAGTGTCGGAGGACACACCTTGTCCCTACCGCACACTTCTGACCAGAACGTCTAAACAGCTCCCCGCGTCCTCCCGTCCGTCCAGTGCGTAAATCTCGGGGTGGACCGTGGGTCACTCCGAGGCAGGATCAGGACTCGGTAATAATACGACACTGACCCCTACCGCGACCGAAGACGGACTCTCAATTCATCGAGAGCTCTCGATTAGGGTTCATTTACCCGACCCCTGACCGTCCGCCGGTCCCAAAAATTAATCGAGGACGGGGCTCTACTCCGACAACAACGAGGTGACAACCGTCGTGCCACGGACGCTACTCTCCCCCCGCACTCCTGTCGGAGGAGGACGGAGACGTGCCGGAGGCGAGGGTCTCGGGGGCGGAGGGTGGTGATCTCAAAGAACGTCGTGGGTCGTGTTCGAAAGACTTTGGTGGAAGACTAGGATCACACAGGACGAACGTCGGAAGTCTGGAGAAGGTGGTAGGTGGGAGACGAGCGTCGGGTCGTGTCGGCGGGACTAGGTAGGGTCCGTCCAAACGCAGAGACTGGTGCGACTGGTAGAAAAGTAAAGAGCTCTGGAAGTCCGGGGCCGTGGACGACGACGGAGAAGGAGAGGAAGGAGAGAAGGTTTGATTCTCCTGAATTTTTTTTTAGAAACCGACGCGACCCTAAAGCAACGGCACGAACCCGAAAGAGATCGACGGCTCTCGTCCGAGATCCAAGTTGCCGCACACGTCGTGCACCCAAGAAGGGCGCAGGGGACGTAACCGTCCACCTAAGAGTTGAGGACCTGGTGGTCCCTTCGGGGTCGGAAGTCCAGAGATTGTCGGGAAAGACGGCCCGATCCGCGAACAAAGAAGAGTGCTCGGTCTCCGAGACAGAGACAGCCAGTCGCGTCCTTGGTGCGAACCCTTTTGACGACCAAGTAGCAGGTGGAGAGGTGACCCAGGATTCGAGGCCTCCCGTCCCTACCCCGGGGGCACAGGTGCAACGGACCAAGTGATCTCCACGGACCGCTCACACACTATAACGGGTTCCCGGTGGATTCGCTGTGGGTGTACCGTTCGTGAATGAAGGAGCAGCCAAGGGACTTACACACGTTGTAAGATAGTTTCCTCCCACTAACGACCTCTTTCACTGCAGGTCTGACCCCCACTTCCGTCTCGGGTACTCCCTGTCTCTCCTGACCTGTGGACCAGACCGACCACGAGTGAGTCGTCGGGAGAAGTCATCAGCCGGGACATCGGCCCCTGGGACAGAGGGACGACCGGGACACGGGACGTCGTGGGTGGAGGGGTCTTGGTCCGGGACACACCACCCGCCCCATGGAACTGCCTTAGAAATAGCAAAGGTCATAGGAACCCGTCCACTCACTAAACTACATCCAGAACCCACAGGGTCAACCGTGTTCACCAATTCTTTTTTTTCTTGCGGACGGTTACGTCCTCTGTATTCTCTACCTCCAAGCTAGGGACCCAGACCTTCTAGGGGACCTCCTCTCGTACCGTTGGGTGAGGTCATAAGAAAGGACCTTTTAGGGTACCTGTCTCCTCGGACCCCTCCGACGTCAGGTGTCCCAGCGTTTCTCAGTCTGTACTGGCTTCACTGAATCGTACGTACGTGCGTAATTCCCATAAACGGTGCGAAGAACCCTCTTCCACCCACCTTCCACGACTCACTAGTCAAAGGTTCACCGGAGTACCCATAGACGGTAGGAAAGGAGACACCCCAGATCACCCCAGACCCCTCCTCCCCTCGACGACCAGGGACGGGTCGAACTGCTGGGACTAAGGAAAGGGGGTCTCTGTCTACACCCGAGACACCTTCGTGCAACGGTTCTTCACGGGCGCAGGGTCACGGTGGTCGTCGGTCCCCGTCGGAGGTAGTCTGAGGCAGATGTGCCACTCAGGAGATCGGGGACTCCGGACTGAGCCCCTGACCAAGGGACCGAGTCACTCTCAAGGTCGATGCACTGAAGAGACACTTCAGGCTCGGAGACGAAGGAGTAGACACTTGACCCCTGGTTATAAGGGCGGGACACCCTAAAGACACTTCCACTTGGCCCCAATTCCCAAACACCGGGACCGGGGACCGTCTGTGCATCTACCCTCCCCGGAGAGCCACGGGAGGAACCGTACGGGGAGGTGAAGACCTTGTTCCCCCGCCGGTCCCGTGTCACCACTCCTCACTTCTTTAAAGGAGGCAGACTGGTTCACTGTCACTGGTCGAGTGGTTGAGGAAGGACAAAAATAACGTGTTTGTTGTAACCTCGTTGTTCTTCTTAGTGTTTTTCTCCTTTTCCAGCCCGTCACAGGGTGTGGGATTTGTCTCGTTCCTCAAAGTTAAGAAGTGGTAGGGGAAGGGGTGGTGTGTGTGTGTGGTGCGTGTGTGTGTATGTGTACGTGTGTACGTGTGCGTAACAAAATACAGGAATGTCGGTTCGTCTCCACGACAAACAACGGGTCGTCCCGGACGGGTGGACCAGATGTGCACCGGTGAGACGGGTCCCCGACCCTACGGTTGTCTGTAAGGAAAGGTCAACGCAGATAAAATCGACTTACTCCTTGTATACGAGTAACAGCTCTTTCGCTTCTTATTTCCGATGGGTTACAGTCGACGCCAGAGTCGAGATGCCCTGGAAGTCCAGGGCGGTCCACGCCCAGAACCGAGGTGTGGACCCTCCACGTGTCGGTACGGTCCCCAGGACGTCCCCGGGGGTCCCCTACAAGACCCTGAGACGGACATGCTCGAGGTCGACAAGGACATGGGTGGTGGGACTGGGCATGTACTTTGTGCCTAGAAAGGAGTTACAGGTTTTTAGGGGTGTGTCTCCCACAAGTCTTATACTGGGACTAATAGTTCCTACTCCATCTACCCCTGCTCCGCTTCTGTCCCAAGGAAGTCCCGTCGTGACTACCGGGGTTTCCCCTGTGTTGTGACGGTCGAAAGGGTCTCGGAACGGGGGTGAGGGTGAGGTCCCCTAAAGGTCGTCGGTGACGAAGGGTGCCCCGGGGTCTGAAGGGGTATCAGAGAAAAGAGGGCCGTTGAATAGTATCACAAAAGGGATCCTCCTTAAGACTATAGTCGACAATTTATTTTTGTAAAGAAAGAGAGGTATGTGTGTGTGTGTGTGTGTGTGTGTGTGTGTGTGTGTGTGCTAGAAAGATATATATAGTTTATCTTCTTTTATTGGTAGTAGGATTTGGATAGAAGAAGGTCCTATTTATGATGATTGTAACTGAAGATATGGAACGTCAGAAAAGACATTTGTGTATGGCTCTCTGGGTATGTGTGTGAGTGTGTGTGTGTAAAAAAATTTCTTTTAACCTCATCATGGCGATGAAAACAAGTACAATGTTATAGAGTACTTGTAGAAAAGTGTACTTATTTATAGGAAGAGGTTCCAATAAAAATTACCTTCTCTTAGTGAAAACGTACCTCGTAGAAAGAACGGACACAAATCTGAAGAAACTCTGAGTCCGATTGAAACGACCTCACACCCCTTCTCCAGACTACCGGGACGGTCCAACGACCCACCAAGTTCTCCGGAATTCCGACCTTTCCTCGACCCCTCTCCCAGGTGTCTGAGACGATCGGGAACTCTGGACAGGGATCACCGATCCCAACCTGGACCCGTCCATTCTTACTGTACCTGTTCGTACTGCTACTACAGTCCCCAGCAAACCACTCATGAGGGACGTACGGACCTCGACACCATGTGGACAGTAGAGTAATTGTGAGTATTACCCCGAGACCCGCACAACAAGGGTAAAATAAAAGATTAACAGATAACGACCTTTCAACTCTATACTGACCAATAAAAAATATACTAAATAAAAACATACAACTGATATATTTCTCGTTGGAACGACTTGAGTGATTAAGATTAGGAAAGAGACAGGTAAGGCAACATAAGAAACACCTGGGTCGGTACGGTAGATACTTACTACCTTCAAAGGAAAGAAAGAACAATTGGAAGTCTGGATCATAAAGAATAAAAGAACAGAATGACGTGACGGAGTCTGTCACTACCACTTGTCCTCACCACCTGTCCCTCTCTGGACACACATGCAGGGGAGAGATGAAAGAAAGAGAGAAAACAACATAAATAAATAGACCGACGTGACCCAGAATCGACACTGTACGTCCTAGGAATCAACACCGCGAGCTTGGGAATCAACGTCGTCCATCCTAGATAGGGGACTGGTCCCTAACTTGAGTTGGGGGTCCTAACCCTCGCACCTTAGAATCGGTGACCTAGTGGTCCTTTCAGGGAGATGAGGTAAAACAAACCGATGAAACTCGTGACTAAAAGTTAGAAGGCAGAAAGGATTAAGTACGTGAATTTCGATGCTTGAAAGGAAATTTCACCGAAATCGACGTAGGGTGTTTAAAACTATACGGTATAAAAGCAATAACAAGTCAAATTTAAAGGGTGACTCCAAAGGAAGGAGGGGGTACTCAATAAATCTTAACGAAACGAACTAAAAGTTTACAAATTAATAAAAGATCAAAGTAACAAAAAATAAGGAATGATTAAGATAACACTAGTCTCTTATAGAAGACATACTAAAGTTAGGAGACTCCAGAAATCTCTAGACGAAATCCAGTCGAATGTAAAGTTTACGTAAACTTTTCTTGAACGTAACACGTACCGACTCACTCACTCACAAGAAACACTATCTCTCCAGTTCGAATAACTAACACAACAGTTTCATACGGTAAAGAAATACCCGAAAAACAGATAATCTACAACTCACTTAGTTCAATTTTAGACGGGTATACTAACATCTAACATATAAAGAGGAAGATTAATACAATTAAAAATGAAAAATAAGTACACTTTTTTACGAGTACTATATAACACTGGTTTTTTTTTTTCCGATAGGACGAGGTTAAGCACACACACACACAAACAGACACTTTTAACTGGTTAATTCCTCGTACCTAAATCTAAATCGGACTCTCTGACCCGACGTTTCGAATCAAAAAAACGAGTACTCAAGACGCTGAATTTTGAAAGATTCGGAACCAAGGTATTCGACACTGTGTCCCGACTACATCAAAAGGTAAATGTCAAACGTTTGTACAATGCTAAAGGAGATAGAAGTCAAAGAGTAAAACTCGGGTGTCGGGGAGGTCACTGGGACGAGAAAAAGGTGCTGAGGACAATTGTCCAGACAGTTTTAAGACAGAAGTCAAAGAGAGAGAGAGAGGAAAGACTAGGTGAATCAGTCCGAAAGACGGGTGGACAAGAGAGACGGGTGGTTTCGGAAGGAAGAGTTCCAGCGACAACCGGAGGTACTATAATTTGGGTCACCGGGAGACCCAGGAGGAGAAGGAACCACTCGACGCCACAGACTCCGGTCGTTCGCGAGGGAGGAGGACCTGTGTGAAAGAGATGAACGAAGGTCTTGTAAGGTGGGAGGGCACTACGGAGAGACTGAGTGGCGGTATGTAGGAGTCGGAGGAAGTGACCAAGGAAGAATCTTTGGTCTCCTTAGGACTGGAGATTTGCAACCTTAGGTCCGGACCTCGGGAAAGAGAAACTCGAAGAGAGGGGAGGGACCCACTAAAGTACGTCGGAGTTGGAAAACTCTAGCAGATGTGAGACTGTCGAGGGAGTAAAGATACAGGTCGGGTCTGTGGAGGAGACTTGTGACCTTGGTCGAGATAACCCTGGGGAGTAGTCGAAGAGAGAGTCTGGTCAGAGGCCAAGAAGTGGGCACCTTGACGGAGAAGGGCGTCAGGAGGACTACGTCTCCTACTGGTGCGGTGGGAAGGAGAACGAGTCCGATTTGTAAGCCCTCGACAGGAAAGGAAGAGAGGAACGTGGTGACGAGGGCAGTCCAGGTAGTCGTGCTGAATTGAGGTCTGTATAGGCCTTAGACTTAGAAGGGTGGGGAGGTCCGGACTGCGACCACCCTTGGTGGTGGTAAAGAACGGACCTCGGGAGGTAAACCCAAGAGGAGGAAAGAGGGAAGGAAAGAGAGAGAGAGAGAAAGAACATAAACCGAAACAACCCAGAATCGACACCGTACATCACGGGGCTGGTCCCTGACTTGGACCCGGGGACACAACCCTTGTACCTCAGAATTGGTGACCTGGTGGTCCCTTAACCTTGGGGACCTTGGGGACGTCAACCAAAGACTAGTCGACCGGGCACTAATGGGATCGGGGTGACAGACACGAGGCTAGTCGTCGTCGCCTCAGTGGGGGAGGTTTGTATCCAGGGTGGGGAGAGACGAGACTCGGGAACCACTCGGAACCCGGAGACTCTTCGTCTGTGGTCCCGTCCTCATTTACGCACTATCACCATAAGCCCCTGGTGGACACTGTCGTTTACCTTTACTGACCCTCTCGACTACATCCAGACCAAGACCCATTTCCTTTCCCGCTTCCTTCCGCCTCTCCTGCACGACTGGACGCGCGTCGGATGCCTACGAAGTCGTTCCGGGGACCCTCGGGCCAGTCTCCCCGGGCCCCCAGAGGGTCCCACCCTCTCCGTCCCTACCGTAGGGACGGCCCGAGTCGGTGACCGACCCCGTCGGGTGCCCCGACACCGGAGACACGTGTGCTTGCGACCCAGAGTCTCGGGTCGTCCGCCCGGGACCCAGTCACGAAAACTAGGGACCTCGACCTCCAGACGCCTAGTGTGAGTGCTGGCAGATCACTCCACCTAAGGACAGAGTGAGTCTCACCCGTGACCTCGGGACTGAAAAGAGACTCTCGAGACGGGTGTCCGGGAGGGCGTCCCCGTGAGTGAGCGAGGCCGTGTGACCAGAGGTACGAAAAGACGTCTGTATGGTCCGAACGGGACGAGGCGGGACACCCCCCCGGAAACACAACCGACACACACGGGGGGGCGGGGGCGAGGCCCCAAGACAGACCTCGACAACACCCCGGGGAGGGAGTGAGGGTAGAGGGACGAGTCCCCCGTAGAAACGTCCCTCCGGAAAGACTGGAGGAGTGGGGGTGGGGTTGGAGGGGTGGACAGGGGCGGCACTGGGTCGGAGGAAGGGAAGGAAGAGGTCCAGAGAGGCACCGGGAATGCCGGTGACAAACGAAAGACTGACACCAGACAGACCCTGGGGTCCCGGGTCGTGTATCGTCCGCGAGTCGTCAGTCGACTCACCTCCGGGCGAGAATCGAGGGCCCACGGACCCCAAGGGACCCCCGAGACACGACCCGTCTCACCCGTGAGGTACCACTTGTACCCCACAGTCGCAACATCAAAGTGTACAGGGTCCTCGTAGACCTACGGAGGGGAGTCGAGACGAGGTTGAAGGCAGACCGGGTCGCGGGAGTAAGAGCGCGAGTCGGAGGTCGGGAGGACGAGGAGGACCGTCCTTCTCCCCGGAAAGGTCGTGTGGGGACTACGGCAACGAAGGGTGGGTCTTTGGAGGTCACTGCGGGGTGACGGTCGAGGAGTCGACCGTGCACTCCGAAAGTGACCTCCGGATCGGGTCGGGACGGAAGGGCCTGAGGGCAATCGTGGTACCCGGCAAGTGAAGTCTGTACGGTCCTAGGACTGGATCTCGTCTTCACGAGACAGAGAGGACTCATAGGGAGGAACGACTCGTCCCGAGGGTCTAGACGGGGTTCTCACTTCACTCACTTTCAGCGAGTCAGCACAGGCTGAGAAACGTTGGGGTACCTGAATTGTCAGGTACCTTAAGAGGTCCGGTCTTATGTCCTCACCCATCGGAAAGGGAAGAGGTTCCCAAAAAGGGTTGGGTCCTTAGCTTGGGTCCAGAGGGCGTAACGTCCGCCTAAGAAATGGTCGACTCGGTATTCCCTTCGGGGGTCTCCCGTAGTCCGTTGAGAGTCCACAGGTACTCTGTATCGAGAACACAAAGGAACTACTGTCCACACCCATAATGATCCCCTTAGTTACAGGTCCTGGGAATCTAATCCAGAACCGGGTCCCGACGACTGACGTCTGGAGTCGGGTGGGCCTGTTTCCGGAGCCGCGACTGAAGTGGGGAGATGGTCCCGACTACTGGTGAGTCGAGTCGTGGTGACAGGTATCTCCCGCCGTCCTCTGTTTCCTGAGCCCCCCGGACCTAGGGTCTGTTCACCGAGTCGGGCCGGGTCGGAGTCGGGTTTCGTGTTGTGTCGTCGCGCCGGGTGGGGTCGCGACAGGTCCGGTCGGCACCGTCGTGTCGCAGTCGGATCGGGTCGGGCCGTCGGCCAAGTCTCCGGACCGGGAGAGGGGCGCCTGCCTCCGCCGGGGGTAGTGGGTAGGGACCTTCCGGTTCTTCCACAGGACAACTGTTCCACCGGACGTAAAGTGTCGGACGACTACGTCCAGTGTCGGCCGTACGTCTACGGCGGGTCGTCCAGTCCCGAACAGCTTCCGAAGAGAGTCGTCGACGATTAACCGTCGTCGAGGACGTCGGCGGGAAAGGGGTCGGGACGTCGGCGAGGGCAGGTGTCGGACTGGTGGCGGTCCCACCCAGTCTCCGGACGTCCCGGGGCCCAGTCCTACGAGAAGAGACCGAACCTTTAGTGAATCGGCGCACGGGTCCGGCCACCCTCGTGTGTAGTGTCTCCCGTCCTCCTCGACACTCTGGAGTCTGTCGAGGTCCGCAGAGACCCGACTATACACCACCCGCCGGGTACCTGTGACCTGGACTCCCCTGGGAGACTCCCCGGGCTCTAGACCAGAAGACGGTCGTATAGTCGTCTCTCCAGGAAAAAGAACGAAGAGAGACACTGGTCCTTGTAGGTCGAACCACCCTCCTGCCGACAGTCTAGAAGTCTCTAGGTCCTGACCCACCTACCTCCGACCCCCGGGTCCCGGCGACCCCTCTGGGTGTGGGGCACACAGTCCGAACGGCCTCCACCGACCACGAAACCCGTCCGTACTCTCGGGTTGTCCGGTCTCGTCCAGAGTCTTCTACGGAAAGTGACTTCGACCCCGAGGAGGGACCCCGGAGGGACGAGGGTGTCCGTCCAGTCTTCGGGGAAAAGGTTCTGGGAGGGAGAAAGACTGAACCTCCAGAGACCCGTCTGAACGGTAGGGACACACACTACGGGAACTTCACTCCCAGAGGGTTCACGGTTTACCAAATAATGTGTCCAAAAGTACGGGACGACGAAACCTCGGAGGAGGGTGGGGAGAAATGGAGGGGAGGGAAGAGAACGGAGTCTCATGGTGGACAGAGAGGTCGGAAGGAGTCGTTGGGGACGAACGGACAACGGTCCCTTTGGTGGAGGAACCGTTGCTCGGCCGTAGGTATACTGTACATGTGCACCCTTCCTTTCCAAGGACGGAGAACGAATCCGACAACCACCGAGACGAGGTTGTTGGGGGTTCCTCATCGTAGGTGGGACCACGGGTAGTCCCAGACTCGTTCCCAGATCCGACACTGACGTCTCTCCCGTCCCTCTGTGGTTCGGGGGGAACTACTAGTAAGTTAGCAATAATTCGTGTACACTGAGTGATCTGGGACACGACCCGGGAAACACGTGTTACAGAGTATATTAGTAGGTGACTCGGACGTTCTACCTGTCAATAGGGGTAAAATGTCTACTCCTTTGACTCCGTGTCCTTCCGAGGGCCAACGGACACCGACCGTCTACAGTCTCGACTCTCAACTCGGATTAGAACGGACTAAAGTTTGTTCTTTAACAAGGAAAAATAATTATGGTAGGACTCCGGAGACCAGTCCGACAAGTATCGACCTGGTTCTCAGTCACCCCGGGATTCTGTGTGTGGGTCCACTCACTCCTCGGGGAGTGGTGTCGAGTAAGTCCCGACAAGAGGTTCCCAGGGTTGGTGCCGGCGCCACTGGATCTCTGTCTAGTTCGGGGAGACACCCTCTCCTCACACTAAGGCCACACTCGGGTCCCGGAGACACTCGTGTCCGACCGTCCTCCCCAGTTCCCTCTGGATCTCCCCACCTCCCTACTCACCCTGGGAGGGTCCCCGAAACCAGGTCCCTCACTCCCCCCTACAAGCGTCTCGAGGACAACGTCGGAACCGGTACCCTCATTGCAGCCCCCTGACGACCGACGGTCCACGGGTTCCGGGATTCCTGTCCGTCCCTGTCAACCACACCCGGACCCGGAAAGGAGAACGGTCGCTCGACCTCCGGACCTCTGGGAGGCCCGACTCGTGTCCGAGGTACTCTCCGAACTCCACCACCCTCCCGCACCGTCCCTCGTGGGTCTCCGCACCGTGACACGTTTGACCCCTCCCCACTCTACCGAGGTTCTCCCTTACCACCCGCGTTTCCACGCCGACACACCGGCTCTCCTCACTCTGACCCGCGGCACCCGCAGGGGACTGGAGGGCCCAGAGGACGTCCTGGACGTCGCGGCGCTCAGGGTCCAGATGCTGTCGTAGGTCCCACTTCGGCCGTCGGGCGGGTGGAGGGTCCCGGACGAGAGGGTCCATGCGTCCCAGCCCCGTCGTTCGGACCGAGGAGGAGAGGGAGGTGCACAGGAGGAAGGTGAAGGGGAGGAGACCCTTCGCGGGCGGTACATGGCCCCCACCCCGCACTCGGTGGGCGACGACTTCGTCTCGGGAGGGGACTCCGCCGACTAGACCATGAATCCTCCGGACCACCCAAATGGGGGATGGGGCCGTGGTGGGGAAAGGTCGAGACGGTGGGACCGGTTCCCCGATTGGAGACACGGGTGTAGACATTTGACTCCTGGGACTCTCGTAAGTGGAGGATCTGAACGGTACTCCTAGTGTCTACCACGACGCTGGGTCATCCGCGGTACGTTCCCTCGTTCGCATTGGCGGTGACCCGTGCCACCTCACAGATGCGGGCAGTCAGTCCGTCCCCACACTCCGAAGAACGACAGGGGTCCGACTTCCACCGACCCCTGACACGACCGCCGTCGGCCCCGTTCGGACCTGTCCTGAAATAATAATAGTACTTCCCCCGATTCCGTGTAGGGAGCTAGTACTCAGAGAGAATTTGGAGTCAGACGAGTAGACAGTTCACCCACGTACTGTCAAAGGACGTTTTGGTTGACGGGTACTTAAGTTTACTCAAGGTTCAATTCATCGTAGATATGGTCTCGAGACCTGTGGTAGTTCATGTTCCCAGAGTTCCTGGTACCGACCCGTGGAACCTTCTTGGTAGTCCTTCACTCCCCCCGTCCACGAACCCGGGGGATCGTCTCCGACTGAGACAACTTAGAGGATAAGAGTTTCGAGAAAGATGCCAGTAGAGACTTGATCCGACACTGACCTCCGTTCCGAAGGGGTGGGACCCTGGGGGTTCCAACAGACCCGGTAGGGTCCCTCACTGGTGACATACTGTCCGGGACTCCAGGACTGGTCCTGTTGATCTGCGACAAGGTCAAGGGGTCGTAGGAGCCCAGACGTCCTTGTCCCAGTACCTAAGAATGTCTGTGTGTCTTTGTAGACACTTGTCACCCGAGACCCCTCCCTGATCGGGTCTCAACTCCTCCCCGGAGAACCGCACGACTCGACTCGAGACATCTCACTCCTCCTCCAGTAGCCCCTTGTCTATCCCAGGACCCTCGTGGGGTTCTCCTCTCTACTGGTAGACCTCTCCGGATTCCGTCCTTTCTTCTCCGGACACCCCGACCTCCCGTCTCTCGTCCGCACCCCACCCTCCTGTCCTCTCCTCCGACCACTCCACCCGGACCCCTGTTCTTATTCCGAGGGCCAGTTTCGATGAATCTTTCGGTAGATAAACAGACGGAAACGGGTTTTGATTTAATCACGTTTAAATAGAAAGGGGAGGGATGACAAGTAAAGAAAGAAAAAAGGAAAGGTCCTCTTTGTCGTATTTAAACTCCCACTACCACTTAAATTGGACCAGATACTTTTAGAGATCCTACTCGAGACGGACGGGTGTCCAGAGCGGGACCTAGTCTCCGGGACCCCTTCGGAGAGGGAGGTCCCTTGAACTAGACATAACCTTCACGCCGACGTCCCATGGGGGAGTGGAGTGGGGGTGTAAATGCTCCGACCGGGGGTGCGGACAAGGCGTCGGGTCAGTACGGGGAGTTCACACGGTGCAGAGGTCCGAAAACGGGTTCGACAAGGGAGACGTCCACCCGTGAGGGAGGCAGAGGTTCCCGAGAGAACCTGTGGAGGGTAGGGACCCCGGGAGGAGTGGGAGATCCCTGCGAGCCCGAGAGAACGTGGTCGGACTCGGTGGTCCTCCAAGGTCGCCCCTGGGTCATGATACACGTGTGCGTCTCATCTACTTATTTTCTCGTTGATATGTTTTCCGGGGGTGGGGAATGGGTGACGGGACAACCCGGTTTCTGTCTCGTCGACACGTTTCACCTTGGCCCCCGGTCGCACCCTCCATGCCCCACACTCGTTCTTACTTGGTACGCCTCCGACCCGACCCTCTGGCTCGACCTCCGGGTCCTACACCAGTAGCCAGACCCCCGGACCCCGACCCTCCCAGTCCCGTGTACGTTCACTCCTTCCTCTAGACCCGTAGTCCCCCGTCCCTCCTCCCACGACCGTTCTGTCCCCGGCCTGTCTGACTGCGAGAGACGGAGGGGGGTGCCCCTGGGGTTCCAATAAATGGGAAGTCGGACGGGGGCTGTGAGTCGCACGGTTGACGACGGAGGGTTGCGGGGGAAGGAGTTTCGAGGGGTGGGGGTCCCGGAGTCACCACGGAGGCAGGTGGGACGTCGGGACAAGGGGCCTCGGGGGGAGGCGGACCGGACAGGGGTGGGGTGGGAGGAGGAGGAGAAGTCGACGGAATCCGAGGTCGGGACGGGGGACGCCTAACCCCGTCTGGTCAGGGAAGGGACGAACGGGTCGACGGGCTCCGGTGCGGACAGGTAGCGACGGATCGACGTACCGAACCAAGGACCTCGACAGGGACCCCTCGTGTCTCCCCAGGGAAACACACCGTCTTCGAGTCCGGGCGCCGAGGAGTCACAGACTAGGACTCGGGAAAGACGACGGGATCGCACACAAGGACACTGGGGAGTAAAGTGGAAGTCGTGGCGGGCGCCGTGGGGTAGAGCGCCCGCCTGGTCCCGACTCCGACCCCTCGTGGTCCGACGGTCCGAGCCGCGGGAGGAGGGACGAGGGGAGTTAGGGGAGGACTGGAGGGGACGAACGAACAGGAGGGAGGGGTGTGGGTCCCGACGGGGTCTCCACGGGTTTGGGGTCGGACGGACGTTCCCACCAACACCCGTTGTGGCTGACGAGTCGTCCGGTCATGAGTGGGGCCGGGTCCGGGACGTCCCTATCAATCGCGACCCCTTCACCCCGGCCCCGGTGTCTGGCTGCAGGTCTTCTTCGGGGTCGGGGAGACGATCCCGTCGTCCCCGGGGGTGGGGTCCGAGTGTCCTGGGGACAAGACCCGAGTGCCCTGGGAGGGGGGGCCCGAGTACCCCGGAGGGTCCGAGTGTCCTTGGGAGACCCGAGTGACCTGGGAGAGGGGTCCGAGTATCACGGAGGGGCTCGAGTGTCCTGTGGGGGACCCGAGTGTCCTTGGGGTACACGAGTGTCCTGGGGGGTAGACCCGAGTGTCCTCGGGGTACCCGAGTGTTCTTGGGGGAAACCCGAGTGTCCTGGGAGTCCGAGTATCACGGAGGGGCTCGAGCGTCCTGTGGGGAACCCAAGTGTCCTTGGGGGGAGACCCGAGTACCCTGGGAGGGGGACCCGAGTATCGTGGAGGGACCCGAGTGTCCTTGGGGTACCTGAGTGTCCTTGGGGGACCCGAGTACCCTTGGGGGAGGACCCGAGTACCCTTGGGGGAGGACCCGAGTACCCTGGAGGGACCCAAGCGTCCTTGGGGGGAGGCCCTGAGTACCCTGGGAGGGGGGTCTGAGTACCCCGGAGGGACCCGAGTGTTCTTGGGGCGGGGGTTCGAGTACCCTCGGGGGGGACCGAGTGCCCTGGGGGGAGGACCCGAGTGTCCTGGGGGGTGACCCGAAGGTCCTTGGGGGAGGACCCGAGTATACTGGGGGGACCGAAGTGTCCTGCGGGGGGTTTGAGTACCCCGGAGGGACCCGAGTGTCCTTGGGTGGGGACCCGAGTTTCCCGGGCGACCCAAGTGCCCTGGACGACCCGAGTGTCCTGAGAGGCGGCCCGAGTACCCTGTGGGACCTGGGTGTCCTTGGGGGGACCCAAGTGTCCTAGGGGGGTCCGAGTATCTTGTGGGGGACCCGAGTGTCCCGGACGACCCAAGTGTCCGGGACGACCCGAGTGTCCTGAGGGGAGGCGGCCCGAGTACCCTGGGGGACCTGAGTGTCCTTGGGGGGACCCAAGTGTCCTAGGGGGGTCTGAGTACCCTGGGAGGGGGGGCCTGAGTACCCCGGAGGAACCCGAGTGTTCTTGGGGTGGGGGTCCGAATACCCTAGGGGGGTCAGAGTGCCCTGGGGAACCCGAGTGTCCTTGGGTGGGGACCCGAGTGTTCCGGACGACCCAAGTGCCCGGGACGACCCGAGTGTCCTGATGGGGGGCGGCCCGGATACCCTGGGAGACCCGAGTGTCCTGGGAGGGCCCGAGTACCTTGGAGGGACCCGAGTGTCCCGGGCGACCCAAGTACCCGGAACGGCCCGAGTGTCCTGTCAGGTGTCGGAGGATCGAGTCGAGGGTCGGAGGCTCGTGTCGTTACTCTCGAGACTTGACCTAATACCCCGACCTCACCCCAACCCCTGCGTCTCCGGGGACAGGGGGTCTTCCGTCAAATTACTTGACAAATTCCTCCTTTTGACGGAGCTCGTTTCGATGGGAGGNTGTCCTTGGGTGGGGACCCAAGTGTTCCGGACGACCCAAGTGCCCGGGACGACCCGAGTGTCCTGATGGGGGGCGGCCCGGATACCCTGGGAGACCCGAGTGTCCTGGGAGGGCCCGAGTACCTTGGAGGGACCCGAGTGTCCCGGGCGACCCAAGTACCCGGAACGGCCCGAGTGTCCTGTCAGGTGTCGGAGGATCGAGTCGAGGGTCGGAGGCTCGTGTCGTTACTCTCGAGACTTGACCTAATACCCCGACCTCACCCCAACCCCTGCGTCTCCGGGGACAGGGGGTCTTCCGTCAAATTACTTGACAAATTCCTCCTTTTGACGGAGCTCGTTTCGATGGGAGGTCAGAGGACTGAGGGTGCCGGGCTTCGTCTCCGGCCTCGATCCCAGCCCCACTCCGTCTGTGTCTCGGGGACAGGTGCCCCGACGCCACGGCGAGGTCCTTTTCGGTTTCGGACACTCTCGTCCTCCGAAACACGGACCGGTCCGGGCCCCGTAGGCGTCGGGGACCGGGGGTCTGGGTGTCCGACCGTTGGTCGGAAAAGGTGTACCGGGGCCCCTATTACGCCCCTCGGTCCTCCCTGCCGCTGGAGGGCGGGACCGGGTCCAGGGCGTCAGGGGACAGGTGCTCCGTCGACTTCCCAGGACCACTCTCCATGCACCCTGGAACTGGAAGGAGCCCGAGTTTTGGAAGGTGCCAGGGGTGGAGTGGACCTTGTTTTACGGTCGAGAAGGCCCATCGGACACTCCGGGAGTCCCTGGTTGGACAGTGGAAAAAAATTATAATTAAAAATAAATAAATAAATAAACCGACGTGTCCCGGAATCAACACCGCACACCCTAGATCAAGGGGTTGGTCCCTAGTTTGGGTCCCGGGGTCGTAACTCTCTAGTCTCAGAATCGGTGACCTGGTGGTCCCGTCAGAGGGCAGTGGGAAGAACACCTGTGTGTACAACAGTCACCACCGGTTCGACCCACGAGGGACCCCAGAAGTCACTCGTTCCTCTCTCCGTCCCTCCCCCTCCCCCGTGCGAGTCTTCTCTTACAAGACTCTGGGGGATGAACCCCGGTCCCCCTGGTTCGGGGGGCAGGAGGCCGGGGGTCCTGACTCGGTCCTGACACCTCTGTCCGGCCCGTCCCCATTCTCCGTCGTCTACTGACGTCCCGTCCCCCACGTCCCCCGACACCGCCCCTCCTCCCCGTCTCCCCGGACCTTGACTCGAGGACCTCCCGTCCGAACTCACCTGCGACTCACGTACCTCTTCTCCTCCCTCCTCGGCGAAAGNCGTCTCCCCGGACCTTGACTCGAGGACCTCCCGTTCGAACTCACCTGCGACTCACGTACCTCTTCTCCTCCCTCCTCGGCGAAAGCCTCCATCGGACCCCGACCCACCGGCGGCTGAAGAGAACTTGGGGTCGAGGTCGAGACTCGTCGGTGCAGGTGGACTCGGGGCCGAAGTCACTGTTAGTCCTGCAGCCCGCGACGAGCCTCTCCTGTCTACCCCTTGAGGGACGAGACGCCTCCGAGTCGCCCACACACAAAGGAAGAGAGTCGGAAGTCCTTTTTGACCGACGGTGACACGTCACGCCGCCCCGGCCCCCACCCCCCGACAATTTACTCCCCGCCCGGAAGGACCCTCACCCCTGGGGGAGAAACCAAGGGGGTGTCCCTCCTGGACCCTCACCCCTGTTCCGTTTGCCTCTGTTCACACACACACACACGGCCCGGGTCCTCTCCCGAACTCTCCCCGGTTTCTCCCTCTCTCCGAGAATTAGTCGTTCCTTCTACGGGCTCCCCTCCACGACTCCTCGGTGTCACTCGGGTGGACTTCCCCTCGGAATCTCGTCTTCCCACCCACCGTTGGTAGGACTCGCGCCTGGGGCCCCGGATCTCGGCCATCCTCTTCGGGGACCGTCGGGGACTACCGTCGGTGCCCGTGACGGAGGACGACGGGCCTACCATGGGACTCGGGGGCGTGTCTGCCACCCGTCTGCACACGGTCCCGGAGTCGATGACCGGGAGAGAGACGGACTGGGCGGGCCGAGGCTGGGTCCCAAAGGACGGTTGAGATCCAGTGTCGGGGCAGTGGGAGAAACCGTGGAGACACGCAAACTTTGGAGAGTCATGTCGGGTGTGGGAGTCGGAGGTACCGGACAGGTCCCTTTACCGAAACTTTGCCAGGCAAGTCGAGGAAACCCGGCGAAACCCGTCGAAAGTCGGAGGTCGGGAGGAAGCCGAGGACAAGGAGCGTCGTGAATTTTTGTTCGCAAGGACCTTTGGTTCGGGTCCTTGTGTTTCACCCACACTCTTCACGAAAGGGGAGGACCCCTTACTAAAGGTTTCCTAAGACGTTTCGTCTCAAAGGTACCCTTGGGAACGACAAATGTGACCTTCGGAACCACCCCGACCCCAGAGGAAGTGTCGTTCACCGTCCTGTGACCACATCCCCCCGTCCTGGGGCCACAGCCCCCGTCCTGGAGTCACACCCCCCGTCCTGGAACCACACCCCCACCCTAGAGCCACACCCCCCGTCCTGGAACCACACCCCCGACGTTGGTCCGTGTCGACAACGGAAAATCGGTGGTCGGGAGTGAGTGGACTTTAGTTCGATGTCCGTTTAGACGGAAGGGGGTGGGGGGATGTAAGATTAAATTTCCGGTGTGAGGCAAGGTTCCTACGGAGACCCTAAAGGTCCTACCTAAAATTACAGCAAGTGATCAAAAGAACCGTCTGGCGAGTCGTCCCTCCCCACCCGACACCGGAACCAGGTCGATCCGACTGTCGTAGGAGAGAGGTTGGGCGGTCCCCTATAGTAAACGGGTGGACTCCCCGAAGGGGTCAGTCTTGGGTCTGAGACTCTCGACCCCTACAAGCGCCCTCCGTGACTCTGCGGAAGGAAGGGTCCCACGGAGGGAACTGGATGTAAGTCTTAACACCGGAGACTCGGAACTACCGTGTACCCAGTCGGGAGAAACCAATACACGAGTCGGGACAGACCGAGAAAACGCTGGGGTACCTGACATCAGGTGACTCGAGGAGGAGACAGGTTCCCTAAAAAGGTCCGTTCTTATGATCTTACCCAACGGTAAAGGAGGAGGTCCCCCCAGAAGGGTTGGGTCCTTAGCTTGGACTTGGAGACCACCGAGGACGAAACCATCCGCCTAAGAAACTCGTGACTCGGTGGACCCTTCGGGTTCCAATCGCACCCAGTCCGATCGGTAGGGCTGACAGACGTGAACCACGGCCTCCCATAAAACATACTCACATAGAGGCGTCCCCTGTGTCCGTATAGGATGTCACTTTGTGAATTGTGAGGGCGTTTCACTTTAAGAGAAACAACAAGAACGGTGGAGGGTTTGGAGGTTGGGTCAGGGGAGGGACCTTCATTGGTGACCCAGCAAACCAGTATAAGAGAAGAAGGTCCCACACAAATACCGTAGGTGTGCGTGTCCACGCATTATGCTTGTATTTGATATATCGCGAACACACCCTAAGGGTCTTCGACTTTGCCTTAGTCGACATCCACAACAAACGAGGACGAAGCAAACACGTCGGGGTTCACCGTCCCTAGACAGGATGCACTGTCGCGTATCCTTGACGGTCGGAGAAATTAATGTCGCTTCCCCAGACGTCCTGACTACCTAGGATTAAGTTAGTCCGGGGCTAATTACGGGAAAGGTCAACAAATACTAAAAGGTTAGAGTGTCCTCCATAACGTCCTTTGTGGGAGTCTGCATAGACGTTTTGAAAGAGGTGCCCTTTACAACCCTTCTTTAACGACCCCGGGTCCCGCACCTGTGATTGACAAAATTGTCTGTGACGGTTTAGAGGTACGCACCTCCAACAGGACTGCAGATGACGAGTCCGAGAAATAGATGTTATAGAGCAAATTAGGACTTTTGTACGGTTTTTCCCTCCCCCGAACAGAGGGGTAAAATGTCTTCGTCTTCGATCCTAAGTCTCGTCGACGGACCGATTTCCAGTGAATCGCGTCTTCCCGTCACGACCCGACCGAGGTCGACACACGTCCCCTCACCCGGCGTCCCCTTCGTCTTTTCTCGGTTCTCCCTGAGACCGGGGGTCCCGACCCGCCCCCCACGGGTACTTCCCTGTTTAAAGGAATTCTTGTAACGAGTCTTGACGCCCCTATGTCCCCGGGAAGACAGGGGAGGACGAGACAAAGGAACCCCGTTACTTCCGTCCAGTCATACCCCTCTTCGGCCCGGACAGATCGTCGGCCATGGGTTACACCCCGGACCAAAAGTCCATCGGACGTACGAACCTAGGGTTTGGAGGGGACCTTTAAAGGTCCGTGTCGGACGGACCTCCATACTCGGCGGAGAACCTTCGGAATATTAGACCCCATTACGACGACATTAACCGTAACAAAACGTGAGCGTTAGGAGAGCAATGGACTTTTGAGTGAGTGTCACCGATATAGACCTCTCCCAAATTAAAATCGTGAAACACCTAGAGTTCTCCGACTCCTCGGGCCAGAAAAAGGAGGCAGTAGGGGAGTGGGGGTAGGGTTAAGGGATCACATACGATGTAAGGCCGTCTAGAGACATGGACCGAGGGGTGGTTCCAGGGGGGTGGGGTGGGGCCGACTAGACCCTTGACGAAAAGAGGGGTCAAGGGGGAGAGAGGGAGGGAGTTCGGGTGGACATCTCAGAGGTAGGGAGGAGAAAGGTCGGGTAGGGCCAGAGACGGCAGTTTAACTAGAAGGATATCGTGCCTAGACTTGCACACGGAGGGGAGAGTTTTTGGGACGTCATGAATTGTAAATACCAGTTAAGTAAAGTTATTTGTCCGATTCTATTAAGTTACCCTTCTTGTCGAAAAAGTTAGTTGTCACGACCCTCTTTACCTGTAGGTGTACTCTTTCTTACTTCAACCTCGGGACGGAATGTTGGACCTTTTTGGAGTATCACGGAAGGCGACAGGTGTCCACCCCCCGAACTGGGGAGTCGAGAATACTGAGGAAGTAAGAAGGTTGTAAACAGGTCGAGACTGACACACGGTCCGGGGCAGGACCCCGACCTTATTCTCTGTCTGTCAAGACAGGAGTATCTCAGGTAGTCGGAGGAAAGACTGGTCGAGGGTGACCGGGTTTCAGTGGGGTTCAGGAAAGGTACGAAGTTAGTGTCAACGACGATGGGGATCACGGTTTGAGGGGTGGAGACTAGCACTCGACCTCAAGGACGAGTTTACGGTGGAGAAGGTTCTTCGGACGTCCTTGTGAGGGAGGGGACGGTTCGTCAAAGAAGTAGAGAGACTGACGAGACTGGAGGAACATAACTTAGCCAAGTGTGTGTAGGGGTCCTCCGAACTCGAAGGACTTATACCGTTTAGGGAACGACCTGAGCTAGGGACCCAACCCTTCTAGGGGACCTCTTCCCTTTCCGATGGGTGAGGTCATAAGACCGGACTTCTTACGGTACCTGTCACGTACCCCAACGTTTCTCAGCCTGGGTTGATTCGCTGAAAGTGAAATGAACAGAGAGAAAGACAGACTGAGTTCTCGGATTCTCGTTAAACAAATTTCTTATTTACGTTTAAAAAGAGACGACCACTAAATGTCGACCGAGAAGAAATTTTTTTTTTTAACAAATAAAAAAAACCGACACGACCCAGAAGTGACGTCCGAAAAGAGATCAACGTTCCTCGTCCCCGTCGAGAGGTCGACACCGGGTGCCCGAAGAGTAAGAGGACAACCCCTCGCACCGGAGACCTCGTCCATCCGACGGCATCAAACACCGAAGACTGGACACCTCGTGTCCGAATCAACGGAGCGTCGTACATCCTTGAAGGGTCTGGTCCCTGTCTTTGACGGAGGGTGCACCCGTCCACCTAAGAATACGTGACTCGGTGGTCCCTTCGGGATCCCGACCAAGAACGACCTTTTCCCTCTTACTAAAAGAAGGGCGGTTAAAGGTCGTGGACATTAATCATGCACTGGGTACAATATATGCACTTTTGACCCTTTCTGTCCATCGACGGAGGTGTGGGTCCTTCCCGTCCCGTTACCTTCACGTCGACAACCTTTTCGTGGGGTGAAAACAGACTACCTTTCTCCGTCAGAGGCCCGACCCGACGACCTCCGCTTCGGACCTGTGTAGTCTACCCGGTCGTCGCCGGAGAGTGGGGTGGAGGGCTGACACCTCCGACAGTCTTCGAGATTAGTTAGCTACTACGACTACGCCCGGACACCTCGTGCGTCGTCCCCGGTACTCGGGACCATCCCACCAAGACTATTAAGTAGGGTCTTCCGAGATAGTGGTGGTCCCCTACGGAGCCGGCCGAGTCGCTACGGGAAGGAGGCAACGGAGCTCAGATCCGGTCTGTCGAGACTGGTGCGCCCCGGGCCCTGGAAGGTTCGTCACCCGTCCCTGACTCGGGTCACCCCTCTCTTCCCACCCTTGTGCACAGACCCAAACGAGTGTCGGTGGGACAATCACACACCCACCCATTCTTTCCGAGACCCCCAAGTCCGGAAAGTTCTGGGGGATGAGACCGAAGGACCCTTGCTCAGTCCTAGGTCGGAGTTTACGGGGAGTGAACGAGGTCGTCGGGGTGTCAGAGGGTGAAGGATACCCGCCCCCAACGAAACACACACACCCCGCCCCGTTCTAACGAAGACCGAGGGGCCCAGACAATCCTGTTCAGACACGTCAACTCAGGGGTCCCCTTCCTCTGACACCTCTGTCCACTGGTCCAGGTCTTTATTTTGACCATTGGCGCCACTATGTTTCGTTCGGGGTTCGAGGGGGCGGAATCGGACATGACACCCAGCAGGGTCGGAGGAACCTAGTCCACTCCTGCGAACGTCCCCGACTCCTCAACTGGGGTCCAACCAGACCGGGGAGCCGGTCACGAGTATGGGCTGCAGAGTCACGAAGTCCTACGACCACGGGAAGAGGGACCCAAGCTCGGGTCTCACCCTCTACTCTCTCGAAATGCTACGAGGTAGGATTTTGACGGGACGTCCGTGTGTGCAAGTGTGTGAGGAGGGACCCTGGACCAGGCCGAGGTGGGAGTGGGGAGACGGGGTCGGACGGGACGGAACAGGTGAAAGGACGAGTAGAAGGGTAGAAAGACATCATCCCAGGAAGACCCCAGAAAGAGAGAGAGAAGGAATTTCATAAATAAATAAATAAACCGATGTAGTCCAGAATCAACGCCGTACGTCCCAGAAACTAGAAGCAACGTCATACGTCCTAGAAATCGACGTCGTACACCCTAGAACAAGGGACTAGTCCCTAACTTGGACCCGGGGGGACGTGACCCCCGTACCTCAAAATCGGTGACCTGGGGGTCCCTTCAGGAGACCCCAGAGAGAATTGGAGGTCCGGGACCGTGTACGTCAAGGGAGTTGGGTTGTCTACAAGGACTTTGTGGATGACTTAAGAACGGACCTCGATCCGTGACCCGAAGGGACTAGAGAGTCTTCCATTTCTTAGACGGACGTTACACCCTCTGGGTCCAAGTTAGGGACCCAAGCCTTCTAGGGGACCTCTTCCCTTACCGTTGGATGAGGTCATAAGAACGGACCTCTTAGGGTACCTGTCTCTTCGGACCGCCCGACGTCAGGTACCTCAGTGTTTCTCAACCTGTGCTGACTCACCGTTTGTGAAAGTGAAAAGAAAGTCCGTGACAAGGGTAAAATATCTACTTCTTTGACTCGTAGTCTCTCGACATCGTTGAACGGGTTTCGGTTTGTCGACCGTGTGCCACCGCGACTCAAGTTCGGGGGCCTTCATCGAAGTCTCGGACACTAACGTTGGAGAAACGAGTCAACGGAACCTATCATCCGACTTATTACCGAGGGGGATTTTGCAGGTGAAGGCTTAGGGACCTTAGGTACTTATAATTGTACCTTTTCTGAAACACGAACACTAATTCCTAAAAGTTTACCGCTCTAATAGGACCTAATAATGTGAGTGTTCACAGAAATATTCTCTCTACGTCTTCCTCGAATGTCTACCTTCCGTCCTCCGTTACGCTACTACCTTCCCCTCTGTCTCTAAATCGCTGCAATGGAAGGACCGAAGCTTCTACCTACATCCACGGTACTCGGTTCCTTACGTCGGGATCTTCGACCTTTCCCGTTATTGTATCTAAGAGAAGTTTCGGAGACTTTCCCCGTACCGGGACGTCTGCGGAACCAAAGTCGGATGACTTCGGCTAAAACCTAAAGACCTAAGGTCTTCATATTCTCCTCTTCATACATGACGAAACTCGGTGGTTCAGACCCCGTTAACCAATACCGTTGGCATCCTCAGCCTACGGGAAAAGGAGGACTTTCTCGGCTAAGTCGGAGGGTCCGGGGGTCAGCCCACGAGTGCGGTCGAGACACAAGGGACACTACAGAGGAGTACCGAAACTAGGACCTCCAACGACGTCGGTGACGGAGAGACGAGTGGGGTCGGACTCGGAGAGGAGAGTGAGGGTCGTGACTGGAACGGTCCCACCGTAGTAGGAGGTCAACGGGTTCCTGTCCGGGGTCGAGATCCCGTACCGTCTCCTCCTTTGAGTCCGAGCATCTTCCAGTCACGTACGGGCTCCAGTGTGTCGACCGTTCCCCGTTTCGGTCTAAACTTAAACCCGGACAGACTATTGTCTTGACTACGAGGGTTGTTGAGGAGTGGGCCACCTGTGAGTCATTTACAGGGACTTACTCACTGTTCCGTCCGTCTGTCGCCTTGAGGTCCCTTTTGTGTAATACCCTTCTCGATACTCTAAGACTCGTTTTATTCCTTCCGAAGGACCTTCTCCACGGGAACTTCCTACTCCCACGAGGTCCGTCTCTTATAGTGCTCGTTTCAGACTTCTGCCTTCCTCACTATATCGTCCTTCCCACTTCGCGACTCTCCTTGGACCTCTTTACTGCGGTCCGGGTCCAGCACTTCCCGGAACCCATAGTCCGACTTCGGACTCCTCCGGTGTCTCCAACCCCTTGTCCTCCCGTTTTAGGGGGTGTAACGAGAAATCCACTGAAACAAGCTGACTCACTGAAACCCCTCCCATCGGGCAAGGTAAACCTCCGACGACTCTACCCATTTTCGAAACCCCAACCCTAACTCTGGTTCCTCTATGTCTAACCCTGTCCCTTGGTCTGAGCTCTCGGTGAAACACCGCACCCCCTCCCCCGGTTACTCTGGACCACTGGATGACCAACTAACTAACGTATGGGAGTAAGTCACCTGTCTCCGAGCACAGTCATTTGTCTTCGTCCCTGTCGCGTTGACACTCAGCGAGTCAACACAGACTGAGACCCGCTGGGGTACCTGATATCCGGCGGTCCGAGGAGACAGGTACCCTAAGAGGTTCGTTCTTAGGACCTCACCCAACGGCAAAGGAAGAGGTCCCTAGAAGGGCTGGGTCCCTAACTTGGGCCCAGAGGACGTAGTGTCCGTCTTGTTCTGATCTCGTCGTTACGCCCCTCTTTAGGCCCACCGGTGGTCCCCATCCACAAGGTTTCCGTCGGCTGTGTCCCGAGTCCTCTGTCCAACTCCGACTTCTGTCTACTTCCCCTCTTTGACCCTTCCGACCCCACCGGTGTCCTCGTCCTCCTTACCTCGTTAGGCTCTTCCACACGAGTCTCCCACTGGTCCCGTGGGTGCTACTTCCTGAGTACTCTTTGACTGAGGAGAGGAGGAGTGGACGACGGGGACCTGCGGTTGGGTCGTGAGAAGAACCAGGGACACCTTACCCTGGAAAGGACCACCCGAGGTGAAACCCCTTTGGACTATCGTTTAAGGTTCGGTTATTCTCGTTTATTTACTCCCCACTAATGACTGTTATTCTCTCCCATGCGGTGCCCCACGGAGGTTTGTCGTCGAGAAGGTCATGCAAAATTCACGAGATATCCAGTAATTGATGAACTGTCTCTGTCGGACTGTGAATTTCGTTTCCTGAGACGTGGAGACAGTCCCTTTTTAGTTAGTCTTTACTTCTGTCTCGGAGGGACCGTAATTCTACGTGTCCCACCCGTCTGCCTCAAGCTAAATGTGTATTAAAATTCCAGGAGAGGTAACACACTTCACTCCAGTACCCATAAACTCCGGTAAATATTTAGGGTTTGACCTCAAACCTTTATAAATTGGAGGGGAACGGAAAAACCCCCCAACAACAATTGCTTTATAAAGTTTCTACCGTTTCATGACTCTATCCGAATTAGATTTCCGGTGGTGAACTAAGACAGTTCATTTTGATATGTCGATACTGACTTCGAAAATTTACAATGAACAAAAAATTTTACAAAACAAACACACAAACAAAGAGGAACGACGGAAAAGTGTAAGATAGAAGGTCGGGGCGAGTCCCTCTGGACTTCCGACTGGTGGGTGGGGACAGATTCTATAGTGAGGAAGGAGACTTTAGGTTCTCATTAATGACGGAGAAATTAATTGAACCGCTAATTAGTGGTGGACGAACCCTTTGTCGAAAATAACAGGAACAGGCAGAACGTACACCCTACGCCCACCAAGCCCCATCCCCCCCACCCACCCTTGGTTCGTCCGTCCGTCCGACCGAGAGGAGTCACAGGGTCCGACCCGTCCCAGACGACCTTCCTTTCCGAATGATAAGTCCCCTAGTCAAGGGAGGACCGAGACAAATCCGTCGACGGTCCGTAGTCCTTGACTCTACTCGGTCTCTATTCGGGGTTTTCTCGTCACCCATCGATCCTTCCATTAGATGGGACCCGGCGGAGTCCCAGGGATGAGAACGACAAGGGCAGACTGGTCTTACCAGGAAGGAGTAACCCGGAACGTCCAACTTAACACAGGGGAGTTTTCTATCCAAACTTTGGGATTGGAGGTCATGGACACTGACATTGGACTAAACCTTTATCCCAGAAACGCCTACACTACTGCAATTCTACTCCAGTATGACCTAATCTCATCCGGGACTTCGGTTACTGACCGTAGGAATGTTCCTTCGGTATACTTCTGTCTCTGAGTCTCTCTTGAACGACACGGTGGTTCGACCGAGGAGACGTTTGGACTTGGACCGACGACTCCCAGAGTCGGAAATAGACTAGCTAATTGGGAGGGGGTGGGACCACCGGGTCGCCATTTCTTAGACGGACAGTTACGTCCTCTGTGTCCTCTACACCCAAGTTAGGGACCCAACCCTTCTAGGAGACCTCCTCCTTTACCGTTGGGTGAGGTCATAAGAACGGACTCTTTAGGGTACCTGTCTCCTCGGACCTCCCGATGTCAGTCACCTCAGTGTTTCTCAACCCGTGCTGACTCGTGTGTGTGTACCATTAAGACTGGGATCGTGTGGGTCGAGGATGTAGGAGGTAACAGTCCCCTTCGGGAGAGGAGTGGGGTATAGTCTCTGGTGGGGCGTTAGTTTTACCGAGAGAACCCTTTGTCCCGCGAGGGTTCTTAACGGGAAGGGGCCCTTGTCGTACGGACGAGTTCAGTCAAACGAATTACTCTTGGGGACACGGGGGGGGATTCTTTTAGGAGGATGTACCGGGGTTTGGGAGTCTTCACCCGTTTCATGGGTGTTCCATGGGGACTTAACTCGTCTCACGAAAAATGAAGGGGACACTAATCTAAGGGGACACCAGTCCCTCCCTCTCCCCTGTCGTCCCTTGGTCCTAAAATTGTACTTCCGTATGACGGAGTAAGTATGACGGTTCGCGTCGTCGTGCCATATTAGCCAAGTGTGTTTGTCAAGTAGAAGATTGGGTAGAAGCCGAGATTGGATTGTAAGAGAAAACTGTCTACCCTTTGACTCCGGACCTGTGAAGTGTCCCTAAACGACGCATCCCTAGACTTCAGGTGACTACATTCGTGTAGGGTTCACTGTCGTAAAGAGTCGTGGAGTCAGAGAGGTAAGAACGACAAAATCAGGGATTTCACTTTCACTTTCACTTCAGCGAGTCGGCACAGGCTGAGAAACGCTGGGGTACCTGACATCGGATGGTCCGAGGAGGAAGGTACCCTAAAAGGTCCGTTCTCATGACCTCGCCCAACGGTAAAGGAAGAGGTCCCCTAGAAGGGTTGGGTCCCTAGCTTGGACCAAGAGGGAGTAAGGTCCGTCTGCGAAATTGGAGACTCGGTGGTCCCTTCGCCCCTCTACAGGGATTCGACACAGGTTGAGAACGTTGGGGTACCTGACATCAGACGGTCCAAGGAGACAGGTACCCTAAGAGGTTCGTTCTTATGACCTTACCCAACGGCAAAGGAAGAAGTCCCCCAGTAAAACTTGGTCCCTAGCTTGGGACTAGAGGACGGAACGTCCGTCTAAGAAATGGTTGACTCGATGTTCCCTTCGGGTTCGACCCCCGAATCGTCTCCTACCAAAGTTAGGTAGCTGGAGACCCTATACCCGGGTCGTACGAAGGTGACGCGGTGCGACGAGATGGAGGGTGAGATCTTCCTATAATTATGGGAGAAGATTCCCTACAAGGATCGGAATTTTTCTCGAGATCTTTGGATATACATGTAAAAGGTACTTAAGTTAGTTGTTTGTGTAAAACTCGTGGAGGGTCATGGTCCAGGACCCCTATGTCACCCTCGTAGTGTTTGGGCCACAGGACTGAAGTTCCACGATGCCTAAACCAGTCAAGTCAGAGAGTCGGCTCAGGCTGAGAAACGCTGGGGTTCCTGACGTCGTGCGGTCCGGAGGGACAGGTAGCGGTTGAGGGCCTCGAACGAGTTTGAGTACAGGTAGCTCAGCCACTACGGTAGGTTGGCGGAGTAGGAGACAGCAGGGGAAGAGGCCGGAAGTTAGAAAGGGTCGTAGTTCTAGAAAAGGTCACTTAGTCAAGAAGCGTAGTTCACCGGATAAACCATCTTTTCCTGTTTCTTCACGCAATGGAAGCTCCATCACTTCACAATTGCTGTCTCACACGTCTTCGTCACTCCTTTTCCGATGTCTAGAGTCCTCCTGGGTTTTCTCATCACCGCCGATGTACTTTTTTTTTTTTTTTTTTCAGTTTCTTACCTAGGACATTGGGAGATGAGAAGAAACGGAATTGGTTAGTCCGCAGTCGTAGCGGCCCGGCCGTCTGGTTAGTCTTCGGCCTTGTCCTCGAGATCAGCGGCTGTCTCCGAAGGGGCCCCTCACACCGGTCTCGGGCCCACGGGGCGGGGTGGGGAGGGCGGGGGCGGGGGTCCCGCCGCCCGGGGCGGGTCTGGGGCGGGTTCCGGGCGGGGCGGCGCCGGTCGTCGCGGCCGGGGCCTCAGGGACCGGTCGCCGGCCGACGACCCCTTCTCATAACAGAATTTGCGGCTTTTTTCTTCTTTCCGCCCTCCCACCCCTTGACGGTTCACTGGCCCTCTCCTAAATATTGTACAAGAAAGTGGCAGCTGTTATAACGTGTTACATACTTTCTCTGCCATAGCGGACCTGTCCTCGCACTCCCTCGCCCGTTCCATTCGGCGGGGGCCGGCCGACCAGACCCGCACCTCCCGTGGTCCTCCTCTAGGCCCGCGTGGAGGATGCGACTCGGCGACAGAAAGCGCCCCCAGACGCACGGCCAGGCGCGAGACCTCCCAGAGAACGCGGAACTCGTCACACCTGCGCCGGGGTTCTCGACGCCACAGAGGCTCCTCCTCACCTGCGCCGGGGGACTCGACTCTGCATAGGCCACTGCACCCCCCTGAGGACTCCGCCACATCTGCTCGCGTCCCCTCGGCCGACTCCGCGGGGGCGGGGCTTTAGGGCTCCAGCAGCTCTGACTAGGGATTCTGACCCCAACTGCCAGGAGGATTGAGCACCGCTCACTCTGACCTCTGAACCTGATACTGACTCGGTCGCTGGGCCCCCGTCCACTCCGGCACACCTGTGCGCGGCGTCTTGGTGCTCGTCCACATCTGCGTCCGCCCACCGTCTGCGTCTTTCAAACGGCCTCGCACGCCGCGACCACCGCGCCTCCCTCCCAGGCGCGCCCGCCCCTGGAGGGGGGTGGAAGTAGTGGCGGCACCCAAAGTCGGCGAAGGGGACCGGCCTCCGCGGGCTTGGGGCCTGGGGTCGCAGTCCTCACTGACTTGGCTCGGCATCTCCTTTTGGTCTTTAACTAAAGCTCGGAGAGTCCGTGTGAACGAGACAGAGGCGACCCCGAACCCCGTAGACGTACAGTGGACCCTCCTTAGACTCCCCGTCTCCAGCCGGACCACAGGTCTGTGCGCGACCAGTAGTCGGTCCCCCTGTGTTTGGGCAGACCAGGTTCGGGGCTCGGGACGAGGAAGAGAGGAAGGTGAAGACGGAGTCCCTCCTCTTTCTCACGACCCGACGACCACGACCCCACGTCTCCTTTGGACCCCCACCCCACATCCCTCCGGGACCTAGACGGAGGGTGACGGAGAACCCCCGAGGCCCACCGGCGTATCCAGGTCCGTTCCCTTACTTACCTCCTTCCTCCCGTCACCACTCTCCGTCTCATAACCCGTCCACTACTCACGAGTGGACGGAACTGGGGTCCCCTCACGACAGACCACGTCTAGTTCACCCTGTCCCATAGGTATACTGTGAGGAGACCTCCTCTTCCTTCTGTGGGTTGGAGCCAGAGACGGTGGTCCCTTCTCGTCTTCCCCCGGGTCTCCGACCTCCTCTACGGTCAGTCAGGTCCCAACAAGAACCCCCATCAAGACAGAGTAGAGGGCAATGAGAGACACGGCAGGGGTGGGGGTGGGGGGGTAAGACTGAGGATGTGGGAGGATCAGACACTAAGGCGGATGGTATCCAGGAAACGTGTACAACAAATGTAAAAAAAAACTAGTTGTTCATCAGTAGTTTGTAGATGATACAGGGTTCGTGTCCGTTGAGTCACCGTTTGTCCTGTCTGGAGACTGGAGAACCCCTGAAGGTCTGATCACGTCCCTTTGTCTACCACCACTTGTTCTTAGTCCTTTCCTTATCCCTGTCCTCCGTTAGAACTCACCGGTAGTCCTTTCCGAGGAGACGTCTCTACTGTCACTCAGTCTTCCCAATTACGGAGTAGTAGTCAGTGGAGGAGGTTCTTCGGAAGGAACTAGAGGGGACTGAACTGTGAAGGGGACACTACGAGAGCGTATCGGACCCTTGGGGAGGGAGGTCCCTGTAAAAATACCGTAATGATCCAATTACAAACTGAGGAGGGTAGCCAACATTCACGGTCCTCCCGTCCTGGACTCAGAATCCCACAAACCTCCGTTTAGCTTATTTCCTACTCATCTTAAAAGGGTCTTTTTGCCCTTGACGAGTCGGTCTAGTCCGTGGGTCTACCGTCTTTAAAAAGAAAGGGGAAGGGACTGGACCCAGGACCCGAGGCGTGGGGTAAACAACAGGTGTCTTTGTTTACTTTTCTTTGGTCGTCCGAGTCACTTCTTCTCCCGTCCCTCTCCGGACCGTGCCTACTGGGTGACTTCACGGTTCCGACCGGGAGCCCTTCGCTTCCCTGAGACCCCACCCCGCCACCCCTTCGGACCCCTGTCCACTCACAGAAAAAAGAGACTCGAGTCTGGTCGGATACGGAGTAAAAACACAGGGTCGAGACCCTCCGAACCAAAGGAAGTTTAGGGTGAGACCCTCTTTCGCCCCCAGTCGTCCCAGGGGGCCTTCCGGCCCCATGTCCCTGTGTAACGGACGGGAGGAGGGGGTGTAGAACCTGTCTGTCGTGGGTCTCAGCCCGGAGGCCCGGTGTCTGTCGTTAGGTCCATTAGACGCCAAGTAAATTTGAGGCCCGACCTTTCCTCCTTAGTCCGAATCTCCCGGTGGAGAATGAAAGTAAAAAATCAAAGACAGGAGTCACTTAAAGAGGGAGGCCCCGAGGCAGTCTGGACACGCGGACCGTCGAAAGGCCACCTCTAATGGCGAGAGTGTCCGCGGACTGTTTCGAAAATCGTGGGGGTGGAGGTGGGAGGGGTGAAGTCCCCTGACTCGCCGGAGGCGCGTGTCGATCTGTCACAGACGCACGAAATGACTCCGAGGCCGTCCCTACGTTACTTTTGTCCGAGCGGTGGGGGTGGGGGTTGGGAGGACTGACCTCAGTGAAATTTTTTAATTAAACGTCACTAAATTAGGGAAGACAAGACACCCCTAGTGGTCGTAGAATTTCTACATAAATTTAGTCTAGTGACAAGGGGCAATTTGGAAGTGACGGAGGGGGCGGGTCGTCTTTCTCGTGACCTAAACCTCAGTCACAAAGTGACGGTTCAAGAGGATTACTCACCCGACACACTGGAACCCGTTTAATGAATTGGAGAGACGCGGAGGTAACCGAGACCTTTGACTCCAATTACTATTAGGAAGGGAGTGTTCCACAACGCTCCTAATTTAATCTATTACAAGTCCCTTCTCGGTGCGTCACGGTCCGGACACAAAAGGTAAGAGGGTTATGATCGACCCGGAGATTACTCGGACCACTGGAACTCGCCCGGTGAGTCGGCGAGGACCGGAAGCTAAAGACGTAGACTTTTCGAGTCGCCAACGGGATCCTCTCCTACGGTGACTCGGGGGGTGGAGGTCGGGACTCGGGGTGGGTTGAGGAGGACGGGAGACGGTCTGGGGGGTGGGGGTGGGGGTCGGGAGTGGTGGGGGAAGGAGCAATAGGTCCGAGAGTCAAGATTAACCTCTCCCAGGGGGAGGGGTCGACGGAGAGGAGGACCGAGGGACACTTCAGCGTCTCGACCCTGGGGTCCCCGGACGGCAAGAACCGAGAAAAAGTCCTCGTTAATCGGTGTTCGGAACCTCCACCGGAGTCACCCGCACACCGGTCCGGTGACCTTCGACCCTGAGACGAGGCAGACACCGGACGTCCCGAGGGGGTCCGCGACCCCAGGGGTAACGGTCACCGCCCCTCCGTCTCAGGAGCCGTTTCGGTAAAGGTAAAGACATGAAATACTGAGGAACTTCGGGGCTCAGACTCACATTTAATCAAGATGGGACACGAAAACAACCGTTGACAGACAAGGAACCTTCGCTCCCCGAAACAGTCCTTCTTGTTTCGATAAACCACAAAAAGTCTAAACCCCCTTCGCTCGAGGACCCCCTCCCGAGTAGCGAAGAGTCACAGTCCGCTCTCAGGAACCTAGAGTCTGAGGAGCCAAAACAAACCCCAAAAATTGAGGATACCGAAGCCTCAGTGTATACAAATACACACACACAACCGACTCCCTAAAAAAGGGGAGGAAAAACCGAACGTCTCACATAAGGTACCTTCGATTAAGGTCCCTGACTTGAAAAGTTTAGTGACGAAGTTGTCGAAAATCTTTAGACCTGGATCAATGCGGACAGTAGGTACACATTTCTAAATCTTTTTTTTAAGGTTTGGGCTCCCACCCGTGAACGACCTCTGGACTCCAGTCTCGACTTTACAGCTTGCGGAGAACCCTGCCCTCCCCAGACCTCCCCTTGCGCCAGACGAGCCACGGTCTGTAGACCTATAAAACTTTTGTAGACCCACCGACCTAAAAAGTCCAAAGACGGACTGTAAATTATAGTGTTTGTGACTTCGACGGAGGTCAGGGGTACAGGGGGCGCGTGGGTGATGGCGTAGGGTTTGTGTGTGGGTCGGGGAAGGGAGGGAAGGACTGCCATTCTTTGTAGGTAAGAAAGGTTAAGGGGTCGCAAAGGGGGGATGGCCTTTAGACTACCCGAATACTGTAGTACCGACCGACGACTCGCTACTTCACCTACGGTGTTTCTTTAGGCTGTATAGTCTACCTAAGACATTAGTCAAAGGGAAGCCGACATCATTGTCCGCGCTTCAGTCCTCCTAGACTCGAAACAAATTTTTTGTTTTTTATGTTGATTCTGAATTGGACATAAGTTATGTAAAAAAAAAAGTTTTCACTTGTCTGGAAAACTTGTAGTAGGATAAACTTATCTTTACGACCAAAAATACTTTACTTTCACCGATTATTTGGTCTGGACTTTGACGGACCCTTGCGTACAAGGTAGAGACAACTCAAAAACACACAGGAATAAGTGATTATTTCCTCCTTGACCTCTGCAAAAGAGAGAGAAGCAATAAGTTTACCCTATCACAAAAATAAAAAAACCTTCGGTTATTTCAAGTGACCCATTTAACGACCAAATACAAAAAGGTCCTTAGGTAAAAATACCTCACTGGAACCTGGACTGGGCCAGACGTTTGTAACAGAAAGGGAGACGACCAAAAAGACCGACACTTTGACAATTCACCTACGTCAATCGGACGAAAAGTCTGAGGAGACACGTCCCTTCCCGACCCTGGACCACCCGGTCCAGTCAAGCTCCCTACTTTTTTTGCGACACTTTTCTATCTCGTCCCCTTCTCTGTCATTTCCCCCGACACTGCACTCGGGGTCTCGTCGGACTGTCCCCCTCGGGTGGCAGGAGGGGCAGGAGGGCTTCCCCTCACTCCCTGGAGTCTTTCTCGAGGACTGACTCCGTCGAGCGGGTTTACGTCCGAGCCCGATCTCCTTCGAGTCCGAAGGTCCACGACACGGACGGTCCGGGGGTCACACCCGTGCACCCAGAGTACCTGGGCCCACCCTCAGAGTCGAGGAGGCACCTGTTCGACACCCCGGGAACTGGAACGTCGGGACACTCACCCGTATTCCTGGGGTGGAACGGACGACCTTCCTCGCACTACGATCTGCGACGGGTGCTACGGGCAGGCGAAGAGTCTCGACCCTCTCCGACCCCCTCTAAGACCTCAGTTCAGGTGAGACGACCGGTGCGGGGCTCACTACTGGAACTGGACACATTACAAGAGACACGGAACCAAAGGAGTAGACAGTTTGGTCGTATTATCGTTCTGTCTGGAGTACGGACCCCGTCGACTTTCTTGGTTGCATCGCGCACGAGTGGTTCGGAAGCGAGAGTGTCCTCTACACGGGACTCGGGTCGTCCGTCCCACGACCGAGCCTGACACCCCGGACCCTACCCCTCCCCACGCAGTCCGACTCGTCTCGATCTCCTGTCAGTTCCTGACTTATGTCGGGGCGAGGGGAGAGTCGTGTCTTGAGAGGTACCGAGGGGCGACGGGTTTCCCTTGTTTCGAGGAGGGAGTAGGCCCAGGCCCGGAGAGTGTGAACCCGGAGGACGTGACAAGGGAAGGGAGAGTCGACTTCGTGCGACAGAAGAGACCTGAGTCATGATTTCCCATCCAGTGCAAAAGGTCGGGGAAGGTATTGAAATAAGACACAAGAAACAGACCTACTTAATTAAACTAGGAGTGTGGTTGGGTACGTTCCAATAGTAAGGTCAAAATCTCCGTTTCTGCCTTCGAAGTCCCCAATTCAATTCGGGGTCCCCAACCCGAGGGCGTGGTAGGTGACTTGGGGGTGGGGTGACCGAGGTGACTCGGAAGGAGGAGGACAAAGGGTGGAGTAGGGCTTTCGGTCTCGTGGACGGAAGAGTCCTACGGACAGGGTGGAGGTGGACGGTTCTGAGAGTTCCACATGGTGGAACCGGTTCTCTAGGGTCGAGTGGGAGGTCGGAACAGCAGTCTACTTGCGACCCCCCGGGGCACACGGGACCCCAGGAACAGGAGGAGAGGACGTCCGGTCCTCGACCCGACACCGGTCGGAGTCCAGGGAGAACTCCGAGAGTGACACACATTCTGCACCCTTGAGGATGTCGTCGAGGGGTGTGGGTCGGACTGAAGAGAGGGGTTGAGGTCCGGACAGGACGGCTGCGGAAAAGGGAGGTGTAGAGGTACACCTACCGGTCCCAAGTCGAAGTGAGTCGTCCAGTGTTGGGCTCGAGAACTTTAAGTACGGGTGGCGGAAGGGCAGAGTCCATTACCGTGGGAGTAAAAGATGGGTGAAGGGGTCCGGTGTTTCGAACCCTAACAGAAAGTGCGGCGAGAAAAAGTATTAGAACTCGAGACAGACGGGGTGGGGGTCAGAGTAAGTGGTAGTCGTTTATAGTAACCAACATAAAAGTTTTATAGGGTCGTCAAGCTGGGGAAGAGGTGGACGTGACGGGTGGGTGTACTCCCGTCGTCGGAGGAGCGACGAGAGGACGAAGGGTGAGGCAGGGACCTTAGGTAAGGGGTACTTCGTCGGTCACTACGATAATCTTGAATCTGGGACGGGAGGAGACGGGTCTTGGGTCGTTACCGAGGGTCGAGTGACTCCTAGTTTCGTCTCAGGACGGGCCCCGGGGACGAACCAGGGAACGACTGGAGTCGAGGACGGTGGGGGTAGAGCGAGTGACAACAGCAATCAGCGAGTCAGTACAGACTGAGAAACGTTGTCAGGCTCTCGTAGTTAAGAAGCCCTGAGTCGGAAGAGTAGTCAGGTCGAAAGTGTAGACACGCACTGATGACTAGAACAACAAGAAGGTGCACATAAGGGTGGATTCCTGGAGGCGTGAACGACAAGGAAGAGGGGTCATAGATGAAAACCAAGAATTGTGGTGCGGGAGCGAAGGAAGTCTCTAGTCTAGGTTACAGGGGACGAGTCTCTCTTAGAGGGACTGGTGGGAGGGGGTAGGAGGCGGGTGAGAGAACAGGGAAGAGGTGAGACGACGAGGAGACAAAGGGAACGGGACTACAGTGTGCACACACATAGACAGTGATCCTTCCTACACTGGACATGTCCCGTCTCGGGGGAAGGGGCAGAAGAGTGACGGGAAAGGGACCACAAACAATTTGTAGACTACTTACTTTTCGGTCTACCTACCTAAGGCACGGCCCTGTCGCTTATACCTTGTGGACCGGACAAGGCTCACGGCACGAACCACAACCACACTACACGCACTTGTTCCGGAGGACCGGGTGAGTGTCCCGGGATCAGACGTCCGTCTCGTGGTCCGTTCTTTAGTGTTCCGTCCACCTTCCCCTGCCGCAGGCCCTTGTTCGAGTCTCCCCTTGAACCGGGTCGACCAGCCTCCCTCGAAGGGCTTCCTCCCAATGAGACCTTGTACTTCTCCTAGACCCGTCCCTCCTCCCGGTCCACCTATGCTCCCGTCACACGAGGTTTCCGATTTCTACCCGGACGACCCGTCCACTGGCGACTAATTTTCGGTCATCCGGGTCCACCCATTCTCTCTTCCCGTCCAAAAGGTCCCACCCCAATGGTCCACCCCTTTCCGAGGTTCCACCGGCACACACACCCGTCACACCGACCACCCCCACTTGACCCCTTCCAGAATTCACGACGGAACTCTCCACAATCCTCCTCATCGTCCCGGACCCGACCTTGGAACCGAGAGAGGGAGGTTGCCATACTAGGACCTGCGTAGTGAAGGGGAAGGAAGTCGAGTCGAAAGGGTAGTCACCTGAGGACTGAGACACGGAAAAGACGGCGTACAGGTCGGAGTGTCTCTGCCACTGAATTCGGACCTTCCTCCCTAGGCCTCATCTCTCTTACGGACCTTCTCGTACTACTCGTCCCCCTTGCCTTACACGTTTCTGTACCTCGGGACGAGGGTCCACGTAAACAGGTCAACGAGGGTCCGTCCCTTCTGTTACTCCCCCGTCCGACCGAGAGGGGTTACCCCTGTCGTCACGGGCCAAGACGTCGAATCCCTGGTGGGTCGAAACCGGAGTGGGAACCGAGTGTCAGGACTCTGTCCAGATCCTTCGACCTCTTCGGTTCCAAGTCTCGTCCCTCCACTGACCGTCAGTGTGCTGGTGTCCCGATCACTTACCGTCTGTCTCCTGAACTTAGGTCTGGGTGGACCGGGAAGTGGGACGACAGGGAAAGGTTCTGACTCAGTGTAGAACACCCGCCCGGTCCAGACCCCCTAGGTCCGGTGTGTCCACTCTCGGATGAGTACGGTCCGAGGTTCGGACTCAGGGTGTGGGGGTACCACCCCGACGGGACGAGTTCCGGTGAAGGAGAAAACCCCTTCCACGGAGTCCGGAAACCTTTGGGAGACTCGGAGAGGGGAACCGACTGTGAAAAGACTTCTGAGACCTTCGAGGGTCTTACAAGGTCCTATTAACTGAGGGACCTCGGAGGGTTGGTGGGGAGAGTGTCTCCAACCACAACAAATCAGTGATTCAGTACAGATTGAGAACACTAGGATACCTGACATCGGGTGGTCCGAGGAGACAGGTACCCTAAAGGGTCCTTTCTTAGGACTTTACCCAACGACAAAGGAAGAGGTCCCCTAGAAGGGTAAGGTCCCTAGCTTGGGCATAGAGAACGTAGAAGACGTAACCGTCCGCCTAAGAAATGGTGACTCGGTGGACCCTTCAGGTAGGGGTAAAATGTCGAGTCCTTTGACTCCGAACCTCTCCGTTCAATGGGTTCCCTCCGTGTGACCAATTAACCCCTACAGGTCGACGCAAGTGAGAGACTTACGCCGAAACCCCTGTCCTCCCGGACCGAGGGATATGTCGACTCTCGACCACGACCCCCTTAAAGTCCCTCGATTAATGTCGGATGTGCTTCTTGAAAGAAGGTTTACACGGGTTCTACCTTAGAAACGTTCTCAAAGTTGTTGGAGACGTTCACCTCCCTCTCTAATTACAGTTTTTCGTAACAATCTGACTCGTCAGGTTCATACAAACTGGAAAGGTTCGGAGTCAAAGGAATAGACACTTTACCCTTATAATTATGGATCGACAGTCTCCGTAAGGAACAGTTTCTCGGTTGTCTTCCACGGGTGATTCACGGTGATAGGGGGAGGACCCCGAGGGTTCGAAGGGGATATTGTCGGTTCGAACCTCCCATTTCACCCTTTCCCCGAGGAGGTTGTCAGGACTAAGACCCCTCGTCGGGAGATCTGGGATGGCGGAGGGTCTGTACCCCTCGACCACCCACCGAGTCCGACCCCAGGGGTCTGTAGACAGCCGACCAACGTAGACAGTCATCCCGGTACCCAATGGAACTCATTGCCCCTCCGGGGTGCTACGGAACAAAACCGAGGTGTTACGGAACAAACCGAGGTGTCGTGTCAAACACCCTTAGAATCAAGGGGTTGGTCCCTAACTTGGACCCGGGGGACGTCACTTTCGAGTCTCAGAATCGGTTACCTGGAGGTCCCTAAGGGGGGTTGTTACTGAAAAACTTTTCGTGTCGAAACACCCGTCCACGGTTGGAGAACGGTGGTGACTGAGCCCGGAGGTCCTCTATCTCGAGTGCAAAGTGGACACATTATTGGAGTGACGCAGGGTGGGTCCGGTTCGGGGCTCGGAGGGACGGGAGGTCTCGAAAGACCGAGGGACCAATCCTTTACCGAGTTACGGTCCTGGGTCTGTCGCCCCACTGAGAGTACGGTTACCCGAGGTAGAGTCACGAGGTCGGTCAACCGTACATATCTCGTGGAGGAGACACGATGTTTGACAGGACTGGAACCGAGTTTATTAAGAACTCCACCCGGTCGGACTCTAGAGTACAACGAACTCTCTTTTGGTTCCAAACCCCTCTTCGTCCTCGAACCGAGTCTTCGGAGTCTCGGCCCAAGACGGGGACCCATACTCACGAGAAACGTAGGACACAGGGGATCCCCTTCCCCTACCGGCACCTCCTTCGGGACCAGAGAGCCGGGGGCCCCTCCCTACCCGGGTCCGACGCGTCCTCCTGTCTAGACCCAGGACTGAGACGGGGGTACAGAAACGTGTAACACAAGGGGGACGAGTGATACAGGAAGGACCGTCCGCGGAGGGAGGGGACCCAGAGAGATCCGAGTTAGAGTTGGATGAAGACACATCGTCCCGTCACGTGGGAGTCTAGGTCACCGGCGAAAAGTTTAGGACGGGACGGGGGGTGACTTGAACCTTCCCTCTGCGCACCACGTCCCTTACCGTACCCGTCTCCGGTCTCCAACACTCGGGACGGAAACGTTCGGTGTAGTCGGCCCTCCCACCTCGGCCGTCTTCCCCCTCCGGACCCGACCCGACGAAGAGAGGTGAGACCCCGACCCGGGTCCGACCGGAGACACGGGCCGGACGGGAAGAGGAGGAGGAGTACAACTTCAGAAACACGGAAATTCGGGGACGAGTAACCGCAAGGGCAGGTAGAGAAGGACTCGGTGTGGGGGAGTTGTGGGAGGAAGGGGTGGAGATGGGGGGTGGGGGTGGGGCGTCGCAAAAGGGTGTCGAGGTTCACGGTGGAACTACACTCGTAAGTCCCTCACTGGGTCCCCCAGTACGCCCAAACACAGGATGGGTTCGCACCGCCATTCCAGCAGTCGAGTACAAGACCGAGACGGGGAGCGCGGATCCACGAAGAACGAGGCATCCTAATGTCATCGACGAGGGTTGAGTGTCCCAAGAGATCCCCTAAATTACTCCAACACGATTATTTCGTCGTTTGGTGTGGTGGAGGCTTTCAACCGGCCGACCCTGTAAGTGCAAGTACGTGCAGTAATAATCATAAACGTTCAGAGAACTCCCTTCCCGGAACACAGACCACAGGACGGGCACCGTTCCGTCTTCCACCCCCGAGAACCTCTGAGGAAGATCTTGTTTACCCGTCGGACACGAGGACGCGTTTACACTCGAGATTATTTTGATGGTCATTGGATTTAGCAATGGCACACAACTTACGGACGTAGTGGCAAAATTAGGGCTGATGGGCAGTTGCACCCTTAACAATCTGGGTAAACCGTCTATTATATTAACTCCGAATCGCATCCAGACTTTGGGTCTCCCACCCGTCAACTCAACAGTGAGTGCAGACTTAGACGCATACCCAACCCATTCTGACAGGACTACACACACAAACACGAGTCAACGGAGACCGAGAAACTCTGGGGCACCTGACACCGGACGTCTGGGGAGACAGGAACCTTGAAAGATCCGTTCTTATGACGTCACCCAACGGTAAAAGAGGAGGTAACGGGACGATACGGGAAACGACTTATTAGGTATACGGGGGAAGAGAGGGAGGACCTACGGGAAGGGGTAGTATTCCAGTGGAGAAGGGCCAGTGACCCCACTCCCTTACTCCTAAACCCCTGGACTCTACTAGACAGACGAGTACTCAGGACACGGGATACTGTGTGGGTGTACGCACACGTGTGTGTGAACTGGAGACAGAGTTGGGTCGTGGTCCCTTCGGACCCTGGAACGACCCCCGAGACCCGTCGAGTGTACTGGAGAGACTCGAGGTCGAAGGGGCAGACAAGTCACTGGGGTGTTGACGTAGGTGAGACAGATGAGTCGGTCCGACCTAAGCACCGAGTTCTTCCTGTTACTTGCACGTCCTAATTTCTCCTGCACGAGTGAACGAGTCAGCACAGGCTAAGAAACGCTGGGGTATCTGACATCGGGTGGTCCGAGGAGACAGGTACCCTAAGAGGTCCGTTCTTGTGACCTCACCCAACCTAAGGGAAGGGGTCCCCTAGAAGGGCTGGGTCTTTAGTTTAGGTGAAGAGGACACAGAAGACGTAACCGTTCACCTAAGAAATGGACCCTTTGGGGTTTCCCCTTCTCGTCCCTGCACATTTCACCACCGACTCCCACCACAAGTCTCCTCAGGGGCGACGACCCGAGGTAGACCCGAGTGATCCCTTCCACGAAATATTTGGTATTTAGTAAGTCTTAGTTCACTCCCGACCCGGTCGGGACTTAGTAGAAGGGACCTTGAGTCTAGACCCTCGGTGGGTATCTCCGTGGGTGGAACGTCCTCGGAACCTCTCTCACACCCGTCGGGAGTCCGTCCCCTCCCCGAAACACACGATTCAGCGAAGTCAAGACAGGTTGAGACGTTTCGGTACCTGGGGTCCACGGAGACAGGAACCTCTAAGAGGTCCGTTCTTATGACCTCACCCAACGATATGGGAGGAGGTCTCCTAGAAGGGTTGGGTCCCTAGCTTGGTCTCACAGAATTCAGAGGACGAAACCGTCTACTGAAAAAATGGCGGTCGCGAGGCTCCCCGAAACCCTGAGGAGTTTCATCGACGTACACCCGATCTCGACGGTCACCGGTCCCCTGTTTCCGTCCCGACTCCGACCTTCCTGGACGAACCCACAGCTCGGATCCCGTCCGGTCACACCCGTCCTCGTTCGGGCCTGGGACGTCTCCGAGCGAGTGAGCAAGAAAGTAAGATGTGTAATTTTTTTATACAAAAGCAAACAAACAAAATTAACCGACGTCACCCAGAATCAACGTCGCGCGTCCTAGGGGGTAGAAACCACGCCGTACTCCCTGGGGATCAACGCCGTACACTCTAGGTCAAAGGTCTGGTCCTTGGCTTGGGCACGGGGAGACGTGACCGTCACACCCCAGGAATCGGTGAGTTGGTGGTCCCTTCAGGGGACGAGTGACGACTCAGGGAGTAAACACGGGACGTCTGAGGGACGAGTCACGACCCGTGCTCCGTCACCCGTTCTGGGGACGGGAGTACCTCTAGTGAAAGTTTACCTCGTTATATCTGGTTTTTGTATTATTTCTTCGTTTTGTCCTGAAGGGACCATCAGGTCCCCAATTCTGGTGGACAGTTATGGCCCCTGTGACCAAGTTAAGGATCAGGGCCTTCTAGGGTCTACGGTACCCCGTCGATTCGGGCACACGGGATTGATTCCTCGGGCGCGAGATCTCGGGCTCTCGGTGTTGACGACTTCGGACGCACAGGACGCCGGGCACGAGACGCCGGGCACGAGACGCTGTTTTCTTCGGTGGCGTCTGTCTTCGGACACGTGGTGTTGACGTCGCGTCGGGGGCGAACGGAGTTGATCTCTTTCGGGTGAACGTCGTTGTCAGCTATTTATTTATCTACTTTTGTAAAGAGTCCTTGTCTTTTTTTTTTTTTTTTCCTCATTTTATATAATACCGGGTCTCACTATTCGTGATTTTTCTTTTGTCTTTTCCCTTTGTTCCCCACCTACAGAAAAAGTACGTATTTACTCCGCAGGTTCTTTCCAGATTAACTCTTTCACTGTAAACTCGTTTCGACCGTTCCTCCACTCCTCCACTCAGTCTACCGAGAGATCCCCTCTCACAAGGTCGGTCTCCCTAGTCGGTCCCGTTTCTCGGCCTCGGCCCTCGCACGGACCGTGCCGGCTCCTTATCGTTCCTCCGGGCGCACCGACCTCCCTCACCCCGCCCGCCCCACCCCCCTCGACCATCGTCTACTCGAGTCTCTCCTTTACCCCCGGTCTACCACTCCGGAGGACCTGAGTGGTAAATTTTCCTAGGGAGACCGACGACTCACCTCTAGTCTGACCCCCTCCCCGCTCCCGTCGTGGTCCCTCTGCCTATCCTCCGACAACTTTTATCAGATTGTCCTAAGCGACTACCTAACCTACACCCTCTCGCTCTCTTCCTCTCTCGCGCGTACTCGCTCGTCTCCACAGTTCCTACCGAAGCCTCTCAAGACCAGTTTAGACCAGTTTACCGACCCGGATCTCCGAGCCTTCCCTCCGGTTTCTAAGGCACTTCCCACCCGACCGACTCGGGGCTTCCTAGTTTACGGGCACCGGTTCTCCCCAGAGATCGAACCGTCGGGGACCACCTAATCTTTCGACGCTAAAAGACACGGGTACTCCCGATGTCCCTAGGGTCGGGTCGGGATCCTTCCCCGTGGAAGAGACACGAGACCTGACGCCCAACCCGAACTCGACCAGTTGCCGGTCATGCTTGGGAGAGGTGCATAGGAAGGACCGGTAGGTGAATAGGTAGGTCAACAGGAGGGACCGGTGGGAGGGAGGAAAGAGAGTGGGTAGGTCGGGGTGGAGTTCGTGGGGTCGATGGGTCCGTGCCAGGGTGTGTGGCCCCGACGCAGGGACTTGGGTCGGTTGGCGGGAGACGAGACCACCTAACTCGTCTCTCGCCAGGTCCGGACTTCGTTGACGAGGTGCCCCGTCTTATTCTGGTCTCTTGTGAGAATGAAGGCAGGTTGAAGTCCAGTGAGTTATACAGACACTGGTGTACAGTAGATTGCCCACTTGTAAAGATTCAGTAAAGCATGATTCAGCGGCAGTGATTTTTCGAAACCAGTCCAGTACGGAGGACCAAACCCAAGGTCCTTTCTACTCGTCTTAACTCCGAAGGTACGATGGTTCTGAGTCCCGACCCCAGAACCCCACCCCAACCCCCCGCAGGGTTCCTCTACCAGAAATATGGGTCCGTGTCTCGCCCTCTCCCGTGAACCCCACCTCCGTACCCCTACGTCTGACCCTACCCACACACCTCCAATCACCGGGTCCACCCGGGTGGTGCCTCCCAGAGTATCCGGGACCCCGTCGTAGACCGGAAACAAGTCTCCCGTCAACGCCCCCGTACCCCTCAAAGACTCGACCCCTTACTGGGTGAGATACGACCTCCGGGGTACCTCCTGTTTACTCTTTTCCACTTACCAAACTCAGTCCCTCTGGTCACTCCTCCGACACTGGAACTAGTCATCCCTGCGACTCGAGACTGTGTCCTCTTACTCCCCAGTCCCCCTACCCCATTGAAATATCTAGACTATTTACCGCCCCCCACGACGAACGACCCCAGGGTGGTAAAGACTGGTGCAGTGTGGTCTGTCCAAGGGTGTCGTGACGGGAGAGGGACCTTTTCAGGGATAGGAGTGGACTGGGAGACCTGGAGATCATGGACCCCGGTGGGCCCTGGGGGTGGGGGATGTGACCGCGGTAGCGGTTCAGTGAAACTCCAACCGAGGGTTTAAGAAGGGGTCCCATAGGGAGGAGACGTGGATGACGGGGTCCGACTCGGGACGGAGAAGTCCGGACCTGATTCCGGTACCGGAGGAGCACTGGAATACGGAGGTCGGAACATGACGACCCGATAAGTGGATGTCTTCTCAGTTTCCCTAGATAGAAAGATCTTGGACTCAGATCCTTCCGGTGGGAGGAGGAGGAGTACCAAGGCGAAACCGGGCTCTTTTGGGGTGGGTCGTGTCCGGGAGGAGTCGACGGACGAGGGGAGTGACATCGGTTACGAAGGGTTGGGGTCTGACTTGAAGAACAAGGACGAAGTGAGTAAACCGATTCCAAATAACACACGGATGAGGTCCGTCCGTGGTCCGTACGTAGCTTCCAACCCTTGACATACTCTCCTCTACCTGAGTCAGTATCCCAGACCCTTGTCCAGTCCGGAGATTATAGAGTCAACCATTTCTTAGGTGGACGTTACGTCCTCAGAAGCTAAGGACCCAACCCTTCTAGGCGATCTCTTCTCTATCCGAAGGGTGAGGCCACCAGAACCCGAAGAGAACACCGAGTCGACCGTTTCTTAGGTGTGTGGTACCCCCTCTGGACCCAAGTTAGGGACTCAACCCTTCTAAGGGACCTCTTCCCTTTCCGATGGGTGAGGTCATAAGACCGGACCTCTTAAGGTACCTGAGGTACCCCAGTGTCTCAGTCTGTGTTAACTCACTGAAAGTGAAAGTGAAAGTTCCGGAGAGATCCCGAAGGGCCACCGTGACCACCAGTTCTTGGACAGACGATCACGTCCCCTCGATTCTCCACCCCCAAGCTAGGGACCCAACCCCTTCTAAGGAACCTCCTCTCGTGCCTTTGGGTGAGTTTATAAGAACGGACCTCTTAGGGTGACTGTCTCCTCGGACCGTCCGATGCCAGGTATCACAACGTTTCTCAGCCTGTGCTGACTTCACTGAATCGTCCGTGCGCACGTGTTCCGGAGAGATTCCTGGTCTGTAGACTCGACTCTCCTACTTGTCCTTCTCCATTCCCCTTCTCACGAAGTCCTTCTTCCTTATCGATCTCGTTTCCCGGACCCGGCCTGTGGTCGCCCGAACCTACTTCGCCCCAGGACACGGGTGTAGTTCCGTAAGTGATGGACCATGGGATGGGAACAGGGTCCAACCTTCGAACCCTCCCCGACCCTGGCTCGGACCCGTCCACTACCTCGGTCCAGGACCCCCCCCCCTCACACCCCATCTGACTCCACACCCTGTAAAATATTAATTTTTTTTATCGAACTATTAGTAGTAATTTTTAGAAATAACTCTATATTGAGTGTCTGGTATTTTAACTGGGAAAACTTCGTATGTCAAGTCATCAAAACCCGTACAAATATCTTGACCCGTTGGTACTGGTGATAGACTAAGGTCTTGTTGAGGTAGTTGGGGGTTTCTTTGACATGGGCAATCGTCAGTGAGAGGTGGAGGGGACGAGGGTCGCGGACCGTTGGTGATCAGGTGAAAGACAGAGACACCTAAACGGTCAAACCCTGTAAAGGGTGTTTACCTCCGTCTGTCGTACACTGGAAAACACAGACCAAGAAAAGTGAATTGTATTAAAAAAAAAATTTCTAGGTAAGTATAACATCGTACTTAATCACAGTAAGGAAAAATACCGGTTTATTATAAGGGAACTTATCGATCTGAGGTAAAGGTGGAAGTAACCAAGTAGTCAACAACTCGGAAACTTAACAAAGGTGAATCTCTGATAATACTTATTACGAAGGGTCCGCCAAGTCACCATTTCTTAGGAGGACGGTCACGTCCTCTGTACCCAAGTTAGGGACCCTGTCATTTTAGGGGACCTCTTTCTTTACCGTTGGGCGAGGTCATAAGAACGGACCCTTTAGGGTACCTGTCTCCGGGACCGTCCGATGCCAGGCACCCCAGCGTCTCAGCCTGCCCTGACTCGTTGACTTGTCGCTATCGTTGTACTTATCACGGCGATGTCTGTAAGACGCATTTAACAGGACACCCACACACAAGTAAAGAATCTCCATCTTGACAACCCAATGTATCATTAAAAAAAAGGAAAAAGAAAAAGTGAAGAACCGACGTGTACCGTGTCGCACACCTTCGAATAAAGGACCTGGCCCCGACTTTGGACGTGGGGGACGTCATCTTTGTCTCAGAATTGGTGACCCGGTGGTCCCTCCAAGGATACATCATTGAGAAACAAATTGAAAAGTTGTGCACCGATCCGACAAAAGGTGTCACCGATGTGGTAGAATGTAAGGATGGCCGTCGCATACTCCCGGGGTTAAAGAGATGTAGGAGTCGTTGTGAGGAATAACGGACAGAAAACTAATGTCGGTAGAGTCACCCACTCTTTACCATAGAGTAACACCAAAACTGATTACTGGCTAGCGGTAAATGTGTAGAAGAAATCTCTTACAGACAAATATCGGAAGCGACCAAAATTTTAACCCAATAAACAGGAAAATGACAAACGAACAGACCGACGTGGTGCACCAACGTCCTAGAATCAAGGGACTGGTCCCTGACTTGAACCCGGGGTCGTCACTTTTTAGGACTCAGGATTGGTGACCTGGTGGGACCTTGGGGAGAGGAAAACAACAACTCAACAATTCTCAAGAAATATGAAGAACTATGTTTAGGGCGTGACCCTTTTCCTCAACTCTCTCGTCCGGTCCGTCTGTTCGGGACCCGAGGGGACTCGAGGTGTGAGGGTCAGGACCCCCGATAGAGGGTCCAGAGCCCCCGCCCCGCCCGGGGCCGCAGTGGAAGGGGGAGGTCGAGGGAGTGTAGGTGACGGAACTGGGTGAACTCTGTGGTATCCCACTTGTGAAGTGTCCACGACACTATGGAGGCGGGTGGCCCCGGGTCCGGGTCGTCCACCGAAAGTGTAGCTCCTTTTCTTTTTTTTACGACCAGGAAAGTCTCCGCTGGCGTCTCTTCGGTGGTGGAGAGGGAGTCGCTGTCAGAGTCGGTGCTGTCGAGTCGGCAGAGACGTCGGGACTCCGGTTCGGGCACCGACCGGACCCGTGGGCGGGCGACCCGTCCGCCGTCACCTCCCTTCTGTGTCCGGACAGACGCCCTCCCTGCGGACGGTCCTGTCGGCGTCGGGGGAGCCCGGTCCGGGAGGGAGCGGGACGAATAAATTTGAAAGGACTTGAAAGGTGTCAAACATTCGACTCGAGGAGGTTCAACCTCTTAGTTCCTTTTACCATTTTTGTGTGTGTGTTTGGGTCGGTGCCACCGACCGACGAAGACGAGTCTGTAGTCCCTCGAGAGAAGAGCACCGACGGGTCCCGGCCCACCCACGACCCGAGTTTCGTGTCCTCGTCACGACCGACCCGGACAGTACACCCCCAGAGTGGAGGGAGGGTGTTGGGAGGTCCGAACCCACAAACGGACGGTCGTCGGGGGTCGGAGTACGATGACAAACTACCCTATGTCTCTCCCTGTCCCCGGACGGTTAAGTTCCTCTCCCAGGGACCGTGTCGACTCCGTGGACTTACGTCCGAGACCTTCGACCCCTCCCCGGTGTCCACCCCTCAAGACTCGACAGGACGTCCTCCCAAGTCAAGTCAAGTCAAGTCAAGTAAAGTCAACGAGTCAACACAGGCTGAGAAACTTTGGGGTAACTGACGTCGTGGGGTCCGGAAGGACAGGTAGTGGTTGAGGGCCTCAAATGAGTTTGAGTACAGGTAGCTCAGTCACTACGGTAGGTTGGTAGAGTAGGAGACAGTAGGTGAACAGGAGGACGGAAGTTAGAAAAGGTCGTAGTCCTCCCAATGCCAACGTTTTTTCGTCACTTCCGTAAGTCCGTCACGTGTCCCTTTGACTGACCAGTCCCGAGAACAAACCCCCCAGCTCCCTTCGTCCACCTTTCGGTTCTCGGTCGCCTCCACCTGGTAGGGACCCGGGGAACACGGACCGGTCCTCGGACGGAGGAGGGCTCCGGGCAAGATTTACGATTCCTTGGGAGGGACGGGGAACGATTGGAAACGGGGCGGGGAGTCAGACCAAGGGTCTGGAGAGGGGAGGTCGGGAAGACCGACGAGAGGGTCTGTTCGGCATAAAAAAAAAAAAAAGGAGGGAAGAAACGTCCCAACCAGGAGCCCGAAGGAGGGGCGGGCAAGGACGTCGCGGGGTCGACCCAGGCGGTGGGTGGTGGACGGTGGGCGGGTGCACCTTGGGGGAGACGGGGGCGACCGCAGGCGGAACCGTCCGAGACACGGGACTCCGGGGAGACGATGCGCCGTCGGCCACCCGAGTCGAGCCCTCGGTCTCGCTCTCTAAATAACACCAAAAATCCCCCGCAAATCCTCGGCTACACTATTACAGACACTTGCGTGAAACATTTGACATTGCCCCCTCACGCCACGTGTGCACTCCCCTGACACCGACCCCTCCCCCGCCGTCGGGTCGGGGGTCTCCTGTAAGACCCTGAGTCGCCCCCTTTGGGGAGGTCAGGGGGCCACCCCCCCCGCCACCCACCTCTTCGGGGCGCCCCGAGATCCCGCCCTCAGGGTCCGATGTAGACGACCTTGGCCCGGAAGTACTCGGACGTCCGGAAAGACACAGTCGTCCGTCGAGACTTTACTCGGCACTCGGTCTTTTAACGGACCCAGGAAGGGAGTGGAGTCTCCGAGTCAACGTGACGTCACTGTCCCTGTGCGAAGGACCCCTCTTGAGACCGAAGGACTGGGGGGTCCCACACACACACATCCCTTGACTCGATTGTTCCCTGTCGTCGGTCCGACCCGACAGAAGACCCTTCACTCGAGGAGGTAGGGTGGGAAGACCGATTCACAACAGTAGACTAGTAAGATAAGGTCACCGGCTACAAACGACTCGTGGATGATACACGAGCGGAGACTGGGTCTCGTGTATGTTGTTCCTAGTTCTGTCTGGTTTTAAGGGTGGGAGTGTGTCAAATACACGTCCGTCCCGTTTCTGTCCGGTAGGTGTCCACTTAGTTCTGCTAAATTTTATGACTCGTAATGATGTCTCTGTCACTCTACCCTCTTGGTCCTTCATGACTTCAGTCCCCCACTCTCTTCCGGGGACGTTCGGAGGGAGTAGGGAGAGAGGTCCACCCGGAGAGAGACCCTGGGGGTCCTGTTAGGACCTGGAAATCCCCGAGTCAGGTGGGAGGTGGCCAGTGACCAGGGACACTGGTTCCGAAGGGACCACCGAGTTCTGTCATTTCCTAGACGGACGTTTCGTCCTCTGGGGGCCAAACTACGGACCCAGTCCTTCTAGGGGGCCTCTTCCCTTACCGATGGGTGAGGTCATAAAAGGGGACCTCTTAAGGTGTCTGTCTCCTCGGACCACCCGATGTCAGGTGTCCCAGTGTTTTTCCGTCTGTGCTTCCTCGTTGACTGTGAAAGTGAAGGTGGTTTCGGACATCCGATCCGTCAGAACTCCGAGGGACCTAGGGACTCGAACCCTGACCGACAGAAGTAATTAGAACTCTCATCACTCGACTCACAAGGACCACGGTCCGTGACCAGATTTGTAGTTTGGTTCAATAGATTAAATTAGCGGTCGTGTTGGTCTATCACACCCTTGACAGTAAGTACAGGGATAAAATATCTGTTCCTTTGACTCCGGGCCCTTCGGACACATTGAACGGATTCCAGTGTGTCGACCGTGTCGCGTCGATCCTACACTTGGGAGGCCGGAGTACGGAAATTGGTAAGACAGAAGGGTCAGGTCCAGTGTTCAGAGTTTGGAATACTAACGGTTCGACACGACTCACCGAGATGTACGTAACAGGGTGCAGTCAGCGTAATGTCAGAGAATTCAGTCAACCGACAGAATACTAGACGAGGATGTGAAACACGTCTCTTTCTCTGACTCCGGGACTCACCCACTTCGTGTCACCCCTCCAACCGTTCAGTCCTACGTTTGAGTCTGGTCGAGTGGATTCCGGAATTTGGAGGACCAAGAGGGAGAAGGAATGGACGGCAGAACAAAGACACGGGGTTTCGGGTGTCTTCGACCCGACAGGGGGGTACAACGTCTATCCGTAGGACTCTGGGTCCTTCCACAAAGACTGAACAAGTGTCGACGACCGACAACTCGGTCCAGACGAAGGACCGGAGACGTGACTTTCCGGTAGTACCCGCCCCCCCCCCCCCCCCCCCCCCCCCCCCCCCCCCNCGCAACTCCTCGACCCTTGTCTCTGGTCCTTGTAGACGGGTCCACACGTTCCGAGACCTTCCCTCCTGACAGGTCTTGGTCGAGACCCTAGGGCCACGGACTAAGAAGAGGTAATGTCTGGTCAGGGTGGAGGATCTAACACGAAATCTACGTCGGAACCACCCCCCGCCCCCCGCGTGAAGTGGTACCTGTCCCCCTGAGACCTCCGGTGTTTCCGAGGACCGAGTCACGGGATGTCGGTCACTGGAATCGTTCCAGTGGAAGAGACTTGCACAAAGAAGAGATATTTTACCCTAGAATCATAGACCGACCTAGACACTGTCGAAAAATCTTTTTAGACACCACATAAGCCACCGACCTTGTCCCATCGAGAACGGACCATGGGGGACAGAAGACGAGTCCTTCGTCATCCTACTTCCCCATGGACTCTGTGAATGGGTCCTCTCAGTAGTGTCGCCAAGGTCGGGTCCTTCCGAGAGACCCGAGGAGACAAGGTGGGGGTGGGGGTGGGGGTCCGTGACCGGTCGTCAACGGGAGTCTAGACACCGGGACTTCGGACGGTACTGGAGTGTTCCCGGACCCTCTGTGTGAACCCAGGAGGGACTCGAGGACCCGTGAGGGTTTCACCTGACTTGGAAGTCCCTCCTAGACTACGGTCGGACTCCCGTCGCCGTCGTCGTCTCCGGGGTTTCGGAACCGTCACCCTAATTCCACCTCTTTTTACTTCGCACCTTTAGTAAGCAAAGGAACCAACCGTTCTCGCCGAGCCTCACTTGTAAACCCCGAAAATTTTACTTGTAGTCGACGTCCCTGGGCACGGGACACGGGCGGTACCGGGTACGCCGGAGCCTTAGGGCCCGGGCCGACAAACAGAAACGGACGGCGAGTCGGTTGTGAATGACTCACGGATGACACCCGGTCCGGGTATCGGTCCTGCCCTCCCTCCTAGGTCGGTCTCGCGTCGTCGGGACACCACTCTCGCGTCGGCGTCTCCGGGGTCACGGTCGGTCGTTCCTTAGTCCGGCCCGTCCCGTCCGCGGTGGTGGAGGGTCCCCGACGCCCCCGTCCCCGGGGACCCACCGGTGACCCGCCCACACACACACACACACACACGCGCGCGCGTCCAGGTCCACCGAAGGGTCTTCTCCCCAGACGTCCCTACCCCCACCCAAAGGAAAACCTCTCCCTGACGTCTCCGTACCCCCACTCCCACACACTTTCCGCTCCCCGGTGTCACTCTTCCGTGTCCGGAGGTCCCGGTCCGTCCACCCGGACCCTCTCTACCGCCCCCCGCCCCACCCCCCCACGCGCCCTCGACGCCCGTCCATGAGGCCGGTCGAACGGCGGTTCGCCGGTAGGAGCCCCTCTCCGAAGGCTGACTCGGAGGAGAAAGAGGTTTGATTCGTCCTGTACATCTAAAAAGACACTTTTACTGGCTAAAAAATTTTTTACTACCCTTAAATAAACTTAATTTTTAATTTTTTTATATGCTACTCCAGTTTCATTCGTACCGAAATCGACCGAACCCGGGTGCCCGGTTCTCAAAGACTAGAGGTCGCCACTACCACTACCACTACGCCGCCACCCCCGCACCTCCACCTCG